>CM021105.1:339736680-340074058 GCA_007115665.2 Sequoiadendron giganteum | reverse complement strand
TTCCAAAGTTTCCCTTCCCTATGTATTGTTTCGTTCATTCCCTTTATCTTTGAAACCTCGACTCCTTCCACTAACCCTTTGGCGTTAGAGTATCGGGCTTACCCTTGCTTGGGTACCTAGCATGCTTAAAACCCAATCCTCGATCCTTCTCGACTCGCAAACCTCTATACTGCATTCCTTTTCCTTGTTAGGGTTGCGACTTTGTCTCTACTTGTTCACCTTTCCCTTGTCATCCTCGATCCTCAAACTTCAATGTTCCCTTTTATGCATTTTTCGGAGTTGCTCATTTGGTCATGCCTTTCCTCCCAAGTTCAACTTTTCCTTAGTCCCTATTGGATTTTGGACTTCTCCATCATGGCATCCCTCTCACCCATTCCCCACCTTCATCCTTGTCCTTGTCGAACTTCCACTCATCCCCTTACCCAAGTATTGCTTCTTGGGCATCCCTGAGCCCCAATGGTTGATTTAACTTTCTTCACATCCCTTTCCCCGGGTACTCGTTCCTTGTCATCCTTGACACCCTTTCCATCTTTTGGCCATTCCTTTCCCTGTGTACCTTTTATGAGGTACCATCAATCCTCGATCCTTGAAATTTTATTGCATTTCGTGTTTTGCATTGTTCACTCATCTACCTAACCCAACTACTTTCAAATTGTCATTATGGCCCCAATTTGACCTTTGCAACATTCCAATGTTGTTTTCCTGCCCATAAGTACGATTCATTCCCTTGGGCATGATTCTAAATGCATTTTTCAAACAATGGATAGTGTTCTCTTGTGAGCATTGCCATCAATGTTGTAGATATTTTTGAAATGTCCAGATTTGAAGCCAATTTTTGTGAGCAGCTAGGGCATGGATTTCTCATTGCTATAAAGATTTGTTCATCCTTCACTCTGACCATTGGTCATTGAACCAATTTTCCAGGTTTGTTGTGCTCCAAATGTATTCTAGGGTATCAAATGTTGCACGTTTAGATTATAAATGAAGGGGTACGTTTTGTAAAATGTAGTAAGGATTTGTAGTTATGTATTTCCTCCTACCACATTTGCTAGTATGGGTGTAATAAGAGTTTGATGTATGTGTGATGGCATCTAATGCATTGCAAATATTTTGTAATGC
This sequence comes from Sequoiadendron giganteum, assembly GCA_007115665.2. Taxonomy (NCBI): domain Eukaryota; kingdom Viridiplantae; phylum Streptophyta; class Pinopsida; order Cupressales; family Cupressaceae; genus Sequoiadendron; species Sequoiadendron giganteum. The sequence continues at coordinate 340,072,939 of CM021105.1, read as the reverse complement.
TCATTCCTTCAGTCTGTGTGGGTCATTGTAGTTTTGGTTCTGGATTAATAAGTAGTTTTGGTCCTTAGGTGATGTCTTGATAGGGAAGAATTTTGTGGCATTCAACAACAAGATATTTGTGGATTAAATTCAAAGAAAACTTTGCAAGGATGGCTGATGTCGAGTAAAGATGTTGGAATCTAGATCATGTCCCTATCATTGTGATTGGATTGAAGATATCAAATAGGCAATAATAAGAGTTAGCCCAAGTAGTTCATTTATTTTTAAGGATTGACATCACAATAGCTAAGTTGTTAGATTTTCTACACATGCCATTTGTAATGCCCCAAGCCACATACCTAGAACAACCACATGAACAATTTTTATTTTAAGAATGGCACAAGCACGACTTCAACGTTCACAATATGGCATTGCCTTGTTGCACTACACACTAATGTTGTAACATGCCCAATGTTCTCCTCAAAAAATTTCCTAAGTTTTAACCCACAAGTGAATAAACCATGATGCCATAACATCGCAATAAATTTTTTCTTTTATAAAATGTAAATTACATGCACATATGAAATAAACACTATTCCAAACTTCCATTGCATTACATTGTAATTTCACAAATCTTTCCATAATATTGAATTCATATAGAATAAACTCTAGTACAACATTCATGTTTACTTCTTTTCATACAAACGGATACAAAGTATGTACATAGCTCTTTTGAGTTTCCAACACTAGAAATACATATGGTCCAGATAGTCCACCTTCAAATCTTAGCCGCCAATTGATGAGGAGAAGCATCACTCAAGTGCTTTTCCTCCAACCTCAGACTTATTGTGGTCCCCTACACATCTACCTATCAGGTAAGATGGCCCTATCCTTCAATGAAGAGATTGGTTGGATAACCCCATAATACTAGCTTTCCCTAAGCTTGGTGTTGTGTCCTACAAACTAGAACTTAATCATACAGTAGCTTCTACCTACGAGTATGACAATCCCGGAATAGGATGCCTAACTAGATCACAATATAAATAGTGGCAACTTACACTACTTTGGTCAAAGAATTCATCACCCAGTTACTTCGAGTGAGAGTCATCCTATTCACACACCTTCCTAGCTTGATTTGTTAAGACCATACATATTCTATGCATAGGAAATTCCCTCCATCGGGTAATCTTTAACCCCAGGAACAACCTATTTCCTCTTACTTAACATTACACTATGGTACCAAACTGAAACATAAAACAATCTTCACTAACTCCCTTATAAACAAACTATGACTATTTAAGCACAACTTAACATATTCTATAATAGAACACATAAGCACTCATACCTACATACGTAGTATGCTAAGATAATCCCCTTATATGGGTATAAACAAACACAAGACATCTCTTTTCCTATTTCAAATCAATTCAAGCAACACTCGTAAAAGCAAGAAATCTTTTCAACTTAAAACATAAAAGTAAAATAGAGAACTAACATGCATGTAATCAGATAGCTCCAATTGATAAATCAGGTTTCCTAGCACAACCTCCACCAAACAGTTTGCAAATCCTTTCCTTGACCAAATCCCACAAATAAATCTCTCTAAAAACCTCACTAATTTCACACTAAAAACCTCTCAATCTCACAACTCAATATTGCAGCAGAGTAACACTTAGAAAATCAGAATTTAGAAAGCAAGAATGGATCCTAAATGAAGTGAAAGGCACCTCTATTTATATAAAAAGATCAACAACTGAAGACTGGAAACATGATAACAAAACTGACACTTCTCAGCTCAAAAAGTTTGACTTAGCAAAAATAACAAAAGGTGGCAGCTGAAAACAATGTACAAAAAACACATACCTAGCAAAAGAATGAGTCACCCCATTCAACTGGACAGCAAGAATGGTTAGTAGAAATGCAAGGTGATGGTCTCCTACAGATCGACTTATTTGGCCAGCTCCCTAATTTGACCAATTCATATATTCTCATTGCTTCACATTTGTAATTTGTATTGCAGGTTAAGACTTCTACTTGGTTCGTGCTTTCCCCAGTTTGACGCCACCAAAACACCATGTTTCCTATTGCTTTGGTCTGCTTTAAGCTTCAAGACTAAGTCAAAGTTTAATTCATGCGTTGCAGATTGGTATTACTTCCAACATTGACTTGGTCAACATTCTAATACCACGTATTACTTTGGCTATTATTTTTTGCGCATAATATAGCGTTGCACTCTTAATAAACAGCAGGTTTATTCATTTAACACTTGCATATAGTCTTATGCGCTTTACATTAAAAATGTATGAAATGCGTTCCATACATTCCATGCACTTTATAGAATAAACAACGCTATCAATATTTATAATATACAAACAATGCTATCAACATTTTTATATATATATTTATATCTATAAATATATCAACTTACACGATAATAGTATGCATCTTTTGATATTCGAATGCATATACATATATTCATTCATTCCATAAAATAATAACACACATGTGTATATATATATATACATATGTATATTTATATATGTATTAATACACTCGTATGGACGTTTCCATTATGTCGATAAATATGCGTGTATCAATACATATATTTATGTACACGTATATATATCGTATATTTATTTAACATTGCCATAGCACATAATTCACAACATCGATTGACATATATACATGAATTATATATATGTGTATACATATATATATATATATATATATATATATATATATATATACTTGTTTGTTCGACGTTCCCACACATATGGGTATTTCGTCCATAAGCATACATAGATACGTCTATATATGTATACTCATGTACATATTTTTCTCTTGTGTTTGAGTTCATCGTAGACATGTACATGTATACGCATATATACATTTAATGTATATTTCACATCGATCAAATGTAAACACATTAAGAAGAACTCACAATTGGCAAAAACTCAAATCAAACACTTAGACTATATCAAGAATGCTCACAAACAAAACCATGACCTCTCCTAGTTCATCCACAAACAAGACTTAGGTAACTTACCATTTCCAAGATATTGACTTCACTCGACTATTCTAGAAGTGAGCGTGTGAAAGCTCAGTTAGACTCATTTAGGGGTTACCTGACCAATTCTCTTCTCCTGAGTGATACTTCCCCTCTCTTCTAGAGGATTGAATTTGTCCCTACAACCAACTTAGTACATAGATAACGTAGTTAGCCGAATCAATTACAATCTTTTGCATCATATATTTGAATATTTCATAAAAAAAATCATTGCATAACTTTATTTGAATCAAACATTCATTTATTGTATTTCAGAAATACATAAAGCATAAACACACACATTAAAGCATTTTCACACATCTTGGTAAAAGTAAATAAGTAATAGCAAACAATAAAACATAGACAAAAGAATATTGTTTTCAAGAACTCTCAAAAGCATGTAAAACATTAGGAAACTTCTACTTGATCTCAGCATAGTCTTCCTAGGTGGCCAAATCTTCTGCATACTAATCCCACTGGACTTTGCATTGCAAAACCTCTTTGTTTCGCAAGTGAAGCTTACGCATTCCGAGCACTCTGAGAAGCTCGATTGTTACCACCCCCGGGTCCTGAACTTGTCAAGCATTCCAATCAATCGCATGATTATCACTTGGTATATACTTTTTAAGGTAAGAGACATGAAAGACATTGTGCATCCAAGCAAGAGCTGGTGGCAGGGCAATTCGATACGCAACAAAGTTAATCTCTTCAAGAACCTCAAAAGGACCTACATAGCGTGGAGCGAATTTGGATGATTTTCCAAACTTAATAGAACTCTTATGAGGCTTAACCCTTAACAAAACCTTTTCTCCTATTGAGAAATTTTTGGGTACCTACTTGGAATTTGCATAAATTTTCTGTCTACCATTAGCTTCTGCTAATCTTTGCTTAATAATTCCAACTTGCTCTTCCATTTTTGACATCTCTGGTCCTAGGCTTAGCCTATCTTCAAGCTTATCCCAGCTTATAGGAGTATGACATTTCTGACCATACAATGCTTCAAATGGAGCCATCTTAATTGCAAAATGATAATAATTGTTGTATGCAAACTCCACCAATGGTAGGTAATCTTCCCACTTGTATTGCTGATCCATGCAATACATTCTCAGTAAATCTTCAAGTACCTGGTTAACTCTTTCAGTTTGACCATCCGTCTCTAGATGATATGTTGAACTAATATTCAACTGGGTACCAAGTGAAGAAAACAGGGTTTGCCAAAACCTAGAAGTCACTCGGGCATCTCTATCCGATATGTTCTTCTCTGGAATTCCATGCAATCTAAACACTTCTTGAATAAACTTTCATGCTATGACAGGAGCTCCATCAGTTAAATTCCTAGGAATAAAATGTGCTACCTTGGTAAGCTTGTCCACTACCACAAGAATGGCATTATGCTTGTTCTTAGACATAGGTAGGCCTTGCACAAAGTCCATACTTATGACTTGACACTTACTCTCAAGAACATCGTGAGGATACAAAAGTCTTGCAGGGTGATGATGTTCCGCTTTTACCCTATGACATTCTTAGCACTTTGCTACAAAATTGGTAGCATCTCTCTTCATTCCCTTCTAAAAATATAAAGGCTTCACATTCAACAACATCTTGGTCACACTAGGATGTCCAAAGTATGGTGAATTGTGAACTTCTTTCCATACCAAGTTCTTTAATTCTTTAGAATTGAGCATGTATATCCTTCCTTTAAACCTTAACAATCCACTAGGTTCAAAATGGAATCCTTCACACCTTGTGTCGTGCGGATTATTCGAGAGTGCTTTCTTGACTTTCTCATAATACTCATCACCCTTGGATTTTTGCAACACTTGGTCCTTGAAGTCAGTTTGAATTGCTACTATTGAAGTGATATGCCTCCTACGACTTAGAGCATCGACAACCCGATTTTCTTTTCCCTTGATGTAGCTAATGTTGAACTCGTAATCAGTTATCAGCTCTAACCATCTCCTCTGTCGTGCATTAAGGTTGGGTTGGGTGAACAAATACTAAAGACTGTGATTATCCGTCTTTAGTTCAAATGGTTTTTTCATTAGATAGTGTCTCCACATTTGCAACGTGTGAACTATTGCTGCCAGCTCTAAATCATGCGACACAACTTTTCTCATAGGGCTTCAACTTTCTTGATTCATAAGCTATAACTCGCCCTTCTTGCATCAAGACTCCACCTAATCCTTCACCCGATGCATCCGTATGATAGTAAAATTGTCTTCTGGATTGAGTACCTTCAAGATTGGTGCTGTAGTCAACTTCTCCTTGAGTAGGGGTCAAATTTTTCTTGACACTTTTCAGACCACTCAAACTTTTCCCCTTTCCTCTGTAATGAAGTAATAGGAAAAACTATCTTGGAAAAGTTTGCCACAAACTTCCGATAGTAACCCGCCAAATCCATAAAACTTCTAACCTCAGATACACTCTTTGGCACTGGCCACTCAAGTGTTGCTTTTATCTTAGCAAGATCTACTGCTATTCCATCAACTGTAATCATGTGACCAAGATAGAAGAAGGTGCACTTGGAAAGTTTTTCGTAAAGCTTATGCTCCCTTAACCATTGTAAGACAATTTCCAAATGTCTACAATGCTCTTCATTCTTGGAATAGATTAATATATTGTCTAAGAAAACAAATACAAATCTATCCAAGCAATCCCTAAATACGTTATTCATTAGGTTCATAAATGTTGCAGGTGCATTCGTAAGTCCAAAAGGTAGGACTGTGAACTCATAATGACCGTATCTAGTCTTGAATGCAGTTTTAAAACTATCTTCATCCTTGATCCTCAGTTGATGATAACTTGACCGTAGATCAATGTTTGAAAACACTGTCACTCCTCGCATTTGATCGAAAAGATCATCAATGTGTGGCAATGGGTACCTATTCTTTATTGTAACTTTGTTAAGCATCTGATAATTGATACATAAGCGCAATGTACCATCTTTTTCTTCTTTACAAAGATTATTGGCACTCCCCATGACGAAACACTGGGTTTAATTAGCCCATTTGACAACAACTCTAACTGTGCCTTAAGTTCCATAAGTTTTGTTGTGGTCATCCTGTAGGGTGCTTTGGAAATAGGTTTTGTTCTTGGTACAAGGTCAATGGTGAAATCAAACACTCTTTTGGGAGGCATTCCAGGTAATTCATCTGGAAAGACATCCAAAAATTTCTGAAGAATAGGATACTTTTCCACATCCGTTTCTCCCGATTCCACCTTTTCACCTTCAACTTCTTGAGAAATGGATTCCTCACTTTCCTCCAGTTTTTCCATTTTAATTGCAAAGAGTTGACATCCTTTCTTCTTAGCTTTATGCATTTGCATAGCTGTTATTTGGCACAATTTTATTTCTCTAGGTGTTCTTTGCAAAGATACTTGATTACCTAGGTCATCTAATCATTCTACAGTCTTAGCATGGCAATCCACCTTAGCCCTATGGTTCCATAGCCAATTCATCCCTAAGATTACATCATAGGATCCTAAGGGTGCTATGTACAAATTGACCTCTGTAGAAAAACTTGGAAGTTCAACCTTAGCCTTGAAAAGACATTGCCTCACCTCAGCTCTTGTCTGGTTTGCATACTCTACAACCCAAGAATTTTCCATATAACCAGCCTTCCTAGAAATTTGACTAGCTACTTTAGGTGAAACAAATTTTTTTGTGCCTCCAGTATCAATAAGAATAGAAATAGGTATACCAAACAAAATACTTGCTTTTCCACATCTACAACTAAAACTTTCGATGTAATTTGGCGCACAATAATTTCTATATGTTTATCAGAAATTTTTACTCCCTGGGATCGATAAACCTTTTGAATTTCATTGACCAAGTGATTCTGACTATGCTCCATAGTTATTCTAACACTGTTGAATGACCCCCAAAAGTTTCCAAAAAATATTGCCAGGTGTATGTTCAATTTTTAAAATTTTTTTTTTCGATTTTTCGATATTGAAGTATTCCAACGGACTTCTGACAATTGTTCAACTTTAGGAAGACCTTGAATTATATCATCGGATTTTAATCTTTCGTATAAGATAGTTATTAAGGAGTTTCTATTGGAGTGATCTGGAACTCAGCTTGCCGGTTGTCCAAAGCGGCATGGATCCTTTGTTGGTAAGCAACACGTTGGGGAGGAAGAGAATATCCTTGAGATTGCGATCTTGATGGCTTGTTGGGACAATTAATGGCATAATGATCCCCGCCACATGTGAAACATCCTCTCGCTGGTCCCTTTTTCTTTGCAGGCTTATCAATATTATTGGCATTTCCTCTAGTGTTGCTGTTATTGTTGTTGAATTTTCTTCCTCCATGATCCCTTCTAGGTTCACTCCAATTGTTTCGGGGTCCTTTGTCCCCTTGCTTCTAAGAATCTGGCCCTCCACCAAACTTCTTTGGAGTTTGATTATCTTGAAGCCTTTCGAACTTCTTTCGACTCCTTTCTCGATAGTTCAAGATAGCTTTAAGCTTTTGCTCTTGCTTAATTGCTTTCTCATAAACTAGATCCATGGTTGCTGGACCATGGACATCAACTTCACCACCTATTTGGTTATTCAACCCCATGATGAATTTCTTGATTCAAAATCGCTTGTCTTTTTGATGCATAGGAACGTACCTCAAAAGACGGGTGAATTTCTCCCAATAATCGTTCACCGACGAGTCTCCTTGCCTTAAATTCTGAAAATTAGTGAGCTTTTGATCATAGAAAAGTTGGGGTAACCACCTTTTCCGAAAAATTTCAACAAATTCACTCTAGGTTAGCCTTAGTGAACTAAGCCCTAATTCCATCTTTTTGTTCATCAACTAGTTAGAAGCTTCACCTACCAATTGGAAGGCTCCCCAAATAGCTTTTGTGACCTTAGAATAGTTTCTAATCTCAAAGTATTTTTCCATTTGTATCAACCAAGCTTCAGCCTCATCTCCATTGGTACTTCCTTCAAATTTGGGAGGGGTAATTTTTTTCATATCTCTAGATAATTTAGTTGCCACACGTCTTCTCTTACTACTTTCAGTTTTGGACTATGATTGTGTTTTATTAGTCTCATGTTCATTAACATGGGTGTGATCTCGAGAATTTTCTCCCTCTTCCTCTTTCTCATGAGGCACTTCCTCATCTTCATTTGGTATTTCTTCTTCCACCCTATCTTTCCCCCTTACTTCTTGTTCAAAGTTTCCTATTCGTTCCCCGGTTTCATCCATCATTGCCAGAATATGATCCAACTTGGCTTCAACATTCTCACCCCCTGTCCTACTTCCTGACTTTCCCCAAGGTTAGTGTGAGTTCTAACCATTTTCAAGTCAAAGTACACCTGGAGGGTTTCATGGAATTAGATCTAAGAAAGTTTACTAATTGTTTCCTAAACATCATACAAGAGCATATTTTCACATATAAACAATTTATTGAAAAACTTATGCACAAGTTTTGATAAGAATATGATTTTCATTTATACATAAGGATTTCAATATCCTTGTTTTACATTAAATGACTATTCAAGTAGTCAAGAGGAGAGTATCCTTCAGATTCACTTCCAGATATATAGCTCAACGGGGTATACCCTTTAGATTTCTGCTCCTCTCATTTGCTCTTCTCTATCCCAAAAAGGATAGTATACCTCGGATTTATCTTCCGACACATAATTTCGAGGTACATAACCCTCAGACTCGCCACTTGTGGCTATTACAATGAATTCAGCCATGGGTATAACACGAGGGTCTCTAAACAACATAGCTGGACTGACACTACATTTTGAGAGCATATCCCTAGAGAGTGATAATGAGTCTGATTGTGTTCGAGAGACAAGAGGTAAATGATTGTAGTTGGCTTCATGTCTCATCCTTCTCTTTTTTTGGCTAATTCGCAATAAGGCATGATTGATTGTCTCGGTATTGCTTAGCCAAATGGTGTTGTCGTAGTTGGTTCCCTTTATGGTACAAACAGGGGCTTCTTTTTCCTTCCTGGCCCATAGGTAGTGCTCATTTCCGCTCATTGACTTTCTTGCAGTTAACTTGAGACGCACATCCTGGCACAAGAATTCCAAACATTAGATTCGTTTAATATTGGAGGGAAAACATAGCTAGCACATAGGTTCCAGAGTTAAACCTAGTAGCTCTGATACCGCGTGTAACATGCCCAATGTTCTACAATTTTTTTTTCCAAAGTTTTAAACCACAAGTAAATAAACCATGATGCCATAACATAGCAATAAATTTTTTCTTTTCTAAAATGTAAATTAAATGCACATATGAAATAAACACTATTCCAAACTTCCATTGCATTCCATTGTAATTTCACAAATCTTTCCGTACTATTGAATTCATAAAGAATAAACTCTAGTACAACATTCATGTTTACTTCTTTTCATACAAACGGATACAAAGTACATGCATAGCTCTTCTGAGCTTCCGGCACTAGAAATAGATATGGTCCAGGTAATCCACCTTCAAATCTTGGCCGCCAATTGATGAGGAGAAACATCACTCAAGCGCTTTCGCGCCAATCATGGACTTATTGCGATCCCCCGCACATCTACCTATCAGGTAAGATGGCCCTATCCTTTGACGAAAAGATTGGTTGGATAACCCCATAATACTAGCCTTCCCCGAGCTTGGTGTTGTGTCCTACAAACTATAACTTAATCATACAGTAGCTTCTACCTACGAGTATGACAATCTCGGACTTGAATGCCTAACTAGATCACAGCATAAACAGTGGCAACTTACACTACTTTGGCCAAAGAATTCATCACCCAGTTACTTCGAGTGAGAGTCATCCTATTCACACACCTTCCTAGCTTGATTTGTTAAGACCCGTGTTCCACGGGGATGCATCCCCCCCAAAAAACCCCGTGTTTCCTAGAGGGGGACGTCTCGGAGACTTGGGGACTTGGGGGAGACGTCCCCCCACCAGGCCACCACTAACGCCACCATCCCACCACTAGTGTCGTTGTCTCCAAGACGCTGGTAGGATTTTGAGGACGTTGGGGTGTCCTCAAGACATCTAGGGGACTCCTAGTTGTCTCCAAGATGTATAAATCTTATACTTATACATATTTTTATAACTTTTTTTCAAGTACTATATGTATTTCAACACCCAACTGCCCCCTCGCTGCCGTCCCCCCGTCGTCCCTCTGCCGTTCCGAAACTTAGGCCCCCCGTCCCCATGTCTCGGAAACACGTCCCCTGCCGTCCCCCCGTCCCCGTCCCCAAAAGCCCGTGGAACACTGGTTAAGCCCATACATATTCTATGCTTAGGCAATTCCCTCCATTGGGTAATCTTTAATCCCAGGAGCAACCTATTTCCTCTTAACATTACACTATGGTAACCAAACTGAAACATAAAACAATCTTCACTAACTCCCTTATAAACAAACTATGACTATTTAAGCAAGACTTAACATAGTCTATAATAGAACACTTTAGCACTCATACCTACATACGTAGTATTCTAAGATATTCCCCTTATATGGGCATAAACAAACACAAGACATCTCTTTTCCTATTTCAAATCAATTCAAGCAACACTCATAAAAGCAAACAATCTTTTCAACTTAAAACATAAAAGTAAAGTAGAGAACTAGCATGCCTGTAATCAGATAGCTCCAATTGATAAAACAGGTTTCCTAGCACAGCCTCCACCAAATAGTTTGCAAATCCTTCCCTTGACCAAATCCCACAAAGAAATCTCTCTAAAAACCTCACTAATTTCACACTAAAAACATCTCAATCTCATAGCTCAATATTGCAGGAAAGTAACACTCAGAAAATCAGAATTTAGAAAGCAAGAATGCATCCCAAATGAAGTGAAAGGCACCTCTATTTATACAAAAAGATCACCAACTGAAGGCTGGAAACATGGTAACAAAATTGATACTTCTCAGCTCAGAAAGTTTGACTCAGCAAAAATGACAAAAGGCAACAGCTGGAAACAGTGTACATAAAACACATACTCAACAAAAGAATGAGTCACCCCATTCAACTGGACAGCAAGAATGATCAGTAGAAATGCAAGGTGATGGTCTCCTACAGATCGACTTATTTGGCCAGCTCCTTAATATGACCAATTCATATATTCTCATTGCTTCACATTTGTAATTTGTATTGCAGGTTAAGACTTCTACTTGGTTTGTGCTTTCCTCAGTTTGGCACCACCAAAACACCATGTTTCATATTCCTTTGGTTTGCTTTAAGTTTCGAGACTAAGTCAAAGTTTAATTCATCCGTTGCGGATTGATATTACTTCCAGCGTCGACTTGGTCAACATTCTAATACCACGTATTATTTTGGCTATTATTTCTTGTGCATAATATAGCGCTGCACTCTTAATAAACAGCAGGTTTATTCATTTAACATTTGCATATAGTCTTATGCGCTTTACTTTAAAAATGTATGAAATGCGTTCCATACATTCCATGTGCTTTATAGAATAAACAACGTTGTCAATATTTATAATATACAAACAGCACTATCAACATTTATATGTATATATATATAATAATATATAATATATAATATATAATATACATATATATATATATTAATAACATTACATATTATATATACATGTGTGTGTGTGTTTGTGTGTATATAATCAAATTACACGATTATAGTATGCATCTTTCGATATTCAAATGCATATACATATATTCGTTCATTCCATAAAATAATAATGCACATGTGTATATATATGTGTACATATATACATAGTTGGCACACTCGCGAAAAACTCGCGAGTTTTTTTCCACCGCGAGTTTTTACGAGGTTAACTTGCCATCCTTTAAAAAACGAGTTTTTTCGAGTTTTTTGAAAAACTCGCCACTAAAAACTCGCGAGTCCGACAAAAAAACTCGGCTGCGTAGAACATAAAGTAGAAAATGTCTTTTTTCAGTTTCATTTCATTTCGAAATTGAATGATAGTTTGTGTGAGGAGCTCAAAACCCCCCCCCAAGCAAGGAGATATCATTTCCAACGATTTGCCATCGAGGAGAGCAGATTCAAACGCCATTTTGTGTGGATTTTGAAGAGAAATTCGATTCACAGATAGGGGTTTCGTTTTTGTTTTTTATTTTTGCTTAATCATTTTCTTTCATTCTTCTTGCAAAATACTCATTCCAAATTGACAAAAAGTCATAATAGAGCACAAAGAAACAATTTTTTTGCATTTACAATCCAAAAAACAAGATTCATCACAATCTTTTGTTGATTTTTGCTGATTTTTTTCATTTTTTTCATTGTTTTTTGAAATTTTCAGACCTAAGTTCATTTTTTGTGTAAAATGATAAGATTAGTTAATAATGTTAATTTATAATTCATTTAAACACATTTGTATCAATTTAAATCAAATTTAGCTCTATATCTTTTAAGTTTTAAATTTTTAATGATTTAGGTTGTTTTTAAAAAAAAATTGTATTAAAAAACTAATATGTTGTACATATTTTTTGTGTGTGTAGATTGATCATTGATCATTGAGTACACACTATAATGGCCTCTGGCTCTGGTTCAGCATCAGGTTTCGCCGCTGCCCCATCATGTTCCACCCCGTCTACACCATCATCATGGGTTCCAGGTACTCGTCCTACAGGGGCTAGAGACCCTACATGGAAGTATGGTGTGAGGGCACATACCTGGAACAGTTGTTTGCAGTGAGTGCAAGAAAACATATCATGGAGGCATAAATCGCCTCAAATACCATCTTGCAGGCATTCTTCAACGTGATGCCAAGCCTTGTGAGAAGCCCAAAGAAGAGATTAGAAGAGAGATGCTTGCACTACTTTCAGTTGCCAAGGAAAGAAAAATGCAAAGGGAGAGGGCAAAAAAGGCCATAGCAGTTGCCATAGCTAGTGGACATGCACATGCCCATGGTCAGACTCAGGAGCACAGGGCTGAGCACATGGAGATAGAGTCAGATGAGGAGGGAGATATTGGCATTGTGGGCTCTCTTCGTGGTCCACGGATTCGCATTCATAGCACAGTCACAACTATACTGTCCTCTAGGCCCCTTGTTTCCTCTAGTTCGACTTCAACTAGAGTGCTAGTGCCACCACCACCTTCATCTTCACGCAACCCACAAAGTTTTTTTGTGCCTCAAAACACACCAGGAGCATAGGTATCATTGGAGGCTACAGGGTGGAACAAGGAGGTGCATCAACATGCCGAGTTGGCATGTGTTGACTTTTGGTATTTCAATAACATACCATTTAATGTGGCGAGTAGTCCCTATTGGCACAATATGGTCACTGCATTGACAGTTGTGGGAAAAGGCTTCAAGCCACCTTCTTGCAAAGATTTGAGTGGGAGGTAAGTGAAAGTCAACTTAAATTTTATGCTAAGTTTATGTTCTTTAAATCAAATTAATTTATTATTTATTATTTATGTTGAATTCAAGCTATTTTTTGTTTAAAACTTAAAATTTTGTACTTATTTAATTATTTTACTTTGTACCTACAGGTTGCTCACAAATGCAACCCAAAGGGTAATGCAAGTGGTTGAGGAACAAAAAAATAAATGGAAGAAATATGGCTGCTCTATTCTTTCTGATGGGTGGACGGATGGGAGAAACCGCACCATCATTAACTTTTTGGTTGCTTGCAAAGGTGAAGTTGTGTTTTGGAAGTCGATAGATGCTTCCAACAGGATAAAAACTGCAAATACATTGTGTACATTGTTGGAAGAAGTTGTGATGGAGGTGGGGATTGCTAATGTGGTGCAAGTTATCATAGATAATGCAGCAGCGTATGTGGCAGCAGGAAGAATGCTTGAGATTAGACATCCATCACTCTTTTGGTCACCTTGTGCGGCACATTGCCTTGACCTTCTTTTGGAGGATATAGGCAAACTTGTTTGGGTGGCACCGATTGTAGATGATGCAAGGAGCATCACAAAATTTATCTACAATCACCCTTGGGTTCTTAGCTTGATGAGAGATCATACGCAAGGGAAGGAGTTGGTGAGACCAGGTGCCACAAGGTTTGCAACGATTTTCATAACATTGCAAAGCATTTTGGATTCTTTGGGCTTTTTAAAACAAATGTTTGTAAGTCAAGCATGGAATGACTCCTCATATTCAAAGAAGCCCGAAGGAGAGAGAGTTGCTGCAATAGTCTTTGACCACTTGTTTGCACAAAAAGCTACAGAGATCGTGAAGGTAACTTCAAAACTTTGATTTTAATTTTAAACTCAAGTTGAATATAAATATATATATTTTTTAATTTAACTTTAAGCCTTTCATTATAAATTTCTAACTTTGATCTTTTTGTATTTTTAATCTAGGTGTCGGAACCCTTGGTAAGAGTCCTTTGCTTGGTAGATGGGGATCAAAACCCCATGGGATATATTTATGAGGCCATGGATAGGGCCAAAGAGGCTATCAAAAGTTACTACATGGGGAACAGCCTGAAATTTGATCCCATATGGGAAATTGTTGATAGGAGGTGGAACAATCAACTCCACCAACCCATCCATGCAGCAGGGTACTTCCTCAACCCTTATTATCTCTTCTCAGAGAGCTTCTCCGATCCTAATGGAGAGGTTATGGATGGGCTCATGACATGCTTTTAGAGGATGGAATCTGAGGTTGCAGCAAGAGACCACATCGTCATCGAGTTGGATATGTACAGGGAAGCAACTGGTAATCTCTTTTCTTCAGAGATGGTTCTTAGAGGAAGAAACACTCTGCCACCAAGTATAAAATTGGGAGTCTTTAACTTTTAAGTTTATTTCACATGCATCATATAATTTGATAAAATGTGTTTTACTTTTGACTTTTGAGTCTTTGACTTTGTTTTCTAAATCTTCAATATTTATTTTTTTTGCAGAGGTTTGGTGGAAAAATTGGGGTGGAAAAACCCCACATCTTCAAAAAATTGCCCTCCGCGTATTATGTCAGCCCTGTAGTGCATCCAGTTGTGAGCGCAACTGGAGCTTGTTCGAGTCCATTCACACGAAAAAGAGGAACAAGTTAGCACAAGAGCGCCTGACTGATCTTGTCTTTGTGCAATACAACCTTCGGTTGCGCACAAAGAGAGTAGAAGAAAAATCACTGGATCCTATTGATTTAGATGAGATAGATCCTTATAGTGATTGGATAGGGCGAGATGAGCAGCCTCCATTGTTTAGCGCGGACGAGATCCTTGACTTTGAGAGACAAGCAATGGAGGATGTGGGTGCATCAGGAGATGTAGGGTTGGAGGACATTCTTGAGGATATCGATGAGATTCAGCCAGAGCCACAGACACAACCTTCCATGCCAGCTGAGGAGCCAGTAGCAGTAGCAGTAGCACCGTGAGTGCAATCACCGTCACCACCACCACGCACACGCGGGAGGGCTAGAGGACCCACCCCTTCTTCCCTAGCTGCTGCTAGACTAGGGAAGAGGAAAGCCTAGCATGTTGTATTTAGTTACTGTTTAGTATTTGCTTCTAGTTCTAGTTTTATTGCTTTCATGTATTAGACTTTCAGGCTTTTAGCCATTGGGATTCCGCATAAGAATGTGATTGCGATTTTGTAATCAATTTACATTGAAGTCAATCAAAATTAATAGAAAACACTTTTGTACTCATTTATGGATTCATTGGATTCATCTTGTCATTGAATTTTGCAAAAAAAATGTGTTTCTACTGAAATTTATGCAATTTTTTAAGTTCCCGAGTTTTTTTGCCGAGTTTTTGCCGAGTTTTAAAAACTCTCTAGTTTTTGGCTTGGCGAGTTTTTTCTTGGGGCGAGTTTTCCAACTATGCATATATATATCGTATATTTATTTAACATTGCCATTACACATAATTCACAACATCAATTGACATATATACATGAAGATATATATGTGTATACATATATATATATATAGCTACTTGTCCGTTTGACGCCGTTTGACGTTCCCACACATATGGGTATTCCGTCCATAAGTATACATAGATACGTCTATCTATGTATACTCATGTACATATTTTACTCATGTGCATGAGTTCATCGTAGACGTGTACATGTATACGTATATATTCAATTAATGTATATTTCACATTGATCAAATGCAAACTCATTAAGAAGGTCTCACAATTGATAGAAACTCTGTTAGAATATGTCCTACTTTTATTAATGGTCATTTTGTATTGTTTTGTTTTGTCTTTTACTGTTGCTACAGTAATCAACTTTCTACTATTGCTACAGTAGTCAATTCTCTTCTTATATATTTTGTAACTTCTCTTTTTTAGTTTAATATATGAAATCCTTTACCATTTCATGGTATTAGAGCCTATTAGGGTTTTTGGAAATTTCGTGAGCCTTCCTTTTGGCTGTAATTTCGAAATTTTTTAGTTTTCAAAAAAAAAAATTCGTGGGCTTTCCATAGCTATAATACGAAATTTTATGTGCTCCTGTTACAAGCAAAAACCAAAAATGGGGCATAATAATATGGATTGATTATTTCCGTGGCTTCTCATTTGATTCAACTTTTCAATGCAGTGTGAGTTACGCTCTTTAAAGTAAAGTCGCTTTGATGTAGCATTGTCTTCAAAATTTGCGTTTTTTCTTGAAGTTAGAAGTCTCTTAATACCTCCTTGCTGACCTCTTTCCTTGCTACCGCTGATCTTCCATTACGTTATGCGATTTGGCGGAGTTTTGACTGCAAAATTCTGGCCATGTTTTTAGAAGCGATCTCTTTTGTACGCGTTTTCAGCCATTCTTGAAATTACGATTTTTTCACGAATGGGCGTCCTTCCTTTGACCAGTGGCGTGCATCTGGGTCAGTTGACACAATTTGTTAGGTTTCCAGCCTCTTTTGGTAGAATTTTTTGAGTTTTTAATGGATCCCTGGGATTACATGACTCGTTTAGGGTTTTGCCCTATTTTTTGAACTTGAATTTTTTTTTCTGAGACCAGATTCCTTATGGGTTTTCCCAGACCTCAACTGGGTTGTCGTTATTTTTTTTTCTGGGTACCTCGATTTTCGTGCCTCAAAATTTGTGCCATTTGGTGTTGATGAAATTTTTTGGGTAGTCAGAAAATTATGTGGGTTTTCAGCATTCTCTTCTAGGTATTCTTCAATTTTTTTGGCCTTCGTCATCAACGTGCCTTGAAATTCGTGCTAGGGTTTCCTCTTTGAATTTGTGTGTTTTTTGTTTTCGTTTTGCCTTCACCAGTTTGACCTCAGGGTACGTGATGGCATCTCTGACGAACATAATGCTCGAAAGCAGCCAAAAGTTCAACGGGAAGAATTACAACACCTGGAAGCAGCGCATGATTACGATCTTCGAATATCGTTGCCTCGATCAGATCGTTTTGGGGAACTCGCCTCGTCCCACTGTAGTCGGAAAGGACTAGGACAAATGGAATGAACGCAACCGAGAAGTCGTCATGCTCATCAAACTCTCCGTCACGGATGAGCAGCTACCTCAGGTACCGTCTGGCAAAACTGCTTCAGAAATTTGGGATTATTTGAAGGCACTTCATGAAACCTCCGACAAGAGCAGAGCGTTCTTTCTAAAGAACATGCTCTTTTCCATCATGATGGATGAGAAAATGTCTTTACAGGAACATCTCACGAAGATTAAGGACATTCGTGATCAGTTGGAGGCGATTGGTCAAACAATGGAGGAAGAAGACATGGTTGTCATTACTCTGAAAAGTCTTCCGCGTTCATATGAGCACTTCATCGAGACGCTGAATATCACCTCCACCAATGTTGATCTCAAGTTTGACGATCTGTGCAACAAGCTCTTGCAGCAGGATCGATGGCGACAACAGTTTGGAAGCAATACCAGTTTCACCTCCACCGAGCAAGCGTTCTCTGCCAAATCTTCTGCTAAGAACAAAGGGAAGGCTCAATCTTCTCAGCCGAAAAGCTCTGGTTCTTCTCAGGACAGCAAGAAGAAAAAGAACGTTCAGTGCAATTATTGCCATAAATTTGGTCATATGAAGGCTGATTGTCGCATTCGGATGGCTTCTGAACAAAAGAAGCAGGGAGGGTCTCAACAAAAGGCAAATGTCGCGGAGCACACCGAGCAGAAAGAGTCTGCATTCTATGCTTTTATGGCCAAGAGAACTGCAAATCCCGTCCAATCTTCTGCCTGGTATATTGATTCTGGGGCTTCTCGGCATTTTACTCATTGTCGAGATTGGTTCACCAAATTTGAACCATTCACTGATTCAGTGATCTTTGGAGGCGGCGAAGAGTACACAGTTGCTGGTAAGGGCAATGTTCAGATTCACTTTGGAGGAAGAAATTTACTCTTTCTTGATATCTACTATGTTCCAGGCATGGAACATAATCTTCTCTCTGTCAGCTAGATCATGAAGCATTCTCCTTAGTTGGACGTTATTTTCAGTTCGTCCACTTGCAGCATTGTTCATAAGGCAACACGTACTACGATTGCTATGGGACTTGAGGATCATGGTCTATACAGACTTGCTGATTCCGGTGATTCTCAGGAGCACGCTCTGGCAGCAAGGAGTACTTCCATCAGCAAGCTTTGGCATCAACGTTATGGGCACTTGAACGTGCCCTATCTCTCTCAACTGTCTCGGGAGGGTTTGGTCGCTGGTCTACCTGAGATCCAAACTCAAAATCATGGAGTTTGTGGAGCATGTCAAGCTGGAAAGCAGCATCGGACACCGTTCTCGGATGGTGATTCTTGGCGCGCCTCCAAGGTACTTCAATTGGTTCACGCTGATGTATGTGGACAAATGAACACTCCATCTGTTATTGGGTCCAGGTATTTTTTGTTATTTGTTGATGATTTTAGTCGGAAAATGTGGGTGTATTTTTTGAAACATAAATCAGATGTATTTAGTACATTTCAGCAGTATAAGGCCTTAGTTGAGAAGGAATCAGGTTCTCACATTGTTACTCTAAGGTCAGATAATGGGGGGGAGTTTTGTTCAACTGACTTCTCTACTTTTTGTGCTCAACACGACATCAAATGACAACTCACCACACCATACACCCCTCAGCAGAATGGTGTTGTTGAACGTAGGAATCGCACCATTACTGAAATGGCTCGTTCTATGCTAGAGTACAGGCATGTACCCAAGAAATATTGGGCTGAAGCAGTTTATACTGCAGTCTACCTCCTGAATCGGTCACCTACCCAGGCCGTTAAGAAGATGACTCCAGAAGAAGCCTGGTCAGGACGTAAGCCTAAAGTGGGCCATTTGAAAGTCTTTGGTTCTACCGCTCATGTATGGATTCCAGACGCCAAGCGTGCCAAGTTGGACTCCAAGAGCCAGAAGCTTATGTTTACTGGTTACAGCCATAGTTGGAAAACTCGGCATTTTCAAGTACTTGGCAAGCCCGAAAAACTCGGCTCGGCAAAAACTCGGCAAAAACTCAAAAAAAACTCGGCAACTTAAAAAATTGCTTAAACTTCACTAAAAACGCATTTTTTTTGCAAAATTCAAAGATAAGATGCATCCAATGAGTCAATAAATGAGTACATATAAGAAACAAGTTGTATTTGATTGATTTGAAAGAAATTGGATACAAAATGGCATCCTCATGTGGAATGCTCAATGCACTGATATGATAATAGTCTGAAACAAAATGAAAATAGCAAATTGTTATTGTAAAACTGAAAGTAAATACTATATTAATATATTTTACAAATTTATATCTTCCTCTTCCCATGTCTAGTGAAAACTAGGGGAGAGGTAGAACTAGATGATATTATAGATGAAGACTTGTAGGAAAACTTGGAAACTTGGACTTGGAGAGTACCTAGAAAACCAAATGAATTCAATCTGATTTTGAGGGCAATGACCCTAATGGGGTCAAGGGGTAGCACCCCTCATGGGGGTCTGGGGGCAACGCCCCCAGCGGGGTCGAGGGGCAGCGCTCCTTGGGGGGGTTTGTGGGCAACACCCCCAGTGGGGTCGAGGGGTAGCGCCCCTCGTGGGGGTCTGGGGGCAACGCCCCCAGCGGGGTTGAGGGGCAGCGCCCCATCGGGAGTTGAAATGTGCGCCCCTCATAGAGTTGCCCAGCATCAGGAGTCGAGGGCAGCATTGCTGGCATGAGACTGGGAACCGCCCGTGAGGTGGTGACGCCCTGGGTGAAGTCTGGGGGCCATGGCCCATCATGAGGTCGAGGGTAGCCCTGGGAAGAAACAGAGCAATTGATGGAGGCAAAAAATGAATGAAAATTGCCTTTATTCTGACAAGGGGGGTCTTTTTTGCTGAGCAGCCGAGTTTTTGCAAATAAACGGCGAGTTTTTAGGCGAGTTTTTGTGAAAAGTACGGCCATACTTTTTGGCGAGTAAAACTTGCAAATACTCGTTTGGCAAAAATACTCGCGAGTTTTTGGCGAGTGAGCCAACTATGGTTACAACGACAATCACAAGGCATACAGATTGATTGATGTGGAGACCGATCGTCTCATATTCAGTCGTGATGTTGTGATTGATGAGACTACTGGTCCCTTTGTTCCTACAACCAGCCCTGAGGATCAGCCTATAAAGGTTCCTGATGATGGTGTTTGTCTTCCTCTTGGTTCCCTTGATGGGAGGGCTTCAGAGCATTCTGACTCTGAAGATGAGGAGTCTACTGGTCATGATATAGCACCACCTGATCTTCCTTAGGATTTATATCCAGATGACGTTGTTCCAGCAATCCCAGAAGATGCTGTCTCGCCTACTTCAGATGTTGGTACTTCTACTCGTCGGCCTAAGTGGTGGCTCAAGACTATTAGTGATCTTCATAATGATGAGCTCGTTGAGGGTAGATCAACTCGCAGCAAGAGCAAGCAGCCAAACACAGTCAATTTTGCTCTTATGGCCAACCTACATAGCATCTATGAGCCTCAAACATATTCAGAGGCTAAAGGAATTCCAGAGTGGGAACAGGCTATGCAGACAGAATACCATAGTCTTCTGAAGAATCACACTCGGGATCTCTCTGATCTTCCTCCTGGGCAGAAACCTATTAGCTGCAAATGGGTCTATAAGGTCAAGTATCATGCCGATGGCACTTTGGATAAATACAAGGCAAGATTAGTTGCTCGGGGATTCACACAGCGGGAGGGCATTGACTATGAGGAGACTTTTGCTCCTACTGCCAAGATGAGCACAATTCGTGTTCTTCTCGCAATTGCAGCCCAATTCGGATGGACAGTTCATTAGATGGACGTCAAGAGTGCCTTTCTCAACGGTGAGTTACAGGAAGAAGTCTACATGACGCAACCTCTTGGTTTCAAGGTTGCCGGAAAAGAACATCAAGTATGTAGGCTCGTGAAAGCACTCTATGGACTGAAACAGGCTCCCCGTGCATGGTACATCAAGATTGATCAGTACTTGGTTGATCATGGTTTTCAGCGCAGCCCTTCTGACACTAATTTGTATGTCAAACACTCTGGTGATGATGTTTTGTTTCTTGTTATCTATGTTGATGACTTGATCATTACTGGGAGTTCAGCACACCTGATTGCAGCAATCAAACAAGACTTGTGTCAGGCTTTTGACATGATAGATTTGGGGCTTCTCCATTACTGTTTGGGTATTGAAGTTTGGCAGACCGCTGATGGTATCTTTATCTCTCAGTCTAAATACGCTCGGAGTCTGCTTGACAAGTTTCGGATGCAGGACTGCAAACCTGCCTCCATACCTATGGAGAAGGGGGTTGAAGTTATCAGCCAACTCTGATTCACCTCCGGTTGATGAAACGACATTCAGGCAACTAGTGGGCAGTCTCATCTACCTCACTGCCACTAGACCTGACATTAGTTTTGCAGTAAGCTACATTTCTCGCTTCATGACAGCTCCAAAAGCTGATCATTGGCTTGTCGCAAAGCGAGTGCTGAGATATGTTAAAGGCACTTCAGATTATAGCATTCTGTATGGCAAATGCAAGGATCCAAAGCTGATTGGTTATACAGATTCAGATTGGGCAGGTTCAGTGGATGACAGAAAATCTACTTCTGGATATGTATTCAGTTTGGGTACAGGTGCTGTAACACGGACCAGCAAGAAGCAACAGGCAGTGGCTCTTTCCTCGACTGAAGCCGAATATCAAGGAACAGTTAAAGCAGCATGTGAGGCAGTTTGGCTCCGTCGGATGCTTTCTAACATGCACATGTCACAAGTAGGTCCTTCTCCCCTGTACACTAACAATCAAGGGGTGCTCAAACTGGCCAAAAATCCAGTCTTCCATGAACGTACCAAGCATGTCGAGCTTCATTGTCACTACATCGGCAAGCTGGTAGCAGACGGATCAGTTCAGCTGCAGTATGTTCCCACGGCGGATCAAACTGCAGATATTCTCACCAAGTCTCTGAGCCCGGATAAATTTGTCAAATTCAAGGGGCAACTTGGTGTTTTTGATCGATTGACCATTAAGGGAGGGTGTTAGAATATGTTCTACTTTTATTAATGGTCATTTTGTATTGTTTTGTTTTGTCTTTTACTGTTGCTACAGTAATCGACTTTCTACTGTTGCTACAGTCATAGTTGGGAAACTCGGCATTTTCAAGTACTCGGCAAGCCCGAAAAACTCGGCTCGGCAAAAACTCGGAAAAAACTCGGGAACTTAAAAAATTGCTTAAACTTCACTAAAAACTCATTTTTTTTGCAAAATTCAAAGATAAGATGCATCCAATGAGTCAATAAATGAGTACATATAAGAAACAAGCTATATTTGATTGATTTGAAAGAAATTGGATAAAAAATGGCATCCTCATGTGGAATGCTCAATGTGCTGATATGATAATAGTCTGAAACAAAATGAAATAGTAATTTGTTTTTGTAAAACTGAAAGTAAATACTACATATGTCATAAACATTAATATATTTCAGTTTTTACAAATTCACATGAATCACATCTTCCTCTTCCCATGTCTAGATCTCAATATGGGACCGGAAGAGGGTGTCCGTGTAATCATAGGACTCCGCTCCTGCTGTGCCTGTGGCTTCTCAACCTCCATCCTAGATGTAGATCCTCCTGCAGCTGTTGGTGGTGGCACTGGCAATGACTCCTCCTCAGGATCATCCTCAAGGTCATCCAATGAGAATGTAAATCCACCCTCCTCCATTGCCTGTCGCTCTAAATCATAAATCTCATCCTCGGTAAACAATGGAGGTTGCTCCCCTCGCCCTGTCCAATCCCTGTATGGATCTATCTCCTCCAAATCAATTGGATCATCATATGATATCTCCTCTACCTTTTTTATGCGCAATCGAAGATTATATTGCACATAGACAAGGTCATTGAGGCGTTTTTGAGCGAGTTTGTTCCTCTTCTTTGTGTGGATGGCCTCAAATAAACTCCAATTGCGCTCACAATTGGATGAACTACAAGGCTGGCTCAAAACACGGAGGGCAAAGTTTTGAAGATGTGGGGTTTTTCCACCCCAATGTGTCCACCAAACATCTACAAAAAAAAGAAGAAAAAGTTAGAAAATTGTGACTTGTAACTTGTAACTATCAAATTTTCATTTTTGTAACTTGTAAATTTCAAATTTTATACCTGGTGGCAGCCTAGATACTGCTCTCTTTGCCAAGTCTGAAGAGAAGAGTACACCCCTTTTTTCCCCGTAACTTTGCAATTCATTAACAATGCAGTCTGCCTCATCAGGCGTGGATGTCATCTGCTGAATGCAAGTAGTGAGGCCCTCCATAACCTCTCCAGTAGGATCTGTATAGGTGCCTGAATGGATGAAACGGGGGTTCAAGAAGTACCCTGTTGTATGGATAGGTTGGTGGAGTTGATTGTTCCACCTCCTGTCAATAATCTCCCAAATGGGATCAAACTTGAGGCTCTCCCCCTTATAATAATTTCTAATAGCCTCCTTGGCCCTATCCATGGCCTCATAAAGATAACCCATTGGGGTTTGATCCCCATCCACCAAATGGAGCACTCTAACCAAGGGCTCTGACACCTACAATATAAATTTAAAAATGCAAAAAACTATTAGAGTTACAATTTAGTAATTTACAAATATACAATGAAGGACATTAACTTTAAGAAAATGTTCAATTTGAATTTAGATTCAAACTCAAAGTTTTGAAGTTACCTTCACAATCTCTGTTGCTCTTTGTGCAAAGAGGGGCTCGAAGACAATGCTTGCAACTCTTTCTCCTTCCGGCTTCTTTGAATAAGGTGAGTCTATCCATGTTTGACTCACAAACATTTGTTTCAAAGCCGTCAATGCGCCAAGAATGCTTTGCAACGTTAAGAAAACCGTTGCAAACCTTGTCACACCAGGTCTCACCAAGTCTCTCCCATTGGTGTGCTCCCTCATCAAGCTCAAAACCCAAGGGTGATTGTAGATGTATTTAGTGATCCTTCTTCCATCCTCTACAATCGGTGTGACCCAATGTAATTTTCCTATGTCCTCCAAAAGAAGGTCAAGGACATGGGCAGCACATGGTGTCCAAAAAATTGTCTGGTGTCTATATTGGAGGATTCTTCCTGCTGCCACATATGCCGCTGCATTGTCAGTTATGATTTGCACGACATTTTTAAGCCCAACCTCCATGCACACTTGCTCCAACATTCTAGCCAAATTTTCTGCATTTTTTACTATGTTGGAGGCATCGACGGATTTCAAGAACACCACCTCATTTTTGCAAGAAACCAAAAAATTTATGATGGTACGGTTTTTTCCATCCGTCCACCCATCAGAAAGAATAGTGCAGCCATATTGTTGCCATTCTTCTTTTTGTTCTTGTATCACTGCCTTTGCTCTTTCAGTAGCATTAGAAAGCAACCTACAAGTACAAAGTGAAATTAAGTACACAATTTTAATTTGTAAACAAAAAAATAACTTAAATTAATCATAAATTAAACGTAAGAAACATAAAATTAAATTAAAGAACATAAACTAATTTCTAACCTTCCACTCAATTCTTTGCGCGAAGGCGCCTTGTAGCCTTTCCCTGCAACTGTCAATGCGGTCACCAAATTGTCCCAATAAGGTGAGCTTGCCACATTGAAAGGGATGTTGTTGAAGTACAAAAACTCGGCACAAGCAACATCTGCATGCTCACACACCTCCTTATTCCACCCAGTTGCCTCTAAAGAAGGTTGTGCACCAGGTGTGTTTCTAGGCACAAAAAAATCACCAATGTGTGAACCTGTGGCTCTAGGTGTCTGTGTTGCTCCTGCCACTGGTACTCTAGTAGAGGAAGATGAAGGCATGGTGGTGGTGGTGGGTTGCCTTCGCACACGTGGACCACGAAGAGAGCCCGCTATGTTGGCTACTACATCATCATCATCTGACAGTGAGTGAAGGTTGTCTGCACTTGCAACACCTTGAGAAAAAGCTATGGCAGCTTGCATTGCTGCTTTTGCCTTCGCTTTTTGCATCTTTTTTTCTTCTGCAGCGGAAAGTATTGCATTCATTTGTCTTTTGATTTCCTCATTGGTGTTTATGCAAGCCTTAGCATCATGTCTAGGGATGCCTGCAAGGTGGTATTTGAGGCGATTGATGCCTCCACGGTAAATTTCTTTACATCTAATGCAATACATTGATCCAGGTTCTGGTCCTTCATATGCATATCTCCAAGCGGGATCTCTAGCTCCTTTTGGACGAGTGCCTACATATTCCCCACTCCCAGGCACGGATGGGGCTGAGGTAGGAGTAGAAGCGGATTCAGAAGCCATGATCAATTAACCTGTTACCTACACAGTACACACACAAAGTGAAATCAAAACTTGTTAGTTTTTTGATAGAAATTTTAAAAACAAGCTAAATTAGATTAAATCAAAATTGAAAATTTCAAAATAGATTCTAAACTAATCTAAGATTCTAAATAGTAAACTAATTTAAGATTCTAAAGTCTAAACTCTAAACATTTTCAATTTTTCATCAAAAAAAATGGATTAAAAAAAGAAAATAATAAACTAGGGTTACAAAAAAATGTAAAAATTAGAAAACTACTTTAAATTAGTAACAAATTAAGCTAATATATAAATTTAAACATGTTTTCAACAAACAAGAAGAATCAAAATTACAAAAAATAACTAGAATTTGAAGAAAATTTGAAAAAAACTGCAAAATATATTAAAAAATCATAAAAAAGTGTCACAAATTCTTGTTTTGTTGAATCTAAATCTTCTTTTAAACATATAAATGTATTTGAATTTGTTTTATAGTTCATTCATGATGTTTTTTAAACATACAATCAACAAAAAAGAAGAAAAAATGAAAAAAAAAAAAAGAACAAGAAAAATTAGAAAACCTACCTGGAAATCCAATTTGCCTTCGAAATCTGATGAAAATCCCCTTCGAATCTCGTCCCCTCGATGCCAAATCACAGATAAATAGTGCAAAATGCTTTGGGCAAGTCTTTTCCTCTGCTAAAAGTGAAAACAAGTGAAAAAATGAAATGACAATGACATTTTGGCCGGCCGCGGACATAAGACACAGGCCGCGCGGGTTTTTTTTAAAAACTCGCCGAGTTTTTGCAAAAACTCGCGAGTTTTTCCGGCGAGTTTTTGCAAAAAGTACGGACTGTACCTTCTGCGAGTAAAACTCGTAAAAACTCGTTTCTGAAAAAAACTCGCGAGTTTTTCAAAAACTCGCGAGTTTTTGGCGAGTGAGCCAACTATGCTTCCAACCATCCGAAACAATGGACACACCTGTCTCAACCCATGAATCTCTTATAGGCTTCAATGCATCTTCAACCAACTCAACCTCCTTTTCCAATAAAGTGCTACGCAGCTTCTCATAACCCGGGCCCTTGTACCCTTTTGGAGCTTCATTAACCGTTGTCAATATCTCTTTTTAATATGGAGAACGAACAACATTAAAAGCTAATCCATTGGCATATAGGCATCTTGTTACACATTGGTCGGCAAGGGCTCTGCTCTCATTTTGAAATGCAAGTTCCAAAGGCCCCTTTGATCTCTTGTTTGCAATAGGTTGTGCACTTTGAGCTTGAAGATCCAGAATGACAATAAATGGGTGGTCTTCTACCACAATATTGGGATTGGATGGGGGTTGCATTCCCTTTGATTTTTTTTTTAACAAAGGGTGATTTCCTTTTTGGGCTTCCCGTTGATCTGCTGCATCTAGCTCCATAATGTATTTTGCAACTGTCTCAGGTGGAATAGGTGCATCTTTTTTTCCAGGGCAAGGCGTGATGCCTTTTCCACTCATGCCACACAAATGTGCTTTCACCCTATGGTATGAACTAGTATATGTAACGCCACACCCATTGCATTTCCAAAGATAACCACCACCACCTGGAACCTGTTTTATCATCTCAACATACTGCCATAGAGGAGAATTAGGATTTGTTTTGAACTTTGAGTTTGGTTTAGCTACGGAGCCGGAGGTAGAACCCATTGACATTGTGATTCCTATGGCAATTTGTTTGCAAACAACACATTCAAAATTTGAATGAAGAGAAAATACTGATTTATAAAACCTAGCTCTTTTGAATCTTGCATACATTCATAGAAGAATGGAAAGGAAAAACATATATAAATCATAAAATGAATCAAAACAAAGTTTCTGGTTTATAAAATGTAAAACAAAAAAATTGATGAAAAAACTCAAAAAAAGGTGAGATAAACTTACCTCTTTGCAAAAATATCCCTCAACAATCTTTGTGGCAGCCAATAAACACTTGCAAATCTGTAGGAATGGCAGTGCAATCGTTTGTAGAAGCTTCACTGATCAATCTTCAACTCCTTTTATCAACCCAACAAGCAAAAATAAGAACTCAGCCTCTTGGAATGAAAATGCTTGTTTGCAAAACAAATGAATAAAAATGATGTAGTTTAGGTGTTTAAAGTGTTTTAGAGGTCACTTTTAGGGTTCCCTTGGGCGTGGGTCAAAGTCAAACTGCAGAAAAATATTAAAAAATGCAAAAAAAAAATGCTTTTATGCGTCCAAACACGTGGGTTCTTGTTGGGTTCTTCTCGGGTTCACCCGTGTTCTTCTCGGGTTCACCCGGGTTCTTCACCGGTGAACCGGGACTCCAAATACCGAACCCTGGTCGAACCCACAGAGGGACCGAACCAGGACCGGTACCCGTAGCGAACCCGGACCAGGACCCTGAGCTAGGGAGCCGAACCCGGCTACTTAGTATTTATTAGATATGCTTTTCATGGAATGTGATTTTAAGGCATGCAAGTTTATCATTCTTTATCATTGTGTTTGTATATAGAATTGTATACATGTATACATGTGGCTTTCAGATCTTGAGAAGTTTGAAGTGTAAAACACTAGGCAGACAATCAAGTAACACTGTAGATGGCAACTCCATCAGATGCTCTTCGTGGAAGGGCTTTGAAGTCATACAAATTTATCTGTCTTTATCATAACTTTTATACACATAAGTTTGTGCATTTGTATATTTGCCTGTTAGAAGCGCAAAATGATAATCAGACCATAGTTGGAAAACTCGGACTCGCCGCGGACTCGGCAGCCCGAAAATATGACTCGGACTCGGGACTCGGGACGGAGTCGAGAAAAGACTCGGGAAAAAAAAAAACCGTAGTTTTACAAAAAAAACAAGAACAAATTAATGCATTTAGAGAATATAAGAGCTTAATTTGATTATCAAACACTCATAATTCAAAGATTACATGTCATATGATCATCAAACACTCAATAATTGAAATTTAATCATTCATAGTCATCAAATACTCATAGTTTCACTTTCAATGTATAACAACATCATAAGTTTATAAATGTTTACATATAATCATGTCAAAAAGAGGAAAACATTAACAACCACATATAATCTACATCTTCCTCTTTCCCCTCCCAATGGTACTCAATTTTGGAGGCCTAGAACTAGAAGGTGCCCGTGTTGTAGTATGCAAACGAGGACTAGGAGATCGAGCAGGGGAAAAATGATATTCAAATGTGTCTTCGTTGTCCTCCATGGCATCCAATCTTGCTGCTTCTTCTTCTTCTGCTGCTGCTCTCTCTAATTCAGCAATATCCTCATCAGTAAGTAAGACATCAGCCTCATCATTTTGTTCATTAATAGTCCATTCACCATATGGATCAATGTCATCCAAGTCGATGGACTCGTGTGAAACACCCTCCACCTTCCTAGTTCGAAGGCGAAGGTTGTACCGAACAAAAACTAAATCATTTAGGCGCTGCTGAGTCAACCTGTTTCTTTTCTTTGTGTGAATGTTTTCAAATAAACTCCAATTGCGTTCACACCCAGAAGCACTGCATGGCTGCGACAAGACACGTATGGCTAGCTTTTGAAGATTTGGTGTGCTAGCACCATAGTTCTCCCACCATAGATCTACAAAAACATGTTTAAAAAATATAAGTATTAAGAAATAAGAATAAAGTAAAAATCTATATGTAAGAATCAAGTTTCTAATTTCAATTTTTACCTGGTTGTTGTTTTCCTCTCCTTTCAATTGCTTGTTGGGAGGAAAAGAGTCTCCCCTCTGCACTCTTGTAGACCTTGAATAGATAAAAGAAAAAGTAAATCAAATATAGAAAATTCATAGATAGTCAAGGCTCAACATTGCAAATTCATAAATAAGATGTAACAAATCTCACCTCCAACTCATCAAGCACCTTATCTCTCAGCTCACTATCAGGCACCATCCTATCAATGCAAGTGACAACACCGTCCATGACCTCCTCATCCGCCTTAAATGAGTCCGAGAAGTAGAACTTCGGATTCAAGAAGTAGGCAAAGGCATGAATCGGCTGGTGGAGTTGGTTTGTCCATCTCCGATCAATGATGCGCCATATGATTTCATATTTCTTTTTGTTGCCGCCATAGTAACGTGATATGGCCTCTTTGGCCCTATCCATGGCCTCATAGATGAAACCCATTGGCATGCCATCTCCATCCACCATACGAAGAACCCTCACCAAAGGCTCTGTCACCTAAAAAAATGAAAACAAATGTTAAATTATAACAAAATTAACCCCTCAAAAAATAAAAAACAGCAAATAGATTATCATGTATAATTTTTTTTGTGTGATTGCTACTTACCCCCATCAGCTCCTCTCCATTTTTGATGAATGTCTCATCAAAAACTATGGTAACAATCCTCTCCCCTTCAGCTCTATGGAAAATGAGGACTCCTTCCAAGCATCGGACACAAACATTTGCTTGAGATGACCAATGGCACCAAGAATGCTTTGCAATGTGAGGAAGTGGCTAGCAAATCGTGTCACTCCAGGTCGCACAAGGTCCTTGCCATTTGTGAATTTCCTCATCAAAGAAAGCACCCAAGTATGGTTGTAGATAAATTTTGTAACACTTTTTTCATCTTCAACCACTCTTTTGACCCATGAAATCTTCCCAATATCCTCTAACAATAGGTCCAAGCAATGTGCAGCACATGGAGACCATGCAATTGTGGGATACCTCTCCATAAGTAGCCTACCTGCAGCTACATATGCAGCTGCGTTGTCCATGATAATTTGGACAACATTATCAACTCCAACCTCCCGGACCACCCCATCCAATAGATTGCATAAAGTCTCAGCATTTTTAACTTCATGCGAGGCATCTATTGATTTTAGGAACACCAATCCACCATTTGAGGCCACTAAAAAGTTCAGGAGAGTTCTATTCCGTCCATTTGTCCACCCATCAGATAAAATGCTGCAACCTTTTCTTCGCCAAAATTTCTTTTGCTCATCAACTACAAGCTGTGTATTCTTTACGGATTCCTCTAGCAATGGCCCACTCAAATCTTTAGCTGATGGGGTCTTAAACCCCTTTCCTACAACTGTAAGGGCATTCACTAAACCTTCCCAATATGGGCTGCTTGCAACATTGAAAGGTAGATTATTGTAGTGCCAAAAGTTTGCAGTAGCCATCCTAGCTTCATGATGCTTTTCCTTATTCCAACCGGTACCTTCAAGTGAAGGTTGTGCTCGTGGAACATTACGTGGAATAAAATAATTTGGTCCTAATGAAGGACCGTGGCCAGCACTAGCAGTAGAATAGGAACCCTCAGGACTCTCACCAAAAGATGAATGTGGAGCACGAACGCTTGGACTTGCAGCAGTAGCACCATGAGGCATAGTTGGTGTAGAAGGGGATCCACTCATCACTGATGCTAGGGCATTCTTTGTTTTTTGTCTTTCATCTTTTTTTAGCTCATAGTCAGCAAGAAGGGCCTTTATCTCTCTAATAATCTCAGGAGTAGTTTTAGGGCATCCCTCCACATTTTGCCCAGGTATCCTTGCAAGGTGGTATTTTAACCTGTTTATTCCTCCTGTCATCCATTTCTGACATTCAGTACATGTCACTTCACCTTTTTTGATTCCTGGTATTCCATACTTCCATGCAGGGTCTTTTCTCATTCCCTTTGGATTTGAAGACGACATTGCTATTTCAAGTTCAACGTGGAAAAAAAAAATCAGCAAGGGTTTGCAAAAAAATCAGCAAAAAAATGTGATTCAAAGTTTCATTTATTTGCAAAAAAAAAGAATGCAAAACCAAGCTAGAAATAATAGGAATTAGGCTATAATGGCTATTAAGGAAAATAGAAAAAAAAATTGGCAACATATCCCCTTATTTTTTTTTATTTTTTTAAATTTTGAAAGCAAGAAAACAAAAAAAAAGAAATGTTAGATCACTTACCTAGCTCTATTTTGATCTTTTTAGCTCTATTTTGATCTTTTTAGCTCCTCCTCCTGCCTTCTTTCAAGCTAAAACCAATTTGCAGACCTAAAAAACACCAATGCTCAAGTTAGAATGAAAAAAAAATAAAAAAAAAGTATGGGTTTTAACCCGGTTTGACGCCCCAGCCGCGGACGAGAGTCTTGGGTCGGGACTCCCGAGTCCCGACCCAGGACTCTTCTGGACTCGACTCCCAAGTCCGTGGCGAGTCGACTCGGCTCAGCCACGGACTCCCGAGTCCACCGAGTCCGCGGCGAGTCCTGAAGAGTCCTCGAACTATGAATCAGACAACTCCCATAACCTATTAAGATTCTGTCTAAGCCATTGTGGAAGGCTTCTATGATTGCATATAGAATTTAGGTCAGTTCTTCATCACTTTGCCATCAAGTAATATGATCTCTATGTATTACCAGAATTATAATTAGTAGGCTGCATGTTGATTACGTTTACAGCAGCTATAATCAACATCCTCTTAAGGGATTTGCATGTTTTCTTAGTCACGAAAGTTTGTGTTGAAGTTTTGAAAATAAATGCTATATCTAACAAACATAAATGAATCATATGCAACATCATAGTTACATTATTTAGCCACATGTTGATTCAATTTAGAGAAGGCAAGATTTCATTTCAATTATCAGCCACAAATGGTTTGAATTCGAGCAAAGGATCTACTTAGGGTATTAAAATGAAACACAAAGATGAATTGTGTAACATGGTATATAAGAAATGCTCAGAGAAATAATAATCAATTTGTTGCAGGTTTATGCTACTGAATTTGAAATAGTCAAAAACTGCTGCAGTGGTCTACTGTTTTTAAATGTTTTTAGATAAATCAGCTGTGGGTTCTATATGGGTCCACACCCAAGAAAACAAAATAACATTTGGAAAATGTCTACAACAGTATGTATATAGAAAGACCACAAATTACTGTCAAGAACAAAAAACCTATAACAAAAACCATAGGCACTAAAGAGACGTTAGACAGCTGCAACTCCATCCTGCCTATCAATGATCATAAACGCAGGCTCTACAAGCTCTTTTTGTTCTGCCCAGACAATACCTTCACTCGCAATGGCAGGATTCAAGAACACATTAGATGTTCCCAGAATACTTTTTCTTAGCACAACCTTCATATTATCCACAATCATCTCTAAATCCATGCAAAATGCTTCAAAATTTGACATACTGTTATCCTGAAGCCATACCCTCAGCCATCTCTGCAAGCTTTCCTTCCATCCAAGCTAGCCTGTGAGCTGGCTCTCTCCTCTCCTCATTAGAGCTCTCCTCAACATGATGTACCTGCTGAGACAGTGTGGGAGAAGGGATAATCCATTGACGGGTAGCAGAATCCTCAATCCTTGGTTACAATTTAGCAACAAAATTTGCAAAAATAGACTCCTGTGTATGCTTAACCTAAGAACTGCAGAAATCATCCTCACCAAGCACAATTTTTACAAAGGCCAGAGACTGTGCATACTCCTCATCCTAATTTCCAGTTGCCTACGATTTATTAGTATTTTGAGGTATGTGTGGCAATAATGTTTTGGGCCACCGCCAAGTACAATGATTTTGTGTTTTACATGGGAGTCTTTATGACAGAACAAATTAGATATCAGCTATGTTGGAAATGGAGACTTCCTCTCTTTGAAACAGTGATACAGAAAGTCTCAATGTAGTTTTCTTCTAGAAGCATTACAAATTTTCCACTAAATGCTTTTCAAATTCTATTCATTCATATGCCCCTTTAAGCAACCATTTATAACCATTTGAGAGTCCTGTTCAATCTCTAGCTTCCTACAATCCATTGCCTTTGTCATTTCCAAACCTTTCAAGAGCTCAAGTGCTTCTGCTTCATTATTCATTTTTGGACCCAAAAAGAATGAGCCACCTTTGACAAACAAGCTATTGAAATCTTGCAACACAGCCCCTGCACCTGCTGGCCCTAGATTACCCTTCACTGCACCATCAAAATTAAGTTTAAAATATCCTTCCTGAGGAGAATAGCACTTACTATCAAATTGCTCATTATTCTTGATGATTACTGCTTCAAAAGGGAGCAGTGGTCTATTGTTACTAACCCTCTATATGATCAATGTTTTAGACATAAAATTGGATATATGTAAAATAAAAACTGACAGTATTTAATATATCTACTTTGTCTCTACAATTGACTAACTTTAGTTATTCTTTTGTTTTCAGAAGTTTGCATATTAAATTCCATTATAGAGCAAGAATTATAAGATTAATATATCCAGTAGCTGATTATTAGTTATGTTGAGCCCCCCTAATAGGATTGACCATGAATTCCAACATTTTTGTCTGTCTCAGGTGAAGGTTACATGTATTGTCATGAAAAGTTGCCTTGGCTTCTTCAAAAGGATGAAATTTCAGAGTTGAATTCTGCTCTAGACTTCTCTGCCTTGCTATTTTATAATACATAAATTTCTAAAAACCAGATGGAACCAAGAAAACAAAAAGCATACTCCGTTAAGACACAAACCCAAAACCATTTTGCAACTTGACAATGCTAAAAGATAGGCTATAGTAGTTTGCTTCTGCTCTATGGCAAGAATTCCACTGGTAAGTCAGACTTCTGTGATCTGGATTTGTCAGCTAGATTTTGATGGAGCATCGGCTAAACTATTACTTTTCTTTAGAAAGCCACTCTTGATTTATAGACAACCTGATGTATTCTGATCTACCTTGAATCTAGAGTCCAACAAATCTCTCTCGTCTCGTGGCAACATGGGTATTGGGTTTAATATTCTCTTTTAAAGATTTTTATCCTTCATGAAAAGAAAGGGCTTGCCACGATGTGTCTTTGAAGATTTTCTTGTACATACAAGTGCATATAGGTCAAAACTACTTTCAAAATTTAACAGCATGCATGGAATTGGTTTTGTGACTTGTCTGAGGGTGGGAATTGTTGCAGGCTAGCAACTGCTCTCCAATATAACCAGTTATTTACTTATGTTTCATGGGAGGTCTAGCAATGAAAACCGCTCCGAACAGATCTCCTTGCAAAACTGCAAGTGCATTCTAATTGTTCATGAGATGAGGGTACAGTCAAATTGATATATCTCCCAGATACTGTTTCATTTCTTGGGCCATTCAATTTGAAGAGTGTTTTGCTGTAATTGAGCTGAAGAGTTGCATTATCAGTAAGGAAGTATATCTCCGTGCGCCCCTCAGATTTCAATGAAGCAGAAGATTGGAAATTGCTTGAACTTGTAGCTTTTTAAATTTTTTAAATTTGTGTCCCACTTGGTCCAATTTCTTTTAAAAGGTAGAAATAACAGAGCTCAGCATGAAGACCATTTTTTCCAAAGCATGTGTAAGTTGGGAGTAGAATCAGCATTGGAAAGTCAACGCACTTGTCTCTGAAAGAGTCAGTATTGCTTTTCCTACACAACAATAAGATGGACATAATGGAGCGCCCTTTCTGCATGGGAAGCTGGCTAAAAATAAAAAGGTAGTGTAAAAGGAAGGCAATTGGAATTAAAACAAGAAGAGTTTTCAACTAATTTGGTTTATCCTCACCATAGTTACAAGAATTGGACTTGGCAGAGGCTCAGCAGGCTGATTTTTTTGTCTCAGACTTGGACACAGCAATTAGTACAGAGAATTTTTAAGGATTTAATACTTTTACTATGTACCCTTCACTAAATCAACTTTAAAGACATAATAAACAAATCAGATAGAAACTACTATGATCACATACACAAGTGTACATTTAAGGATTTAACACTTTAAAGACATGGAGTACAGAGAATTTTTAAGGATTTAATACTTTTACTATGCACCCTTCACTAAATCGACTTTAAAGACATAATAAACAAATCAGATAGAAACTACTATGATCACATACACAAGTGTACATTGATCAATCATCAAATGATTACAAAAGCAGATTTGAGCTGGAGGAAGTAACATTTATAAATATATGGATATTCTCAAATGTTTTAGGTATACAAATCTCATGGATTATGAAATCCATGGCTTCAAAAATGAAAAGCAAAAGTAGTTCTGTGGTGAATCTTGCACTTGTGCCTAAGATAGGTCCTTGCTGCTGATGGAGTCATGATATCTGTGTGTCAATTGGTGACATCAGCATTCAAGGAATTTGCTCATCCTTTTACCTCCTCTGCCATGGCTATTGCCTCTGCCTCAAGATCAACCTGACCAACCTGACCATCTTATGCAAGATCCTTCTTAGTGAAGATAGGGTCCTCAGCCTTAGTTATGCCATCTGATTGTGGATCAACCTTCTTTAATGTGATGGGGAATAACTTAGAGCCCAATATTTGTTTGTGATAGATGCAAAGGTTATAATGAACATAGACAAGATCATTCACCTTTGCACTTACAGTCTATTATGCTTCTTGGGGTGTGTGTGGCTCTCTCACTAATTTTTAGTTTGCAATAATTACAAGCAAACTCCCCTTCCCTAGCCCTGGGGGTGGCATGTTTCTAACTCAGTTCCTTTCTATCTAAGGCCATCATTATAACAATTTATAAATTTCAAGTATGCTGCAATAACAAACAAAGAAAAAATTAATTAACATACAGAGTTTATAGATAAAAAGAGAAAAAAACCACAGATTAAATTTAGAGTTTGTAAATAAAAAGATATAAAAACAGAAAATATTCTCTATGGAACTAGAAAAAAGACTTCATTTCTCCCTCTTTTGATTCTCATTCTATGAATATAAGATGAACGAAAAATAACAAATGTAGAAGCATACCAAATGAAAAAAGAAAACAAAAAGAAAAGATTCAAAGTAGCTCCAAATTGACATTGGACTGCTCTAAATTTATAGTGAGCTCTTTTAAATGTATCTAAGTCTTTTAGATGCACAAGAATTGCTACAAATTTGCTCAAGTCAATTCAATTAACATTTACTGATTTTTTCTTTGATGAATTGTGTTATTGCTTCAATGCTCCTTTTTCTCCTTGTTTGTACTTTCAAATTAAATGAAAAAACATATTGAAATGTTGTAGGTGTCTTTTAGTTTCTTAGGTTTTAATTTTTCTTCTTCTGTTTTTCCGCTACTTTTTAGCTGCTGAGTGTTACTGTTGGGACTCAGCAAGTCTGATCAGACTTGCCAGGACTCAGATCTGAGTCCCTGGGACCCTTCTGGCCAGGTTTGCCTTGGGACCTTGCAAGTTTGCTGAGATCCCCATGAATCCTAGAAAGACTGATCCTTACAACTCTTATTTTGTTTCTGTGAGGATTACATAGGCTGCTGCATGAGCTTGTGTCATCCTTATTGGGTAACACACTGTTTCCATACTTGTTCATTACTTTTTGTTGATAAGATTACAGTGTGCACAATTTCCCTCCTTTGTAGATTCTATGTGATTCTTGTGAATTATTATATTTGGTTAAAGTCTTAGTTATTCTCGTTCCCTTCACATTAGCTCAAACACTATCGCAACTGCATCAGCAGTAATGGAATAAATAAAAGTGGAAAAAAGAGCATAGAGAAACAAAACTAATTCAGCCTCAATGTTAATTTTGAACTAACTTTTGGAGGACTCAGTATCTAAAAGTGTGAGAAATCCAATTATCAGTCAAGAAAGAAAATTAGGTTAAAGAGCTGAAGACTTGTACAAGATATATTGAGGACATGTTCCATAAAAGGATTGAGTTATTATCTGATTAGACAACAGCTTAATTTGTTGGGAGCATAGGAACAAACAAAATGCAATTTTAAGGTGTTGATATCCAATCAGTGCCAAAGCAGACATTTTAGAAGTTGGTTTCTGATTATGGAAAGTTTGAAAGAAGACATATAAGGAGTCTTCCTATCAAATCACAGCAATCTTACATACAGCCAACAATAGAGCATATATGACAGTCAGATTGAAATCAAGCCTGCCATGACAAATATTGGGTTTACAATGTAATGGAGAAAAACTACTTTAAAGATTATTAAAGCTTAATATAGGCTCCATTCCGCATTCAACCAATCATGAACAAGAAGAAATCATTAAGTAAGAATCAATAAACAAATTATACATGCAGCAATAGAATATAGATCTCAGTCAGCCTGAAATCCAGCCCGCCATGACAAATATCGTTAGAATTGGCTATGGAGATAGCCTGCCAAGATTTTGAGGCCAAATGGAAAGCACAAGAGAGAGAATATGTAAATATGATTCAATTGATGTGTGTAATGTAGTAGAGACCCCTTGGTTATATAGCCAAGGTAAAATACAAGATGTCATAAGATTATGACAAGTGTCTTAATCATATGACATGAGACAACTTATCACAACTACCTAGGTTCACATGTGTTACAAGTCAAAAGATAAGATAACAACTAATGACAAATGACAACTAACACCTTCTAGAAAGATTCCTAGGACCTAAGTAAACTTAACATGTAAATAAGTCCCCTAAGTCTCCTAGTAATGAATTAACTAGGTACAAGACTTTATTTATACCAACAAATATTGGGTTTATAATTCAGTGGAGAAAAACTGCTTTAAATTTTGTTAAAGCTTAATATAGGGCTCCATTTGGAATTGGATCAATTTTGAGCAGAAAAAAATCAAGCAAGATTCTATAAACAATTAGAACAACTGTGTCATGCACTCCAGCTAACATCCAAATTATATATAGAAGGGGAACGGTGACAGTGACTCAAATGTGGAGAGATAAAAAAGCGTTACTTAAAGGAAGGATCTATTGGACATTAGGCAATATTCTTTGGTTAGATGCGACAACTATTTTCTTACTAATCAAACAAGTAGCTTAACAGCTCCAATGTGATAATCAGCCTGATTAGTTTGAGAGCACAATGAAGAGAAATAACGTGTGTTTTTGAGACATGCTCGGATTATTTATTTAAGAGCATAGTTAAGCACATTGTGATTAATCTGCCTGACCATGATACAGTAACCATTGTGGAAGAATTTTTTTAATAGTGAATATTAATTTTAAATTTGTGGTATAGAAAGAAGGCAGAAAAAGTTCATCACGTTGCTGCTCAAGCTGTTGAAGCATTTTGTTTGCGCTTTCTTGATTTCAGACTGTTCTTTAAAGGTTTGAGAGAAAATTGAAAGATAAAATAGAGTTTTTGAAAGGAATTAAAGGTCACAAGTTACAAAACTATGTAAAAAATGTCATTCTAATGAGATGATTCAGTAAAATTTTGGCTTTACGTGTAGAGAACTGTTAGCACTACAATCATCACCTCAATCGTTTGTAGCTTGCCAAATGGACAGCAACAAATTCTGCTACAGATATGACAATATCATCCGGAAAAACATGATTTCACTTTGTGTTTGAATAGGGTAGCTCCCCTTTTCAAAAACAAAGAAAGTTTGTACATGATTCACAGTATTTACAAGCCTTGATTTAGGAGTTTTCAATATACCATGAAAAACAAACATGCAACACTATTTTTCAGCTTTTACACTGGCCTTAAGCTGAAACAACATTCAAGCTTTTAATGCAAGTATTTTCCGATTTTCAGGAAGTAGGAATGGACATGCACTAATTATTGAATAGATTGTAGAAAGCAGAAATTATATCATATACGCTTACAAAGAAATACTATTTGCTGGAATAAAACATAACTTCGTGAGGTTTTACAAATTAGAGAGAATGGTGAAGTCAGGAGCAAATATCATTCAACGAGTGGTAAATTTAGTACAAAGTCTGAATTCATCCCTTATTTTCTTATGACTTGCAAAATCTTTAACATAGGACTGTGAATCAGACTGAACAACGAAAATGCATATATTATAACAAAATCCACTGCTCACATAGGGTTGCATATTAGTTTGAACAATGAAATTGCATATATCATAATGAATTTCGTTATTCCCACAGGGTTGCACATTGTGTTGAACAATGAAATTGTATTTATCATTATAATTTTCAATATTCAAATAGGGTGCTCACAGAGTTGAACAATGAAATGGCATATATCATAACAAGTTTCATTGTTCGCATAGGATTGAATGTTGAGAACAGGGTAAACTGATACAGTGAAAATAAAAACATAAAGTGTTCAAATGTGATTTAATTGATTAGATTAACATGTGATAGAAACACATATAGCAGCAAATTAAAATCAACAGTAACACATAATACCAGATAGATGTTGAGAAACCGTCCTGGGAAGAAACTCCACCATGAAAGAGACATTGAGCTTGTATTAACCTCAACAAAGTAAGTATATCAATACAATCTACTCCAACTCTTCAGTCTGACAGAATTCTGACGTAACAATATTTCACCTACATTATACAATGAAACTTCCACCTAATGCCTCCAATAAATAGAGCAAAGGAAATAGGAAACAAGTGGTCACCAAACAAGGCTCGCAAGTCAAAACATTACACCCCATTATGCATTGAACAAGCACCAAAGATAAACATCATGAATAGACAATATCTTTGACTCATAACTGCTGGTAGGCACCACTCCCAAGACTAGTGCTCCATGATAAGATCAATAACACTTGAGGGCCCCACCATTTATGACATGATACCCCCCCCCCCCTCCCAAAAGTGTAAGTACCTAGAACTTCAATAGAGAGATAGAGTAAGTGATATTGAATATCTATATGCTTAGTAGGACCATGGTACATGAGCTTCTTCACCAAATAGATAGCACTTTGACTATCACATGATCCTTACATTCTTGCAATCAAATTCAGTACTTGAACACAAACACTGTAGCCAGACCACCTTCTTACAGGCATGTGTAGCAGCTATATACTTTGCTTTGCAATAAATAAAATAATTGTGAGCTGCCTTTTACTCATTCAATTGACAACATCTCCAAATAGAGTGAACACATAATTGCTTGTGGACCTATTGCCACCCAAATCTTTAGCCCAGTTTGAATCAACAAAGCCAATATGTCCAACATCTTGCAACATCATTAGTCCCATGATGACATAACTAGTAATTAGAAGTTCCTTGCAAATATTTGAACACCCTGTTAACATAATTCCAATGCATTTTTCCAGGGTTAGACATTAACCTGCTAAGAACTTATTGTGTGGGCGATATCTTGTATAATATATATCATTGCTTACATTAGACTACCTACAACACTAGCATAAGAAACATTATATGTATCAATAAAACTATCATATGACTTAGGACGCTACTCCAAATATAACTTAGTACCAAGGTAAATGAATACTCATTGGCTTACAGTCTTGCATAGCACACTATTACAAAATAGTCTCCACATACTTACTTTAACTAAGCCAAATCTTTCTGTGAACTTGATCTCTGTTGATTGCAATCTCCAAGATATATTTGGCAGCTGCTGAATCTTTCATATCAAATGCACTAGAAAGTTGAGTTTTGAGTTCTCTAATCATACTCATGTTTCCAAAAAACATGACATCAACATAGAAGACAATGATTAGTAACTGATCATCAACTTACTTTAAATAAACACATTGATAGACCTCACTCCTTGTAAAAACATCAATTCAAAATCCTCAAACTTTTGATACCACATTTAAAGTGACTATCTCAAACCATTCAAAGATCGCTTCAATCTGCAAACCAGATTATTTCTTCCTTTCACCAGAAAACTATCAAGTTGTTTCATATCAATCTCCTCTTCAAGATCCCCATGTAAAAAAAGTATTTTTAACATTTATTTGATCTACTTCTAAATAATAAGTA
The DNA here is from genome assembly GCA_007115665.2 of Sequoiadendron giganteum. Classification (NCBI taxonomy): domain Eukaryota; kingdom Viridiplantae; phylum Streptophyta; class Pinopsida; order Cupressales; family Cupressaceae; genus Sequoiadendron; species Sequoiadendron giganteum. Next base: position 340,031,702 of record CM021105.1, on the reverse strand, counting down.
ACAACAATAGAGAGTTAAGAATCTAATAAGTAAGTTTTGTAATAGGATAAAATATTTCACCAAAATCAACTCTCTTTGGGAGTACCCTTTTGTCACTAGTCTTGCCTAGCACTACTCCAAGCTACCATTTTCTTTGAACTTTTTCTTAATCACCCACTTGCATCCAATGGGCTTCCTTCCCTCAAGCATGTTGTTGTTTAACCGATCAGACACACAGAAATGAAGGTAATAAAAAATGCAACACATGAGACAAAGAACACAATTAGATACCCTGGGAAAACCCTACTCCTGAGGGAGAAAAAACCCAGCAATGATTCACTTATATATTGTAGGAACAAGAGCAGAAGTCTGCTTTACAACACAGGCTCAGCAATGGCCGAATATGCACCTCTCCTAGATGCAAAAGATACAAATGAATATGTTCTTCCTTGAAATCGGTCTGCTGCGGCAGTATGATCTACTGCTTCACAATAATGATCTGCTGCTAAACAATAATGATCTGCTGCTAAAGTGCGACCTCCTTCTATGAATGCGAATCTTCTTAATGAACTTGATTACAAATGACAAGGAAAGACCTTAAAATCAGGCACCTCTTCACTTAGGTCGGCCCTCTTAGAGAAACATAATAAATGTTAAATACAAATAAGGTCGGCCCATGCAACAAGTAGTAAATGCGAATCCATTAGGGTCGGCCCTTTATCTTTGATAATTATTATTGACATAAATTAAATAGCCAAATGGCTACTCATTTAATTTATGCTTCCTTCTTGGAATGCGTGCAATGGAAGTGCAGCCCTAAGTTGCTATAACATCAGCACTCCCTCTCAGCTAGGGATGATACTTCCACCTGCACAAGACACATCATATCAATATAAAAACAAAATAGAATATCACCTCATCGTGATATCAACCACCATGGCTACCTCCATAGATGGTATGAACAAGTGCTCATCACTTAATGTGATGTTGTCACCTCAATGTGACTTTCACCATGGCCCCTCTAGAGGGTGATACACAAGCACAAATAAATCATCACGGATTCCCTCACGTGATGCTGTCATGGAGTCACACACATGACATCCACCATGGCTCTCCCAGAGGGTGGAAACAAGGGCTTTCACCTCAAATCTCGAAGAGAAATGCATTACCAAGGACTTGCACCTCAAATCTCTCTCAATAGAGAAATGTATTATCAAGGGCTTATACCTCAAATCTCTCTCAATAGAGAAATGCATTATCAAGGGATTTCATCTCGAACTTCTCTCAAAGAAGAACTCATTAAACAAAGGAACACTGATACTGAGACTCCCTCTCAGCAAGGACTTCATTTTCCACCATATCAAGCTTGAGAAATGCATTATCAAGGGATTTCATCTCGAACTTCTCTCAAAGAAGAACTCATTAAACAAAGGAACACTGATACTGAGACTCCCTCTCAGCAAGGACTTCATTTTCCACCATATCAAGCTTGTCTCGAAGGTACACAACCATTATCCCAAAAAATGCTTGATGAGAATGATTGCCATTTGCTCATCAGTGTTGATATACCTCAACTGAATATCTTTCCTCAATACCATATCTCTGATATAGTGGTACTTGATCTCAACATGCTTTGTTCTGTCATGAAACACGGGATTGACAGAAAGCTTTACACAGCTCCGGTTATCACAGTGTATAATGGTAGGCTCCATTGATTGTCCAAACAATCTTGCAAGGAGCTTACGAAGCCACACTACTTCTCGAGCTGCCACAAAAGATTGCTTCCTGCTATACCTCAATTGAAACAACATCCAAAGCAAAAACAACCATCTTCTTTAGGTTCAGTAGGCTCCCTCTAAATCTTCAATCTCTTGCATCAACCACTTCTTCTCAATGAGTCATAGAACTCCCCCTTGATCCCGACTTCAAAGATTGCAAAGAAGACTTCTGGAGATGTACTCCCTCTAGCCACCAACTCAGTCCCTCTAGTGTTTACTCCCTTTTGATCATTTCTTTGGTTGACATGGAGTCACACACATGACATCCACCATGGCTCTCCCAGAGGGTGGAAACAAGGGCTTTCACCTCAAATCTCGAAGAGAAATGCATTACCAAGGACTTGCACCTCAAATCTCTCTCAATAGAGAAATGTATTATCAAGGGCTTATACCTCAAATCTCTCTCAATAGAGAAATGCATTATCAAGGGATTTCATCTCGAACTTCTCTCAAAGAAGAACTCATTAAACAAAGGAACACTGATACTGAGACTCCCTCTCAGCAAGGACTTCATTTTCCACCATATCAAGCTTGTCTCGAAGGTACACAACCATTATCCCAAAAAATGCTTGATGAGAATGATTGCCATTTGCTCATCAGTGTTGATATACCTCAACTGAATATCTTTCCTCAATACCATATCTCTGATATAGTGGTACTTGATCTCAACATGCTTTGTTCTGTCATGAAACACGGGATTGACAGAAAGCTTTACACAGCTCCGGTTATCACAGTGTATAATGGTAGGCTCCATTGATTGTCCAAACAATCTTGCAAGGAGCTTACGAAGCCACACTACTTCTCGAGCTGCCACAAAAGATTGCTTCCTGCTATACCTCAATTGAAACAACATCCAAAGCAAAAACAACCATCTTCTTTAGGTTCAGTAGGCTCCCTCTAAATCTTCAATCTCTTGCATCAACCACTTCTTCTCAATGAGTCATAGAACTCCCCCTTGATCCCGACTTCAAAGATTGCAAAGAAGACTTCTGGAGATGTACTCCCTCTAGCCACCAACTCAGTCCCTCTAGTGTTTACTCCCTTTTGATCATTTCTTTGGTTGACATGACTTATTCATAAGATCCCTCAAACTTTTCATCACTAAGTAATCTCTTATCATCTTCTTGCCCCTAAACCTGTCCAGGAAGCATTTTAGATAGAGATTACTAATAGTCCATAATTATCCAAAGAAATATCAAGATTAGAATCGTACAAGTTATATCATGAATTTTCTTTTTTTTTTTGTTTCAAAGATCTTATGCTAGTGAACACAACACAATTCAAGAGAATCTACTATCTCTCTTAATTACAAGATCCAAAGAATAAATAAATGATATAACTCAGCAACCAAAGAATACTTATCTTTTTAAGTATTTTGATAGGTCCAAATGTTGGACATAGTGTGATACGTTGTACTTGAGCTCAGATCAATCCGTACCCTTCACAGTTTGAATACAAAGACGACTTGAAAGGTACATTGACTTCAAGAGATATCTCCAGCCATCAATATAGTCCAATGATTGCAAGCTATGACTCCAAGCTTCATCATTTCTTCATTCGGTATGACTTCGATATCCAATCTTTCCAGATGCAAATTGCTTGATGCTCAGGATATCTCAATGTTAGAGTATGAATTAATAACCGTTCTGATAGGTTACACGATCTCTACCAATGACTACTCCAGCACCCAAAATAACATTACAAGCAACAACATTGAATATTGATTTCCGTATGCTATCTATCTCCAACCGATGATCAAGGACTCGTCCAACAATAAATAAGAAAGCTCGATATCAAATACCACCCCATCACAACATATTCTTCAAAATTCAATGCATAGGTAGCAATTACGATGCACAAGAAATGTACAGGTAGCAGTATCGATGCACAAGAGATGCCAAAGACAACACCAGTATGAAGAGCCAATAATAATGTTGGCGGAAATATATATTCTAGATTGCCTCTGCCACATTAACATATGACCACCTGATATGCCTTCAACACAAACGACATATAGACTCCAACTACAAGATAACAATATGTTTAGCTAGACCCGTCGATTCACGCTAGCAATTACCTCCACACAAGACTAGTTGATTGGTCACACATATGCTCCCGTGCCAATGATAGAAGAAGAAAACGCCAATGTGTATACACAACACCAATCAGGAAAGGTTCAGTTCAGTAAATGGGATTGTATCTTCCGTGCCTCTTCCCGTTCCTGTCAAACTAAACACCTAATATCGGGTCTTTTGCTTCCACAAGTTTGAATGATATCATTTCTACGCCTCCTCAATGAACATAAATGTTCTCCATTGCTTAGACCACTGTATATGAAATTCCGATCTGTATATGATTGCCGCACAAGACAATTGTGTTCCAAATTCGCCTTATGATCCTTTGCTTTGATATCGACCAGATACAAGGTCATCTACCTAATTCATGTGAATGTTTCAACACCAATAGCATTCAATCGCTATCTTATATGCAACAACGCCTAGCCATAATAACATAAGACGTCCTCCTTCCATATCACCCGCATTGTATTGTTCCCGTCCAGAAAAGAGGATACGATGAAATGATTATCTAGCGTTAATGGCAATGATGGATTCCGATGATAATGGGCAACATAACCGGCCAAGTCTATCGATTCTTCACATGCCAAATCCATCTCCTGTGCCAATGGACATTTTACAGAACTTGCCCAAAAATCAATAAATATAACCTTCGAGTTCCCGATAGAACTGCACCCATGAGTTCGTTGTATATGAGATTCCCAAGATGAACCCGCTCTGTTACCATGTTGTTGTTTAACCGATCAGACATACAGAAATGAAAGTAATAAAAAATGCAACACATGAGACAAAGAACACAATCAGATACCTTGGGAAAACCCTCCTCCTGAGGGAGAAAAAACCCAGCAATGATTCACTTATATATTGTAGGAACAAGAGCGGAAGTCTGCTTTACAACACAGGCCCAGCAATGGCCGAATATGATACAATAACAGTCGCACCTCTCCTAAATGCAAAAGATACAAATGAATATGTTCTTCCTTGAAATCGGTCTGCTGCTGCAGTATGATCTGCTGCTTCACAATAATGATCTGCTGCTAAACAATAATGATCTGCTGCTAAATTGCGACCACCTTCTATGAATGCGAATCTTCTTAATGAACTTGATTACAAATGACAAGGAAAGACCTTGTACTTATACAAAATCAGACACCTCTTCACTTAGGTCGGCCCTCTTAGAGAAACATAATAAATGTTAAATACAAATAAGGTCGGCCCATGCAACAAGTAGTAAATGCGAATCCATTAGGGTCGGCCCTTTATCTTTGATAATTATTATTGACATAAATTAAATAGCCAAATGGCTACTCATTTAATTTATGCTTCCTTCTTGGAATGCGTGCAATGGAAGTGCAGCCCTAAGCTGCTATAACATCAACAAAGCAAACTCACTAGACCTAGGTGTCACACTTTTTCAAATCTAGTATCTTCTCCTACATGACCTCTTGCCAAGACTTAAGCTCTTATATAGCCTTATTCCAAATTCATGATAAGCCAATGTCAGATGTCAAGGATTTGGTCATTCCATTAGAGTGCTTCTATTAGACGTTGTGATTAGATTTTCTAATGTTGAGTCAATCCTAGAGTTAGAAGAATGTTAGTTCGAATTCATTAAGGAACAAATGGATTCTTGTTTATTAGATGGCACCTTGTTGGTTGAGCTACCTTTCTGACTGTGCATTGATTTTATTGACCAACCTCTATCCTACATGCCAACACAAGTGACATGCACTATATAATGAGAAGCTCTAGTCATTGTTGGGTTTTTGGGTAGAGCTTAGAGCTTGATTGTAGTTGCAAAGGGTTTCTGCACATATATATCAATCATTGGATAGCATAGTGCAATTTGGGTTTCACATATTGGCAGCCCTTTCTATTATTTCCATTATTAATTTCATCTGGTTTCCATTGTTGCCCCATTGTTTCTTCCTTGTTTTGCTTCCATTTGTTTCCTCTTTGCCCCTACTCGATGATTGTTTATTCGATCACCAATCAACGGTTGCACTAGCCTAGTAATAAAGTTTCATGTTTTGAGTCCTAAAGGTAAGCTCACAAGAGGTCCATTAACGAAGCTTTTGTGTGAATTGTTGTTGCATTGTAGGTGAACTAGTGAAGATGGCTCATCGAGTAGGAAGAAGAGGTGCAAAAAACCAATAAATGGCCCATGTTGCAAATTTGGTTGATGCTCTAGGAGCCATTCATGCTCAGCTCAAGGCCATCAAAACCACACAATGGAGATGTCTAATGATGATGGACATTGACTAAGATGAGAGCAAATCAAGACGAGTAGGGAGGTGTTGTGGATGTAGATGGTGATAAGGAGAACATCACAATGGATAAATTATTCACTATTGCCTCATTGAAGGCTAGGAGCAAGTCAAGCCTTGATCTCCCTAGCTCCTAAGGAAGCTTAAATCCAAAAGAGTTGATTGATTGATAATTGAGCTAGAGAGATATTTTGAGTTTGAAGAAATTGAGGATTCAAGAAGAGTCGAGCATGCCACCATAAAGCTAAAAGGACATGTTGCCTTGTGGTGGACTTGATCTAGAAAAGCTATGTAGAAGAAGTACAAGATCTTGTTGTGGGATTGCATGGTGGCTAAGCTTAAGAGGAAGTTTTTGCTGACCAACAAGCACATTGCTATGAAGTTGGAAAGGCATCTTGCCTTGTGGTGGGACTTGGTCTGGAAAAGTTGTGTAGGAGAAGTGCAAGATCTTGTTGTGGGATTACATGGCGACTAAGCTCAAGAGGGAGTTTTTGTTGACCAACCATGTGCTAGAGCTACACAAGAAGCTCCAAAATCTACACTAATGAGAAGTCGTGTGCATAAGAAGTGCAAAATCTTCTTGTTAGATTGAATGGTGGCTAAGCATAAGGGTAAGTTTTTACTAACCAACTATGTGCAATACCTACACAAGAAGCTCCAAAACCTATACCAATAAGAGGCATATGTGACCATGTACACAAAGGAATTCTACAAACTATGCATACATGTTGGTCATGTGGATGACGACACTAAGAAAGTGTTAAGGTATGTAACAGATTGTGTATCTCCATCTAGGGTGAGATGTGTTAGCTTGCCTTTTAGTTTGTTGACGAGGCCTAGTGACTTGTGCTCAAGTTGGAAGAGAAATGCTATAGAGTCTTAGACAATAGAGTGTATGTGGTAGTGGTAAAGGGAAGGACGAGAAGAGCAAGTAGAGTGCAAGAAGGCATATCTTTGCATGAATGGACAATTTAGAAACTAGCAGTATTGTGCCAAGCATAAAGCTTGAATAGATCTCCAAATGAGGTGGAGATAGAATATGAAGTCATGGAAAGGGCTTCAGTGGGACTTGCTTCAAATGTGGGCAAGTAGGTCATTGCACATTTGAGTGTCTAGACGTTGTGCAAGAGCAAGGTTGTGTAGAGGAGTGCATGCATGTTGGTGGGCCGAAGAGGCAACTCATCAAGTAGTAGAGCAAAAATTGCTTACCTCAAGGTTGGAGAGAACTTGATGATGCACAATGTTTTTTAAAAAATTCACATGCAAAAGATGAACCTTGGTTGACGAAGAGCTTATTCTAAATTAAGTGCAAGTCATGAGGGAAGTGTTGCAAGTTGACCATTGATTGAGGTAGCATTGACAACTTAGTCTCTATGAAGATGGTGCAAAAATTCAAGTTGAAGACTTTTGCACACCTTGCAACATACAAAGTCCCTTGGTTGCGAAAGGGACAACTCGTAGTGACAAAGCAATGTCAAGTTGCATTCTGTATTGTACAATGCATGGGTTAATGATCTTGATGGATGCTTGCCATGTGCTATTGGGAAGGTTGTGGTAGTCTGACAAAAATGCAATTCATGATGGGGGCAAGAACACCTTCACCATCAAGAAGGATGGGAAGAAGTTCGAGTTACTTCCCATAAAGGATGAAGAGGAGTCTATGCAAATGGGCAAAGTGTTGCTTTTGTTAACAAAGGAATTTCTCAAGGAGATGGGAGACTTGTAGGACCGGTATGTGCTAGTAGTCATGCTTGTGTAAGAACAGCAAATGAAGTTGTGCAACTTTGAGGAGCCAAAGGTTGTGGTGTTGTTGGAGAAGTTCATAGATGTGATTGGTGAAGGAATGCTCAATGGATTGTCGCAGATGTGTAGCATCTCACATTCCATGGATTTCATTCTAGGTTCTTGTTTGCTAAACAAGGCAACACATAGGTTAAATCTTGACATGAGCATAGAGTTGAACAAGTAGGCTGAAGAATTGTTGGAAGAATGTTTCACAAGAGAATGCTTGAGTCCTTTTGTAGTGCTTGTAGTACTTGCATTGAAGAGGGATGGAGAATGGAGGATGTGTATATGTTCTTATGTGATCAATAAGATCCACCATCAAGTATAGTTTCCCATTGTAGCATGGATGACTTGATGGATTGCTCAAATGGAGCAAGTTACTTCTCCAAGATAGTCCTCAGAAGTGGTTATCATTTGGGCTAACAAACACCCCAAGCACATTCATGTGATTGATCAACATGTTTGTGGTTGTTTATTGCAATGAGATTTTGGTGTTTAGCAAGATGAGGGAGGAATATCTTATGAACTTGCAATAGGTGTTGGTGCAATTGAGGAGAGAAGACCCACACTTAAACTTGAAAAAAACAACTTTATGAAGGAGATAACATTCTTGGGATCCATGATATCTCCAGTTGGATTGCGAATGGATTTGAAGAAGGATTATGCGATTGTTGAATGGATTAAACCAAGAAGATCAATGGAGGCCAAAAGTTTCTATGGGTTGGTTAGCTTCTACCCAAAGTTCATTAGGAACTTTAGTGACATTGTGCACTCTTGATGCATTGCATGAGGAAAGGAGGGTTCAAGTGGATGGTTGCAACTGCCAAGAATTTTGCACTCTTGTGGAAGGTGACAAAGGAGTTTGTGCTCGTGCTCCCAAACTTCAGAAAAATATTCCAAGTTGACTACAATGCTAGCGGAATGACAATTAGTGTTGTATTGAGTGAGGAGGTTAGACCAATTGTGTATTTCTACAATAAGTTGAATGAGGCAAGGCAATGATATTTTGTCTATTACCAGGAATTCTATGCCATAGTGTAATCTTTGCACGAGTGAAGGTATTATTTGTTGTTGAAGGAGTTTATGTTGTACATAGACCACCGAGTGTTGAAGTTCATCAATATTAAGGAAAATACCAACTAGAGGCACATGGGGTGGGTAGAATATTTGTAGGGTTACTTTTTTATTTTGAAGCATCACATTAGTGGGGATGGAGGTGATGATGGACTTGTATGGCATATATTCAAATTTTATAGATGCATGGTGCACATGCATAGAGTCTTGGGCTAGAGACGAGCTTGTATGATGAATACTTAACACCAAAGGGATGCTTGTTTAGGAGGCACCAATTGTGCATCTTGTGGAGTTCAATGAGGGAGAACCTCATTAGGGAGTTGCAAGGAGATGGACTCAAAGGGAAAGACACAAGCCATGTAAGAGGAGAGGTATCATTGGCCAAGTTTGCGCAAAGATGTGTGTAGATTTGTGGAGAGGTGTAGGATTTACCAAACAAAGAAGGGAACAATGCAAAACACTAGGCTATACGAGGCATTGGGTATGCCAAATAGATTGTGGGAGGATTTGTCCATGGATTTTGTTCTTGAATTGCTATGCAATTAGAGGGGTAGCAACTCTATCTTTGTAGTGGTAGAAGAGTTTTCTAAAATGGCACATCTAATTCATTGCCGAATGTTGAATGAGGTGTCTAGGATAGTAGATTTCTTCTTTTTAGGAGATGTTTGATTGTGTGGGTTGTTGTGCAACATCACATTCGGTCATGACATGAAGTGCCATAGCCATTTTTTGTGCACCTTGTTGAAGAAATTGGGCACACAACTTAATTATGGTTTTGTGCATCATTCATAGATAGATGGATAGAGAAAGGTTGTCAATTAGAGCCTTGACAATTTACTTAGATGCTGGGTAGGAGAAGCCTATGCAACAGGACTCTATGTTGGCACTATGGAGTTTGTGTACAACTTGGTGAATAGATTGTTAGGGATGATGCCACTTCAAGTGGTGTATGGGACATCTTCGTGAAGTGTCAAAAATTTGTTGGGAATATGAAGTAAATGAAGGCACATGAGCATGGAAGTTGAGGACTTCACTTAGCACATGGAGCTTCATGTGCAAGTCAAGTAGTAGCTAGAGGAGAGTAGCACAAGGTATAAGTTGCGCACATATGAGCATTAAAGAGAGAAGGCTTTTACATGGAGGGTGAGTTTGTCCAAGATTGGTTTGTTTCACATCTTGTGCAAGTTTTCTAAGAACATTTATGAGGTCAAATTTTTGGAAGGGTTGGATATCTTGATGATATTCAATGTATTTGATTTGTATTACTACCACACGCCTAAAGTTTTGGACATGCAACCTATGCAAGTGCTTGATTGGAGAAAGGAGATATCATAAAAACAATAAGGAAAATTGCACAAATCTTGGATATTTGCTTGTGTGAGAAGACTTGATGGAGTGAGTATAAGGGATATTTTATCTATTGGAAGGTTAAGGGACCAAAGGAGGACTTGTGGATTTTTGAAGCTAAAGGAAGTTGACTTGGGTGGCCAATTAGTTGTTGTAATATCCTTATTGTGAGCACCATGCTCACAATTTTTGTTACCAAGGGTGTTTGATGTGGGAGCATCCTTGGGTTAGCACAATCTTGTATTACCCAAAAATAGATGTTTAGCTTCTCACACATGATCTCATCTTGTGCATGCCTTTTTTGTGGTAGTTTATTGTGTGCTAGCTTAACCACATGTTTCGTGTTTTTTTGGGCTACTTTGGGTGTCCAGTGCATTATGTTGCCAATTGGTTCATCCCCACACATCTCTGCCAAGTGCAAGTTTTGTACATTGATGACCTGCCATTTATCCTAACTTGTTTCTTATGCATGTAGTTCATAGCGATCAATCGATGATAGATGTTAGGGAGTTGGTTATTTTGTTAGAATACTTTTGTTAGATGGCATGATTAGATCTTTTGATAGCGTGTGAGTCCTAGAGTTAAGAGAATGTTGGTTCCAATTTAGTAAGGAATGGCTAGATTTTCTTTGTTAAACAACACCTTGTAGGTTGAGCCACATTTATTACCATGCATTTATTTATAGGAACAAACTCTATCCTACATGCTAGTGCAAGTGGCATTTGCTATATAATTAGGAACTTTGGTTGTTTTTGGGGTTTAGATCCATTGGTTGGATTGTTGTGGGGTTTTTGGATAGAGCTTAGAACTTGATCGTAGTTCTAGAGAGTCTCTACACATATTTCTAGGATCGGATAGTATAGTATGATTTAGGTTTCATATATTGGTGGCCCTTTGTATTCTTTCAATAATTTTTTTCAATTTCTTTTGGTTTCCGTTGTTGCACCATTGTTTCTTCTTTGTTTTGCTTTCATGCATGTGCTTTATGCACTTGTTATGTGGTTTGTTCACTTGACCTCTAACCAACTATTGCATAAGGACACTAACTTGCTTGAGAGCACTAAAATGCATAAGCATGCAAGAGAGAATGTTCATTAGTATTAGGGTGGATGGAGAAATCAAAGATGAGGTAAATGAGGTTTAAAATTGCTTTTATAAAGGTAAATGAGGTTTAAAATTGCTTTTATAAAGGTTAAGTGGTGAAGTATATGTTTAAAAGTGTAAGAAGGCCACAAAGTTAGGATTTTTAGCCATCTAAATGGTGTTTTTGGTAGGGGACACTAGTGCAAGCATGCTAGTGTTTAGGGTTACTAGCATGGGCATGCTAGTGTTCAAGGTTACAAGTGTGCTTGCACCAGTGTCCTTGATTGTTAGTTTTAGGATCATAAATGAAATAAGCAGAAATACAACAAATGAACAATAAACACAACAAGATACCTTGGGAAAACCCTCTTTCTCGAGGGAGAAAAACCCAGCAAAATATATCTCTTATATATTGAATAAATGAGAGCAGAAATCTGCTTTACAATTCAGACCCTTCTCAAGGGCGAATTTGATACAATAAATGATGAGAATCTCTTTGAAATCAGATCTGCTTCTAAAGAATGATGATCTGCTGCTACATAGGTGAATTTCTGCTGCTTGCTTGATGCGAATTATGATGAATTGAATTGATGATCAAATGACAAGTCTTCTCCTTGCTTATATACAATGATAAGTGACCTCTTCACTAGGTCGGCTCCCTTAGGAAATATATTATTTAAAATATCATTAAGATATGAAGGCTGACCTGCCTAAGAAAATAGCTCCTGCAGCTATAAAACACTAACACTCCCTCTTAGCTAGGGAGGTATTTTCCAGATATCTACGTCATGGAGTCTCTCAACATGACGCCCACAATGGATACACCCATTTGTGGAAAGCTCAAAGGTTCATCACGGAGTCTCTCAATGTGATGTCGTCATGGAGTCTCTCAACATGACGTCCACCATGGCTACTCCAATGTGTGGAAAGAAACACACATACAAGTGCCCATCACAGAGTCTCTCGACGTGATGTCATCATGGAGTCTCTCAACATGACGTCCACCATGGCTATTCCCATGTGTGGAAAAGCACAAGTACAAAGGGTTCATCACGGAGTCTCTCAACGTGATGTCGTCATGGAGTCTCTCAACATGACGTCTCACCTCGGTCTCAGAGATGAACAAGGGCTCGCACCTCATGTTTCTCCGTCTCAGAGAAATATACACTACAAGGGCTTTCACCTCATACTTCTCTGTCTCAAAGAAATATACACTTCAAGGGCTTTCACCTCATATTTCCCTGTCTCAAAGAAATATACACTACAACAAGTCTTCATGATGATGTGACTCCCTCTGAAGCTCCAAGTACTTGCATCAACTTCTTGACCTCCTCATCCAAGGTTGCTTCTGTTGGTTTGTCAGATTCCCTCTGAATGTTATTTCCTCCTCTTTGAAGAAATTGATCGCAATGACAATCTGTATAGGTTCTTCCTTTTCGAGAGATGTCTCCAGTGAAGTTGAGTGCCACCAACTCAATCCCATGGCTGCAAGCTATGACTCCATGCTTGATCATTTCTCCAGTCGGCATGACTTCCTCACAGGATGCCTCAAGAATTCCTTATGCAATTTCTCATCATCCTTTTGCACCTCGATCCGTCCTAGAAGCATTTAGAGAGATTACTAATAGTTCATAGAATTAAACTATCTCGAAGAGAAATACCAATGCATACATGATTCATTATTCCCAATGTTATTGCATGAATTAATAACTACATAAGAAATTCATGAACATTATTCAAGGGTATGAAATACTTATCTCTTTATTGATTAATCTTCCTCACAATCCACCAATTGTTCTTTCCTGATCTTTGCACTTAAAGATTCAAATCTGCTGCAATGGAATGATTCAAAACTGTCTGCAACTTCAGAAAAAACGTCTTCATGCAGCAGATACGTGGACACAAGACCTTCAGATACACCCAGATTTGTTCTTCACTGATGTACAGTGGATACCGTTGACTTTTATCCATTTCATAGATGGCACGACTTTGTATAATGATGCAATAGTAAGGAAATGGATGGCGACTTACAAAGAAGATCACGTCTTACCTACAGGACACACGTACAACTCTAGAATATGATAGAAAGTTCCTAGGACAGGTCGCTTAGCTCACAATTCTTGATATGCCCCTCATAGAAGGGTGTTTTTGCTTCAGATATCTCACGTTTGGCACCTAAGTAACATGTTGTCCCTTCTAAGTGTAGCGACTCACTCTAGAAACTTCACGCCATGCTCCAAAAATGCAATACGTCCTTCAAAAATGGGTTGTTGATATAAAATGAGGCCCACGACTTCCCAGGAGCTCCCTACAATCTTCCAAATGACCACGTTCTCTTTCTAAGCTCAAATGGAGGCCTTGAAAGAATGCATAGGCTCAATTGATCATATAAAGTTCAAGCGGCAACCTTCAATAGATAATCTTTCCACCGATGGTCTCTATATAGCAAGCGTGTCAAGAGAATTCCGAACCATCTCCAGAATGTAATATGATCACCTGTCAAGGATCTTGTCCTCCATTCAAGCTATGATACTCGACTCCCTTGAATGCCGATACCCAACTTATATTTCTTCATCGATATTTGTTGCTGATGGTTACTCAAAGAAAGCATCGGTCACAAAGAATGAGGCGTTCTTTTGCAGCTCTTCTTTAATTCAATCTTCCCGACTTCATATTTCTATGCTTCCATTCACTTAATCTCCCGAAGCAAAGAGCCATGTATGTAGAAAGCCTAGTTTCACGGTAAAAACAACATCCAACAATTTAGAAGCTCCCGACACTTCTATCTATGTTCGATTGGCACCAATGAAAATGAATTGATAACTTAAGTGACTCCTCAACTTGGACTCTGGTAATCCACGACCTACCCAATTCGCCAATGATCTTCTATAACCTGAATCATTCGGCTTCAAATGACAATAATCTCCTTCAGATTGCTTAAATAATTCTGACCAGATCTTTTCTTAGACCCGCTCTGATACCATGTTAGTTTTAGGATCATAAATGAAATAAGCAGAAATACAACAAATGAACAATAAACACAACAAGATACCTTGGAAAAACCCTCCTTCTCGAGGGAGAAAAACCCAGCAAAATATATCCCTTATATATTGAATAAATAAGAGCAGAAATCTGCTTTACAAATCAGACCATTCTCAAGGGTGAACTTGATACAATAAATGATGAGAATCTCTTTGAAATCAGATCTGCTTCTAAAGAATGATGATCTGCTGCTACATAGGTGAACTTTTGCTGCTTGCTTGATGCGAATTATGATGAATTGAATTGATGATCAAATGACAAGTCTTCTCCTTGCTTATATACAATGATAAGCGACCTCTTCACTAGGTCGGCTCCCTTAGGAAATATATTATTTAAAATATCATTAAGATATGAAGGCCGACCTGCCTAAGGAAATAGCTCCTGCAGCTATAAAACACTAACATTGACAACATAGCAACAAAATCAATAGGGGTGGGTTGGTAACAATTGAGGAATCATAGTTTGGCTTGCATTGCACTTCAATGATTTTGGTTTTAGGCTTGGGAATTGGCAAAATGGGACCTATAATATTACCAAGGGAATGGACACTAAAATGAGTGCATGACATAGAGTGAGAATTGCAAAGCATGCAATTTTTAACTCTACACTTTGGTGGTGAAAAACCATTTTTGTTGATCCCCTCTTGTCATTTTGATGAAAAATTGCACTCTTTGACTTCTTGCCACGTTGACAAAAAATTGTGTTGACCACCTCTTAGCACCTTGACAAAAATCACGTGTTGATCACCTCTTAGCACCTTGACAAATAATCACACTTTATTACACTCTCTTGTTGCTTGATGAAAAGACATATTTTGAACACCACTTGCCACTTTGACTTTGATGAAAAATCATGCTTTTTGACCCCTTCTTGCCTCGATGAAAAATCATACATTTTGTCCCCTTGTCACCTCGACATATTAGCAATTTGTTACAAAAGCATACAACTTGTAATTTCCTCACCTTTGCCACTTTTCTGAAAACTTGTCAATTTGGGTGATTTGTTGCGGAAATCTTGCTTTTGCTACCCCTACGCCATTTTCCTATTTAAAAAACTTGTCAACTGGATACCTAATCATGTGCAATGTGCCCTTTTAAATCCTCTCATCATTTTCAAGAACCCATCAATCAAGCATCTAATTGCAAGTGGTGTGCCCTTTTGGCCTTGCTTGCCACTTTCAAGAACATGTCAATAGGGCACCCAATTGCATGTGGTACACCTTTTTGGCCTACTCCTCACTTTTGACATTTTTGATTTTGGGTTTCTTAGATTCAATTGCACAAAGTGTGATCTTTTGGCATGATACTTTGCCACTTAGTTAGAAATCACATATTTTTTGCCCCTCTTGACACTTCTCTCCCCTTGGGACCTTAGCCACATTTTCCTCTTTTGGACTCCAATTTTCACCCCATTTGTACCATTGAAAAGCTCTTGTTTGTTTGGGTCAAAAATATTTGAAATCAAACGGAAGGCATGAATATTTCAAAATGAAGCATTATATTAAGGAAAGGTCAACATTTATGTGCAAAAATGACTTACACAGATTTTGTTTTGATTGGGTACAACAATTATCAAACATCTGTACCCATATCTGTCAATTATTGACTATCTTAAAATTTAATGGAGGAAAGACCAACATGGAGAGGACTGTGGGAGAATAAAATGAATTAGGGGAGGGTAAATTTAGTTCCACTGATGGAGAAGATCACCACAGAGGAGGAGAACCAACTTTGTAGAAACCTGATGCATTTAAGAGAAAATGTGCATTGAGAGAAGAAAAGATAGGACTCTATATATTTCATTCAAGCAAAACTGTAAGGAGGATGAATTAACCCTGTCTGTTTCAAAATTTTCTCATTTGAAAATATAAAGTTATGTAAATTTGCCCTTTTATTTTGCAAGCATTTTGCAAAAAGTTATTGACATTATTTGTATTGATAAATTATTTGGGAATTTGTTTTACGAAGATCGAACATAAATTTTTTCTTGAATGTGGCAAGTATACTCTATCTTCCACTATATGTGGTTATAAATCTCCACCAAGTGAAGAAACACATAAAATCTTAGTCTTATATGCTAAACAACTTGCTTTGTGAGAAGACTAGTGCCTCTAAATTTATAATACATATGCTTTCAGTTTTTAAAAGTTATCACAATATTCCAAAGCATGGATTTATCTTCAAGATTAAGAAAGAAAATTATAGGCATCACCATGTCTATGAGTTGGTGAGTGACATTGACATAATCATAAATTTGATTTCCTGAGAGGTCTCATGGTATGGACAAATTATATATTGGACCCCTGATTTATTGATAGTTATTTTGATAGTCAATAGCTCATATATTTATAATCAGAAATATGCTATTTTTTGTTGTTTGCAACTCAGACTGACTGAATGTTTTGTGTGTTCCAGGCTTGACGATATGTTGAGCCTTTGCACGTGTAACATTGTTGAACTTTATTCCATGGTGTATCTATTGTCAGAGTATATTATCAAATTCAAGCTATTTAGGTATGATCTCCTATTGTGTTTCTTTTTCTACTTGAGATTTCAAAAGAATGAAATGTGAGATGCTGAGTTGCATGACATTGAGAGGTTATCAATACCTGTTAGACATGATAAAACAATCAGATTGCATTATTATGCAAGTAATTCGTGTCAAAATTTTGTAGCATTATGGATGTGTAATTATGCATTTTAAAGTTGAGTACAGGATATTGTTTAATATGTAAGATCCTCCTTTCACTCCAATATGGGTTTTTTCTTATGTTCTTTCTGTTTTTTACAGCATGCATATACAATTTGTAAGCAGAGAAAAAATGGGTCAAGGGTGTATCAATTTATGTGGGGGCAAGAATCAACAGAAGAATGCTCAAATAGCCTGTGCCATTTTCTAACGGCATCCATCTAATTTTTATCTTTTCTTGCTAATCTTAGGGAGCATCTCTTGTTTGGCGGTATATCGAAATTCTTTAGATTCAAGTCAGTTTACATTGCATCTTTTCTGCCATTATTTTCAATTGAATGTAACTGCACAAAGCGAAATAGCTTTGTATGAAGTTATCTAGGCCAAGATACTACTTGGTACGGCATTAATCAGAGTTTATTGCATTACATGTTCAGAAGGACATGCTTTGTAAGTTCTGCCGAGGATAAACCAATTTTATCAATTTTTTTATATGGCTATGTTCTATAAAATGGCACTGTTTGATGATTAGATTTCATCCTTACAGAAAAATTTATTAAGGCAACAAATTAATTAAATCATATTTCACTTCAGTCACATGGAGCTGCACGTCAGGTTTTGGAATTTCCTTTCAGGTTGAAGAATGTGTACCCATGGATAAGTGAGGCTTCTCTTAGCCAGAACAACACAAGATGCATATTTTTTGATCTGAGTAATGTTGTGGCTAGGGTATGGGGAGAAATCTCTGGTAAGCATTTTTTTAACTTACAAAATCTCAATGTTATTCTGAGATGATGCCTGATTTTTTGTTGGTTCAGTTTTGTCAGATAATATGATTGTGGGCGATCAGTTGTGCAAGTTTTTCAAAATGAAACACTGACCTGTGTGCAATTTTTTCATTAGAATCAACTGCATGACAACATTCTCTTTAGGTCAATGACCAATATTTTATGCAATCGCTGCATTATTGGCAAATTCTTGGAGATCTTTGTTTGGCGGCTTGTTTGAGATGGATAATTGATATATTTTTAATACAATTTTTTGTTAATTGTTTAAAGGATTCACAATTTCTTTTTAATGTAGAGAAAATTGATTGAGAAGATTTAATATGTTATTTAAAAAAAAAGTTTTTGATAGTTTTTTCTATTTATCTAACAATTACACAGGACTGACAGAAGTTTACACCCAGTGGACAGTGTGGAAAGCTACAAAGATGTGTAGATAATTGCAAATTGTTTGATTAATTCAAAAGATGTTTATGATATTTGATGGATGCCTTTATTGTGGAGAAGGGCTGTTAAAGATGTAATATATCTTGCAAAATTTTGTGCATTGACTTTTTAAAGTAAGCTGAAGCTAATAAGTAGCCATAGACACGTCTAGTGTCACGTCTTTCTTATAAATCATTAAAAATGCAAACTTTCTGAGATAGTGGTTTGAGAAGATGAATTATTAACACAAGAAGGGTTTACAATTGTTGTTTTAACTCTTGAAAGATATTGATGTTCATAATATTTGAACATAAGGTGCAGGGAAATGTTCTTTGGAGTGTTTTCATACTCTCTTGCAAAATGGTGTGAATGTTTAGTGTTAGTTGCCTAATCTTGGCCAGGGATTTATTACCACTGTTTTTGTAAGTTTTGTAAGAGTAAAAGTATAATCAGTTTACGAATACTGAGATGCATTGTTTTGCATCATTCATTCTATATCAATAAAATATTTTCTTTAAATACCCGATCTTCTGATAAACTTACATGAAAACTTGTATACTGTCAATCTGTAACACAACTAAAAATGCATTGTTTGACGTTCAACACATAAATATTTCAATTGTCTAATTAAAAATAAAATAAAATTGAAACGAGCATTTTTTAGTAAATTGAGCTTGCAGTCTTTGCGGAAACACTGGAAGGAGTATTACAACAAAACCATTCAATTCTTGCGCTGTTTGTAATTGTGCACAAATTTAGTGGCAAAGTGCCTATGATAAAATTTGGGTACATTTTGGATGACACTATTGGGACTTGAACTTTGGTTCAATTTGCTATGACTATCTAATCAAATAACGGTTTATCTTTTTTTGGCTTGATAATGTGTGGTTTGTATCAAATATTATTGCTAGAAGCTTCAGGATCCGCAGCTGTACTGTTTTTGAAACCTGTCATTTCATGCCTCTGCTGGACCCTTGCATGGCAGGTAGTCACAAAATATTCCTAGCAATAATTAGCTTATCGAGGAATTATTCATAAGGTGTTTACTACAGTTGACCGAAGAAAACATTTTTCTATTATTAATTTAGCCATAATTTTGTAAGGGTTTAAACATTTATCTCTCGGTGAAATTGGGAGCGGTGTTGTACCTCAAATTAACAAAGCTAATGAATTGGTATTTCGTGTCAGGAAGTTTCCAAACAAAATTATATTCGAGAATATTATACTCTTCAGAATGACAAACTACATGAAGATCTTGTAAGCTCGACATAAACGGCATCAGATTAGTGGAAACACTTAGTGTTTTGAAAGGCCCGACAAAATGATATTGTAACGTTCATTGAAGCTACATTGTGTGAAATCTATATTTAACACGTTTTTGGGACTGTAAACCATGTATTTCAATGGATTAGTCAAAATGCAGTAAAAAGCGAAGTGGCATTGTATCATTTTTGAATTTCTCTTTAAATTTGCTGCTTTTTTTGCTATAGACTTGTGCTCCATTGACCCAAATTGTGCACAGGGTTACATTGTTATTGGCATTAATGACAATCATTGTTGGGGAACTACATTTTAGTGTCTCGAAGAATCTTAAAATTTGAATGAACGTGTGTCAAGAACATCTTTCCTGGAGAGATGAAGATCGAATCCAATCAAATAAATGTAGGCGTTACATGAAATAGCAAAATGCCTACAGATATCTCACTCAAATGTATGTTGGCATCACATGAAATGGAAACGGAAAAATGCCTCCAAATCCTTTTCCTAAGCTTAGACATCAATTTGAGCAATAAAAGCACAACACATATGCTGATTTTTGTGGTATTAATAAGCAAGGTTTCAATGAAGTTAAGTTCAATTATTAAGATAATCGAGATAACACCCCGAATAGAAGGCAGAATCCATAATAAGAAAACTTCTGCACAAGCATTTGCATGTGCTAAGATGGACAAGATTATTTAGATTTAACGAATGATGGAATGATGGTAGACAAATAATCATACCGTCAAATCCACTACTAAAAAGGGACATGATATGATGGCTCAAAGCTTGGCCAAATATCAAAATTCTATGGTGGCTTCTCCATGGTAAAATCCCCACATGGATAATTTACAATCAAATGGAGTAATAGGATTTGCTGTGTTGAATTCAAATGAAAAAAACTCCAGTAAGGTGTACCGCCTATTTATGTAATGGCCATTGGCAATTTTTTTGAGACTACCTTTGGGGCAATTACTCAACTCCAAGGTTAAACAAATCAACTCAATAAAATGAGATTGACATATGGGATATGGTAAATATTGGTGTTCCAATCTTTTGGCATATAGTGAAAGCTACTCAAATTACATCCTCAAGTATATAAAGGTTGACATATGGGATATGGTGGATATTGGTGTCTATGATCATTTGTTTAAATATGGAACTTACAAGGTCATTGCCACACAAGGGTTATCAAGTTCGTTATAATTCCTAATGACAACTCTTTTTTGCCTTGCCCTCCCATCCTCCTCATATCATCTCAACTTCTTTAATGGTTTAAGCAAAGTATATCTTGATAATGCAAGTGTTAATGACATGATTTGGGATAACAAAGGAAGCATGGCCACTCATGTTGGGCCACAAACTATCTGGCCAAGTTGCTTGCTTGTGTTCATAGATTCAACCTCATATATGACATGGGCTATCACAAAACCCATGTAGGAGGAGGCTTTAAATTATTTATCACCAAAATATTATGGAAGGAATAATGTCATTTAAAACTAAAGAAGCATTTAGAGGACTTACCAAATATAAGATTCATGATCTTCTACAATTAAAAGGAATTATGGAAGGAATAATATCATTTAAAACTGAAGAAGCATTTAGATGACTTACCAAATATAAGATTCATGATCTTCTACAATTAAAAGGAACTTGCCCGTTTCCAAGTGGGCATATTGATTGTCATCCAAGAAGTGATAATAGGATTGTGGTATTTTTTCCAATGAAGATATATCCAAAAAAATGACATGCCATTTTATTACTAACTTAAATGAACCTTGAGCAAGATGGGCAACATTGTGAAATTAGAAAAGGTACCCATCTTAATTCTTTTTCTAATGAAATAAAAATGTATTGAAAAATAGAATTTGATTTAAATCCCTTTTATTTGTGTAAAGCTTCTAACCCATATATTGTAAACACCTACATAGTCTCCCTTAGTCTTTATATACCATACTTCACTATTAGCCCACCTTGTACCAAACTGAGTACACTCCCTATACAACACTTGACCCCTTTTGCTTCCTACTGTGAGAGGTCATCCCCACACCCCTCCAAAGCTCATTTATCTCAATGATTGCCGTTACATGATCTACACACTTCCCACCATATCTTGTTTCCACATCACTCTTTTTCATGGACACATTAACCAAAAGTCATCACACTTCAAGTTCTCCCATAATGCTTCCCTCGAGTGGCTCTTTCATTTTTTATGTAAAATAACAACACATCTACACACATCCACCCTTGAAGTACACTATCAAATTGCTCCATATTAGAGAAATTAGTCATAAAGTATATATTAATCTTATCAAATAAATGTACTTATGTAATTAGTGTTGCCATAACCAAAATGAAGGAGAAAGAGGTGATATGTAGTAGGAGTACCTACCTTTATATCAATGTAGTTATAGTAGTAACAAGTGCCACATAGTGGCAAAGTTTATTTGTTGTTGGTTTAGAGAGGTAAATAATGTGTAATCTAGCTGATAGACGAGTTGACATGATCGCGATTTAGAGGTAAGCTAGTAATAGTTTGATATCAATAGTCTTGCAAGCTTAATCTATTCAAATGTTGCTTGGAGAGTGAGTTTACAGTTGTTAGGTTTGATCTTGACCCAAGTTTGATTTATACTAAGCCCAATTATGACTTAACAGTTGAAATTTGAGTTTGTTCAAATCAAAATAAATCTTAAAGTATATCTAGAGCATAATAACTCTTAAATAATTTTAAAGTAAATAAGATAAATCTTAAATAAATGAAAAAGTTCAAGAATAACTTTTTTTTTTGAAATAATATAAATTTATTATTTACTTAGACTTTATTTGAAGAGTATTTAATTTTAGTTCTTATCCAAATGCTAACCCTAATTCTAATCCTATCGCTAACCCTTACCCTAAACCTTTGATATATTCTTAATTTTGACCATAACCCTAACTCTAACCATAATACAAAATTTTACTCTAATTCTAACCCTAACCATATCTTCAATTCTAATTCTAATTCAAACTATAACCCTAACCCTAATTCTATTTCAAGCATAGCTACAACCCTAGTTCTAACCCCAATCCTAATCCTGATTGTAAGTCTGACCCTAAGTCTAATCTTAATCATAATTATAATTAATAATATGCTATCACTAATATTAAATAAAATTAAAACAATATTAATGATTAATATATTTATAATAATGATATAAATTATTGTACACACTGAAAAATGTCTTGCTCTGTGAACGTCATTTTTTCATTGTCTTGGTCTTCTCCCAGATAATTATTTTCTTTGATCACATTCTTCTATTAATTAAATAATGTTAATTATTTAATTAATTCATTTTCTTGGTCTTTGCTCTCATTTGATCAATTAAATATTTATTTAATTGTGTCGCTAACACCTTTTCCCTCTATAATTAAATAAATTATCATTTATTAATTATTTGCTTGTCATTATTCGTCTATAGTTAAATAATTATTTTTAATTATTTGTCTATTCATTAATCTTTTTCGTCCTTCCTTGGTTAAATAATTATTAAATAACTAATCATTAACTCCCTCTGTCCACTTTCCCTCTATTAAATAATTAATCTAACTTAATTATTTAATTCCCTTTTGCCATTTGCTTCTATATTTAACTTAAACGGTTGCATAATCATTTAAATTAAATGTTCATTTTCCCTTCCTCCATAAATAAATAATCTAAAATGATTATTTATTCCTCCATTATCTTTTACCAAATTTAAAACTTCGTCAAAGATGCTCTTCTCATGAATTAAATAATCTTAATTATTTAATTCCTCCACTTTCCCTCCTCTTTCTCATTTCAAATCTTGACCGTTGATTCTCTCTGGTCTTCTTTCAATCTTGACCGTCTGTCCTTAGCCATCCCTAGCCCACTACGTTTTGGATGCATGAATCCTCCACCGTTGATCTTGGCATCTTTCTAGAAGATCGATCTTGTACGTGCATTCAAAATCTTTTCTATAAAAGGTCTTCTCTTCCATTTTGTCCTGACAACCACATTTTCTCCAAAGTTCTTGCTATCTTGTCATTGTCATTTGCAGGTATTCTAGTAATTCAAAATTTGAGGGCAAAGCTTTGCAACTTCAGAAAGAATGGAGGAGAAGCAAGGGAGATGAAACAAATTTGATAGGGGAGTTTTTCTTATGTTTTCATTATTGTTTGCTTCTTTTGATCATTTGTACTCTCTTGTTTAGATTTGGGATTTTGGCTTCGATCTTAGGTAGAGTGGTTGCTACTTTGTATTAGCTATTTTTTCATTTTCGAATCTTACATTTGGTAAACCCGATGTGAATCTTACAATTTTGCAGAGAAATCCATTTGTTCTCTTGTTTGCTTTTGCTATTTTGTAGGTTACAACCAAGAATTTGCATAAAAACCTATCTTCTTTTGAGCACAGAAAAATCGAAGTTTTGTAGGGCTCACTCTTAGCTTTTTGACACTTTTTACGGTTTTAAATTTCATTGAGTTTTGAGAAAGTTATGGCCATTTTAGTGCTTGCAGCTTTTTTTTAATTTTAGTTGTTAAGACCTGTGTTCCCTTTTGTTTATAACAATTTTGTTGTGCAAGATTTTGTAAAACGCTTTCTGGGTTTTGAAGGTCTATGTCTTATCTTTCCATAGTTTTTGAAGGTTCTGAATTTTGTTTATTTTTGAGAAAATTATCACCATTTTAGTTTGCTGTTATTATTAAAGTTTTTTAGAGCTATTTTTTTGGGTTACTAATCTCTTTGTTTCAACATGTGGCATCAAGTTGGGACGAAGATTTAAAACAAAAAAAAAACAATTTTTGTGCCCTTTATTTTATTTGCTTAGTTTATAGTTATTTTGCAAGAGTGTTTTTTCTACAATTTTTCACTCATGGTTTTAAAACAAACAACAAATTGCATATTCCATTCATGGGTTTAAAATGAACACAACTTACATACTCACTCATATGGTTTTAAAAAGAATAACTATAAATTGCATTGCACACTCATAAGGATTTTAAAATGAACATGCATTGTCACTCATGAAGGTTAAAATGAACAACAATTTGCATATTTTCTCATGGGATTTAAAGTTGACTTGCATTACATTTCATTGGTCTAAAAATATTCAAGTGCTTGTTTGACACCATAAGTTGGCTTAAAATTAACTTGTGTCTATTTTGTCTTGTGGTTTTCATTTTGCCTCTAGATGTGTATGCTCTTCTCTCGCGCCATTTAGCAATCTTGAGAATCAAAAGCGTCTTTTGGCATTTGTATAACCACCCACATATTTGGTTTTGGGATTTTCTTTTTAAAATGAACATCATGCGAGTGTGAGAAAAAGGTGTTGTGTATGCTCTCTCCTTGCACTTTGTGCGATCTTGGAGATAAAAAACAACATACTTGTCTCGATTTTGTTTACCCTCAGAGGGTTTGCCTCCCAAATTGTGAGAGGGAACAACCCAAGTGTACTTGTTGGAAACAGGTGCCTCAACTTCTGGCTTGTACCTCTGAGAAAGACTTGACAAATTTCTTTCATTTTTGGCTTTTACCGCTTTACTGCGGGGAATAGTTCATAGAGGCATGGTTGCGCGGTTTACCGCTTTACCACCAGCCTTTGTTGCTCGGTTCCCGGTTGGGAAGTGTTACCGCCATATCACGGAGTCTCTCTCCTTCGCTAGCGGTAATGCGGTGAACTGGGCAGTCAGACGAAACATTTACCTCCTTATCGTGGAGGTCTTGCGGTCGGGGCGCGACAACGTGATGAAGGTGGCAGACGGGTGGTCATGCACCTACCGCCATACCACAGTGGTCTCTTTGCTCGGTCACGGTGGTGCGCTATGTGTACCGTCAGACCGCGAAGGCTGTGTCTGAGCTGGGCAATAGCACGGTACACCACACTATCGCAAGGGTCGTTTGACTTGCCTGCAGTGGCGCGGTAAGAGGTGCTCGGTGCTTGTTTGACCAATCTGACTTGACAGGAAGCAGTGAATGAATGTTAAGGCGACACATGGTGAGTTATCAACGACTGATTGACAGAAGTTTGAAGTGGTGAAAGCATTAACTGCAAAATGTGTTTCGGTGGGTGATAGGATTCGATTATGGCAAATAGAATTAAATGCCTGGGCGACCCGATGCATGATTGCAGGGTGACTCGGATAGGAGGAGATCGGATTCGTCTGTCAGAAGGAAGGTGTATAATTAAGACACCTGATTGGTTAGTTGGATGGATGATGAACGTAAGACTTGTAATAGTCGAATGATTGTAGAAGTCACTAAGGGGTGACAGTGATTCTGTTCTCCAAGTATGCTATAGTAAGCATTGTAACAAAGAGGGAAGTCTGAGAGAGGTCTGTTAACTTTGTATGTAAACCCTTTACTGTAATACAAAGTGATTGCTCTTGGTGTGGTGGGTTTTTTCTCGAAAGGGTTTTCCCACATAAATCTGGTGTGTTCTTTGTCTGTATGTTTTATTTCTGTTACTTTTGTTATCCTGTATGTGTTCATCTTAAGTGTATGAAGTTTTAAGACTGGTCTTTGCACTTCTCCTCTATGGTTTTAGTGTTAGGAAAGCGTTTTTTCACCGTCTGCTTTTCCTTTCAAGTGGTATCAAAGCCTCGCCAGTTGTGTTATCCTTGTTAGTAGGGATAGTTTTTTGTGCTAATACTATTCCAGTGGGAGTTTTGCAAAGTTAGAACCAAGTTCTGTTTGAGATGGTGAGTACATCAAGTAGAGTAGAAATTGAAAAATTCAATGGCGGCAACTTTGAGTTGTGGAAACTCAAAATGGAAGACATGCTTGTGGATAGAGACCTCTGGATTGCTGTGTCTAGAACTATGCCACAAGGTATGAAGCAAGAAGAGTGGGACCTCGCAGATAGAAAACTGGGAGTCTTGATAAGACTTAATCTGGCCGATTCTATACTCCTAAACTTCCATGAGGAGAAGACTGCAACTTTGTTATGGAAGAAGCTTGGTGATATTTATCAGGGAAAGTCTGGTAAATAATCTATTCTTGAGGAAGAAGTTGTACTCCCTGAAGATGGAAGAAGGTGCATCTATTGTAGACCTTCTGAACTCATTTAATATGAGTGTTGCTTAGTTGGCATCTGTGGGTGTGAAGATAGAGGAGGAGGATTGTTGCATGCTCCTGTTATGTTCGTTACTTGAAACTTGGGATCATCTTGTAATGGCTATTGGAAGTACGACCACTACTTTCAAGATGGAAAATGTTGTTGCCTTGCTACTATCTGAAGAGATGCGAAGGAAGTATTTAGAGATGGCCAAAGAGGCCCTTGTTGTTCGAGGTAGATCGAAGGAGAAAGGCAAGAAGAAAGACAAAAAGTAAATCTAAATCTGAAGGGAGATCAAAGTCTCCTGGTAAAAATTCCAAGGTAAAATGCTGGAATTGTGGGTAGCCTGGCCATAGCCGAAAGGATTGTAAGGAGAAGAAGAAGAATAATAACTCTTCAGAAAATGACTCTTCTCAGAGTGATGCAGATTCCTTCATTGAAGCCTTGGCGATTCAGGCTTCAGATGATGTCTGGTAAGTTGACTCAGGTGCATCTTTCCACATGACGTCTCATAGAGAGTGGTTCACTAAGTATGAAAATTTTGATGGTGCAAAGGTGTACCTGGCAAGTGATTCAACACTGGAGATTGTTGGTCATGGAAGAGTCAAAATACAGTTCCTTGACGGAAGAATCAAAGGGACTGGTGATGTACTACACATACTAGGTTTGGCTCGCAACTTACTTTCTGTCAGTAAGCTTAATGATGTTGGTGTGAAAGTTTCTTTCTCAAGTAAAGGATGTAAGATGATTAGAGGCGCAATGGTGTTGGCTAAGGGTGTATGTACTGACACTCTGTACAAGTTGGATGCACGTCCTGTTCAATTTATCAATGTCTCTATAAAGTCAAGCAAAGATGCTCCTGTAGAGAAGGATGATGAAGCTCCTCTGGGTGCAAATGCCTTGGAGGTGAAACTCCCAGTAGAGAAGACCATGCCATGGCATCATAGACTCGGTCACATAGGTGAGAAAGGTTTAAAAACCTTGAAAAATAAAAATCTTGTTAAAGGGCTTGTTGATTGTAACCTTGAGTTCAATTTTTGCGAACACTATATTTATGGAAAGCAACACTGTGTTTCCTTTTATTCGAGTTCTCATAAATCTTCTGGTGTACTGGATTATGTTCATTTTGATGTGTTTGGTCTAGTTAATGTTCCTTCGTTATCGAAGTCTAGATATTATGTTTCTTTTATTGATGACTATTTGAGAAGGGCATTTGTATACTTTCTTAAAAGTAAATAAGAAGTGTTCAGTCATTTTAAAGATTTTAAAAACTTGGCAGAGAATCAGATTGGAAAGAAAATTAAATGCTTGAGGATGGATAATGGTAGTGAGTTTTGTTTTGCAGATTTTGAAAGGTACTGCAAATACCATGGGATTAAAAGGCATAAAACTACACCTTATACTCCACAACAAAATGGAGTTGTTGAAAGGTTGAACATAATGTTAATGGAGAGAGCGAGAAGTATGTTGAGTAGTGCTAGTCTGGAGCAAAAGCTCTGGGCTGAGGCTGTGGCTACAACATATTACCTGGTAAATCGTTCACCTTGTTCTGCTCTTGTTGAAAAAACACCTTTGGAAGCATGGTCTGGTAAGAAGTCCTCTCTAAGACATATTCGTGTCTTTGGCTGTGAGGCATATGCATATGTCCCAAATGAGAAAAGATCAAAGTTGGAGAACAAGGCTGTTAAATGTATCTTCATTGGCTATGGCGTTGGTGTGAAAGGATACAAGCTTTGGAATCTTGATACTAAGAAGGTTCTGTACAACAGAAGTATAATATTTTGTGAGCTGAAGCTTTCAGTAGCTGATCCATAGTTAGAGACAGTTCAAAGAGAAAAGAAGAATGATGTAGTTGACATTCCTCAAACTCCAGAAAAAGAGGAACATGGTGTACTTGAAACTGAAGAGAGTTCAAGCAGCTCTGAGAGTTCTGAAGATGAAGAACCACAACCTCAGCTAGTAAGAATGTCTACACATGAAAAGACAACAACCTGATAGGTATGGTTTCTCTATGTTAGATTCAAATTGTGCCTATGCTTTGATTACTAGCACTGATGAGCCTAGACTGTGAAAGAGGTAATTAATATGTCTGATTCAAATTCCTGGTTGGAAGCCATGAATGAAGAAATGGAATTATTGAAGAAAAATGAAACCTGGGCTTTGGTACTTTTGCTTGAAGGGCGAAAGCCTGTTGGCTATAAATGGGTATTTAAGAAGAGGACTGGTCTAGATGGTAGTGTTGAAAAGTATAAAGCGAGGTTGGTTGCAAAGGGGTATTCCCAAGTAGAGGGAATTGATTATGGATAATTTTTTTCCCCTGTAGCAAAGCTGACATCTATCAGATTTCTTTTGTCACTTGCAACCGCGTATGACTTAGAAATCGAGCAGATGGATGTGAAGACAATGTTTCTCCACAAAGAGCTGGAAGAAGAAATTTACATGTCCCAGCCTGAGCACTTCATCGAAAAAGGTAAAGAAAGTCTGGTCTGCAAATTAAAGAAATCTCTATATGGTTTGAAGTAGTTGCCTAGAATGTGGTACCAAAAATTTGACACTTTTGTGTTGTCTATGAGATTTATGAGATCAAAATCTAGTCATTGTGTGTATTATAAATCTGAAAATGATCATGTGCTTATTATTACCCTGTATGTGGATGATATGTTGTTCATAGGAAATAGTAAGTCTATGATTTCTGATCTTAAATCTCAGTTGACTGCAAAGTTTGAAATCAAAGATATGGGTGCAACAAGGTATATTCTGGGGATGGAAATAACCAGGGACAAAAATAGCATAAAGCTTTGGGTAAGTCAGAGTAAGTATGTAAACAATGTTCTGAAGAGATTTGGTATGAATGATTACAAGTAGCTAGTTGTTCCAGTTTTGTAGAGAACAAAGCTATCTGTTGAAGACTGTCCAAAATCTGCTACTGAGATGGAGGACATGACTAGGGTTCCCTACACAAGTTTTTTTGGCAGTTTAATGTATGCAATGGTCTGTACAAGGCCAGACATTGCCCAAGCAGTGGGAGTTCTTACTTGTTTTATGGAAAATCCAGGAAGGACACATTGGGATGCCGTGAAGAGAGTGTTTAGATATTTAAAGGGAACTTCAGAATTTGCTTTGTGTTACCATGGTAATTTGGTTGCATCACATAGAATACTCAACATTTGTGGATATGTGGATTCTGATTGGGCAGGGGACATTGACAACAAAAGATCCACCAATGGATATACTTTCATGTTGAATGGTGGTGCAATTAGCTAGATGAGCAAGTGACAGGCTGTAGTCGCTTTGTCCACAATAGAGGCAGAATAGATGGCAGCAACACACACCTGCAAAGAAACCGTTTGGCTGAGTTGTTTGTGTTCTGATACTAGTTTTAATATAGGGCATATTACTATTTGCTGTGATAGTCAGGGTACCATTTGGTTGGCAAAGAATCCTACTTTCCATGCCAGGATGAAGCACATCGATGTGTAGTATCACTTTGTTAGAGACATGGTGGAGGATGGAAAGGTCAGTTTAGAAAAGGTGGATACCTTGATGAATGTCATAGATGCATTGACAAAGCCAGTGAGCACGTACAAGTTCATATGGTGTGCTAGTTTGATGGGCCTTGGGGCCTATGATCATGAATAAATTCGAAGTCTAGAGGAAGCCAGTAAGTCTTTGTCAAGTGGGAGCTTGTTGGAAACAAGTGCCTCAACTTCTGGCTTGTACCTCTGAGAAAGACTTGGCAGATTTCTTTCATTTTTGGCCTTTATCGCTTTACTGTGGGGAATAGTTCATAGTGGTGCAGTTGCACAGTTTACCGCTTTACCATGAGACTTTGTTGCGTAGCCCACGGTTGGGCGGTGTTACCGCCATACCGCGAAGTCTCTCTCCTTCGCTGGCGGTAACGCGGTGAACTGGGTGGTCAGACGAAACATTTACCTCCTTATTGCGTAGGTCTTACGGTCGGGGTGCGACAATGTGGTGAAGGTGGCGAACGGGTGGTCATGCACCTACCGCCATACCGCGAAAGTCTCTTTGCTCGGTCGTGGTGGTGTGGTATGTGTACCACCAGACTGTGAAGGCTATGTTTGAGCTGGGCGGTAGTGCGGTACACTGCACTACTGCGAGGGTCATTTGACTTGCCTGCGGTGCCGCGATAAGAGGTGTTCGGTGCTTGTTTGACCGATCTGACTTGACAAGAAGCGGTGAACAAATGGCAAGGCGACACATGGCGAGTTATCAACGACTGATTGGTCAAAGTTTGAAGCGGTGAAAGCATTAACTGCAAAACGTGTTTTGGCGGGGCACTATTACACGGTGGAGATTGTAATTTTCTATAAATTTCCAATTTTTCATCCAGTGATGAGAGTTCGCTGATCTCTTTTTTCAAAGATTGGCAAAGCAAATTATATATCCTTTCCAATCTTTGTTTCTTTTTCTCTCTTTGAATGAGACTTTTTCTTGCCATAATGATTCAGCCAGTTTATATAAACAATATAGATCAAATTTGAGATGGAGAAGTATTACGTGGATGACTCCTTCTTTTTATCCATAGAGATTAGATTGAAAATCTAAATAGTCTCTAAAATGAAAAAGAATTAACCGAATATATTGGTTTTTCCTTGTGCTTATTTTGCGCTAGGTGGATGGTTCACGGGTACAACTTTTGTGACTTCGTGGTATACTCACGGATTGGCTAGCTCCTATTTGGAAGGTTGTAATTTTTTAACTGCTGCAGTTTCTACGCCTGCTAATAGTTTAGCACATTCTTTGCTGCTATTATGGGGTCCTGAAGCACAAGGAGATTTTACTCGTTGGTGTCAATTAGGTGGTCTATGGACTTTTGTTGCTCTTCATGGTGCTTTTGGTCTAATAGGCTTCATGTTACGCCAATTTGAACTTGCTCGATCTGTACAATTACGACCTTATAATGCAATTGCGCTCTCTGCTCTGATTGTTGTTTTTGTTTCCGTATTCTTGATCTATCCATTAGGTCAGTCTGGTTGGTTTTTTGCACCTAGTTTTGGCGTAGTAGCTATTTTCCGATTTATCCTCTTTTTTCAAGGTTTTCATAATTGGAGGCTTGCAGCTATTTTGCTTTTTCCTTGTGCTTATTTTGTGCTAGGTGGATGGTTCACGGGTACAACTTTTGTGACTTCGTGGTATACTCACAGATTGGCTAGCTCCTATTTGGAAGGTTGTAATTTTTTAACTACTGCAGTTTCTACGCCTGCTAATAGTTTAGCACATTCTTTGCTGCTATTATGGGGTCTTGAAGCACAAGGAGATTTTACTCGTTGGTGTCAATTAGGTGGTCTATGGACTTTCGTTGCTCTTCATGGTGCTTTTGGTCTAATAGGCTTCATGTTACGCCAATTTGAACTTGCTCGATCTGTACAATTACGACCTTATAATGCAATTGCGTTCTTTGCTCCGATTGCTGTTTTTGTTTCCGTATTCTTGATCTATCCATTAGGTCAATCTGGTTGGTTTTTTGCACCTAGTTTTGGCATAGCAACTATTTTCCAATTTATCCTCTTTTTTCAAGGTTTTCATAATTGGACCTTGAATCCATTTCATATGATGGGAGTTGTTGGAGTATTGGGTGTTGCTCTTCTATGTACTATTCACGGTGCTACCGTGGAAAATACTTTATTTGAAGACGGTGATGGTGCAAATACATTCCGTGCTTTTAACCCAAATCAAGCCGAAGAGACTTATTCTATCGTCACTGTGAATCGTTTCTAGTCCCAAATTTTTGGGGTTGCTTTTTACAATAAACGTTGGTTACATTTCTTCATGTTATTTGTGCCGGTGACTGGTTTATGGATGAGTGCCAAAGGGGTAGTTGGCCTAGCTCTAAACTTACGTGCTTATGATTTTGTTTCCCAGGAGATTCGTGCAGCAGAAGATCCTGAATTTGAGACTTTTTATACAAAAAATATTCTTTTGAATGAAGGTATTCATGCTTGGATGGCGGCTCAGGATCAGCCTCATGAAAACCTTATATTCCTTGAGGAGGTTCTACCCCATGGAAACGCTCTTTAATGGAACTCTAACTTTAGCTGGTCGTGACCAAGAAACTACTGGTTTCGCTTGGTGGGTTGGTAATGCCCGACTCATTAATTTCTTAGGAAAATTACTTGGGGCTCATGTGGCTCATGCCGGATTAATTGTATTCTGGGTTGGAGCAATGAATCTGTTTGAAGTGGCTCATTTTGTACCGGAAAAACCTATATATGAATAGTGATTGATTCTACTTCCCCATCTAGCTACTCTAGGATGGGGAGTCGGTCCTGGTGGGGAAATTGTGGACACTTTTCCCTATTTTGTATCCGGGGTACTTCACTTAATTTCTTCTGCAGTTTTAGGCTTCGGTGGTATTTATCACGCACTAATCGAACCCAAAACTTTAGAAGAATCTTTTCCATTTTTTGGTTATGTATGGAAAGATAGGAACAAAATGACTACAATTTTAGGTATTCATCTAATCTTGCTAGGTGTTGGTGCTTTTCTCCTAGTGTTTAAGGCTTTGTATTTTGGTGGTATATATGATACTTGGGCTCCCGACGGTGGAGATGTAAGAAAAATTACGAACCTTATGCTTAACCCAAGTACTATATTTGGTTATTTACTCAAATCCCCTTTTGGAGGCAAGGGATGGATTGTTAGCGTGGACAATCTAGAAGATCTAATTGGAGGACATGTTTGGTTAGGTTCCATTTATATCTTCGGTGGTATCTGGCACATCTTAACAAAACCTTTTGCATGGGCTCGCCGCATGTTTGTATGGTCTGGAGAAGCTTATTTATCCTATAGTTTAGCGGCTCTCTCTGTCTTTGGTTTCATTGCTTGTTGTTTTGTTTGGTTTAACAATACAGCTTATCCCAGTGAATTCTATGGACCTACCGGCCCAGAGGCCTCTCAAACGCAAGCATTTACTTTTCTAGTTAGAGACCAACGTCTTGGAGCTAGTGTGGGCTCTGCCTAAGGGCCTACTAGTTTAGGTAAATATCTAATGCGGTCTCCTACTGGAGAAATTATTTTTTGGGGGGAAACGATGCGTTTTTGGGATCTTCGTGCTCCCTGGTTGGAACCTCTAAGGGGTCCTAATGGTTTGGACCTGAGTAAGTTGAAAAAAGACATACAACCCTGGCAAGAACGACGTTCAGCAGAATATATGACTCATGCTCCTTTAGGTTCTTTAAATTCTGTGGGTGGTGTAGCTACCGAGATTAATGCGGTCAATTATGTCTCACCTCGAAGTTGGTTAGCCACTTCTCATTTTGTTCTAGGATTTTTCTTTTTTGTAGGTCATTTGTGGCATGCAGGAAGAGCTCGCGCAGCTGCAGCAGGATTTGAGAAAGGAATTGATCGTGATTTTGAACCTGTTCTTTCCATGACCCCTCTTAATTAAACCAGAGATAAAACTAGAGAAATATCCAATTTATTTTTATTAGAAGGCGGGATAGCGATATCCTTTGCCATTATTCTTCCAACTGAATGCTTGTTTCTCGGCTATATTATATATAGCCGAGAGCCGAGCATTCAGTTGGTACTGAACTAAGTTCTAGAATTTTTCTTTTTCGTAAGTTAGTTTTAGTTGTTCTACGAACAAAAGGAGAGAGAGGGATTCGAACCCTTGATAGTTTTTGAACTATACCGGTTTTCAAGATCGGAGCCATCAACCACTCGACCATCTCTCCCGAACTAGCATAACTCATTTTATGCTCGATGGATAATATCTGTCTATAGGGCTAATAGCCCTATATATATAATATTCATATATTATGATGATAAAAAGATATAAACTCCCCGATTATTTTATACTAAAAGAAGAATCTGATAATTTCGATGAATTTATGATCAAATAAAAATCCGTAGTGCATTTTATTCAAATTTGACCAGATAGGGATCGAATGGTATAGCCTTTTGAATATGTTGGAAACTTTTAAGATTACAACCATGACTATTGCGTTCCAATCATTTGTGTTTGCATTAATTGCAATTTCAATTCTACTAGTGATTGGTGTACCTGTTGCACTTGCCTCTCCTAATGGTTGGTCAAGTAACAAAAATGTACTATTTTTAGGCATATCATTATGGATTGGATCAATCTTTTTAGTAGGTATTCTAAATTCTTTCATATCTTAAGATATGTTTTAAGATCTTTTGGGTTTAAAATCTTCCCCCCCCCTCCTCTGTAGGGGGCATTCTAAATTCACAAGGGAATTTATGATAAATTTTCAAAAACTAGGTAATGAAAGTGCTCAAGGGAGGGGATCTTTCATTATTAGTATGATCAATTATCAATCATACTAATAAAATTTTAAATTTACCTACATAGAATGGTAATATATGGGTATATATTATACCCATATAACAAGTTAAATGAAGGTATGGTTAAATGGTATAATTTCTCCTTGCCAAGGAGAAGATGCGGGTTTGATTCCTGCTACCCACCCATCTGTAGGATAGAATAGAACTATGCACTAGTTATTGGTTTAGTCACATTTTTCTATTTATACATACAGCCAAGATAAATGGGATGAGTCATCCTTTTTGGATATAAAAACTTATTGTGTCTTTGTGGAGACGGGATTTGAACCCATGACTTCAAGGTTATGAGCCTTGCGAGCTACCAAACTGCTCTACTCCGCGCTATCCCTTCATATTACCTTTGTTATAATACCCCAAAAGGGGTACATCGAGCAATCCCTTGGGTATACTATTCTCCCTCCCTATATAGGGAGGGACTTTTCTATCATAATAATAACTATAAAGAATCCTTTTTTTACCCTACCAACTCAATTTTGTTACCCCAACCAACAAACATGCGTGAGCCATTTCACGGATTATATATCCGGATAATTCAAAGTCTCTATAATTGGCTCTAGGTCTTCCAATCTTCAAACAACATCGACGAAGACGTGTAGGTGCACTATTACGCGGTGAAGATTGTAATTTTCTATAAATTTCCAATTTTTCATCTAGTGATGAGACTTCGCTGATCTCTTTTTTCAAAGATTGGCGAAGCAAATTATATTTCCTTTCCAATCTTTGTTTCTTTTTCTCTCTTTGAATGAGACTTTTTCTTTCCATAATGATTCAGCCAGTTTATATAAACAATATAGATCAAATTTGAGATGGAGAAGTATTACGTGGATGACTCCTTCTTTTTATCCATAGAGATTAGATTGAAAATATAAATAGTCTCTAAAATGAAAAAGAATTAACCGAATTTTCCTGATGTAGAGGCGATTAAGAAAGCTGCATAGGTGAATATATAGCCTACAAAAAAGTGAGCTAATCCAACTAATCGTCCAATTATGAAAACCTTGAAAAAAGAGGATAAATCAGAAAATAGCTGCTACACCCACAAGATCCGATTATGGCAAATAGAATTAAATGCCTAGGCGGCCTGATGCATGATTGCAGGGTGACTTGGACAGGAGGAGATCAAATTTGTCTGTTAGAAGGAAGGTGTATAATTAAGACCCCCGATTGGTTAGTTGAATGGATGATGAACGCAAGACTTGTAACAGTTGAATGATTGTAGAAGGCACTAAGTGGTGAAGGTGAGTCTGTTCTCCAAGTATGCTATAGTAAGCATTGTAATAGAGAGGGAAGTCTGAGAGAGGTCTGTTAACTTTTTATGTAAACCCTTTACTGTAATACAAAGTGATTGCTCTTGGTGTGGTGGGTTTTTTCTCGAAAGGGTTTTCCCATGTAAATTTGGTGTGTTATTTGTCTGTATGTTTTATTTCTGTTACTCTTGTTATCCTGTATGCATTCATCTTAAGTGTATGAAGTTTTAAGACTAGTCTTTTCACTTCTCCTCTATGGTTTTAGTTTTAGGAAAGCGTTTTCGCACGGTTTTCTTTTCCTTTCAATACTTTGTTTTGGTCCGCTATATAAATAATTGTGATTGTTGGGAAAGTCATCAATCACTTGGTGCGGCTATTCTATATCGACAAAAGTATCCCTCAGTATCTGTGAGATATGTAAAAACCATTTCTAAGGGTTGGGAGGCCTCTTAATTGAGCGAACCACTGCATATATAGACACCGGTATTACCTTGAAACATGGATTAAGAACCACTTGTTGTAGAGGCAAACAGGTGTCATGTGTAAGAGCAATTATCTTTGTGGACCATTACACTTGGGGGCAGGTTGTCTCATCTCCCATGCCTTTCTCATGACATTTCAATCTATACATCCAATCCATATCGTTTTCATCCATTCTCTCACCTACCTTGATCTTGATAAGAAATGGGATACTAACAGAAATCATGCTTTGGGAAAATTCTTGACATGTCTCTCTATTGGTCATACACTATCCATGAAATATCATGTCATTTCCTTCATAGAATTTATCCAAACCCTTATCTTGGAGAAACAAAATATTCCTATGTGAAATAGTCCTGGGAGATCATATGCTAATTCTTCCATCCAGTAGTCCTCACGTATCCTATCCTTTTACCAAAATCAATACATTATCCTTTCATACCCATCGTTGGACTTGGTTTTCCATTGTCATTGGTTTAAGGATTCTAATATGCTTATCCAAGTTCCCTCCATAATCCCATCTAGTCGTAAGGTTAGTCATTCCAAATGCAACAAGACTAATCCATACAACCTAACACATCATCTAAAACGTTCCTTGGATTTGTTCCTAGCCTTGCTGTAGACCTTGATCCTTTAGTTACATTATCATCAATGGGATATGTCCTTCCCATATCAAACAACGTTTTCATAATCATCACCTATAAATTGGTTTTAAGCTTGACTGGGGGCAAGATCATGTTTTTCCTTGGATCCTTGTGCATGCCTGCTTGGTTTATTGTGGGTATCTTTCACATGCATTTGTCATGATCCTTATGGTTACCATCCATTCACATATCACCCGTCCATAATAAAGCTTTGTCATCCTTTCCATGGACCGAGAACCATCGACATTTAGCATCCTTCGCTTTCATGACCATCCTTTGCATCCATCGATCCCCTCGCACATAATAAGTTGGTCCTATAATTGACTGGGGGAAATTCCTTAACTTACGTCTTCATGAGATCCTACACATGGTATCAACCTTTTAAAAAATCAAAATCCAAAAAAATCATAAAACATGAAAATCCAAAAAAATCATAAAACATCAAAATTTAAAAAAATCATAAACATCAAAAATCCAAAAAATCATAAAAACATTAATTTTTTTTAGAAAATATTGAAACTTCAAAAGCAGAGTCAGAGTCAGAGTTAGAGTCTGTGTTAGTCCAAGTGTAGTCGAACTACGTTGCCTTTGCGCATTGCTACGTAGGCAAGGCCATCATTCAATGGTCCCTTGAGACATTAGGTCTGTCCTTAGGATTTTGTCAAGTCATATCAATTTTTCTTTGTGTCAATCAAAATACGAGGTCTTTGCATGTATAACATAGGTAAGGCCATCAATCGATGAGCCCCCAAGGCCCTAGGTCAGTCCTTCCTTAGGGTTTGTCAAGTCAGTCAATAAGTCTGACACTTTGATTAGACACAAGATTAAATTTGAATCTTAACCAAATCATGAATCAATAGACAAGCATATCCAACAAGTCTTTAATCTTCAATCGATCAATTTCCTAGTCATCGCTACCACCTAAGTCATTGGTCTTATCTCAGAATGTGACATTATTTATTTTGCCTCATTCAGTCTTATCATTTGTCCTACATTAGGATGCGTCCCTAAGGTTAGACATCCTCATTGGTCAACCCTGTCATTCACCTTAAAAGGGATATGTCTTTCCTGAAGCCATGTGTTCATCAAAATGGTCAATCAATCAACTTTATCAGATGTGTTATTTTCCAGAAACAAGATATGTCTTTCTTGAAACCAGGCGTCATCACATCAGTCAATCATGTCAAACCTTATCAAATCAACTCAAGTTAGTCACTTGGTCAATCAATCTTGTCATCTTGGTCAATTAATCTTTCTTTATATAGGGTGTGTCTTTCCTAAAAACATACATAATCAATTAAATCAATTAATTAACCTTGTCAATCTATCAATCAACTTTGGTCAAACAATCAATCAATCAGTCAACCCTATCAATCCTATCAACAAAGATTATCTCTTTGGAAAATGATCTAAATGGCTATTGGCTTTGTTGGTTTGAGTTTGTCTTATCTTTTTGATTTATCTCTGGTCGTGTTATTATGCACCTCAAGGATGTCCCATGAAGGATTTAGAGGAGTGATGATGGATCATGATCTCTTTTCTTTGCTTGCTGGTTTGTCTTGGTAAAAAGATTGGGGAAACTTGGCTCCTAGTATGAATCATGACATTCCTTGTCTTTTTGACTATCCATATTTTTGTAAGTGGTAACGTTGCACACCTTGGTCTATGCCATACCATGGTGTTTGTGATCCATTTTCCATAATTTTACCACCCAATGATGATAAGCATGCAAATTGACATCTATCAAGCAAGAATGCCCATCCCTTTTCATCTGACTAACTCCATGCTAATATCTATCTTCTCCATACTAAAATCCACCTTTGCACTCTTACCTTTCCTTTCCGCAATCATCCTGAAGGTTCGCAAGCTAAATGCTTCTCTTGTCAGTGCATCAAAGTGGCTTTTCGGAATAATTTCTCAATTTTAAAAAAAAATTGAATTTTTTTTTGAGGGGTTATAGGTCTATCCCACCTTCACCAGGGCACGCCGGGGCATGATCTGAACCCGATTTTCTTATTTATTCTAAATAAAACAACACACAAATCACATTATGTCAAAGAGGGGCAAAATGTAGACATTGAAAAATGTCTTGGTCTGCGAATGTCTTTTTTCCATTGTCTTAGTCTTCTCCCTTGCATAATTAAATAATTTTAATTATTTAATTATTTTCTTTGATCACATTCCTCTATTAATTAAATAATGTTAATTATTTAATTAATTCATTTTCTTGGTCTTTGCTCTCCTTTGATCAATTAAATAAATTAATGTCGCTAACACCCTTTCCCTTTATAATTAAATAAATTATCATTTATTTAACTATTCGCTTGTCATTATTCGTCTATAGTTAAATAATTATTTTTAATTATTTGTCTATTCATTAATCCTTTTTGTCCTTCCTTGGTTAAATAATTATTAAAATTATTTAACTCCCTCTCTCCATTTTCCCTCTATTAAATAATTAATCTAACTTAATTATTTAATTCCCTTTTGCCATTTGCTTCTATATTTAATTTAAATGGTTGCATAATAATTTAAATTAAATATTCAATTTCCCTTCCTCCATAAATAAATAATCTAAAATGATTATTTATTCCTCCATTATCTTTTACCAAATTTAAAATATGGTCAAAGATGCTCTTCTCATGAATTAAATAATTATACTATTTAATTCCTCCACTTTCCCTCCACTTTCTCATTTCAAATCTTGATCGTCTATTCTTAGCCGTCCCTAGCCCACTACTTTTTGGATGCATGAATCCTCCATCATTGATCTTGGCATCTTTTTAGAAGATTGATCTTGTTCGTCTGTTCAAAATCTTTTCTATAAAAGGTCTTCTCTTCCATTTTGTCTTGACAAACACATTTCTCATTTCTCCAAAGTTCTTGCTATCTTGTCATTGTCATTTGCAGGTATTCCAACACTTCAAAATCTAAGGGCAACACTTTGCAACTTGAGAAAGAATGGAGGAGAAGCAAGGGAGATGAAACAACTTTGATAGGGGAGTTTGTCGTATGTTTTAATTCTTGTTTGCTCTCTTTTATCATATTACTCTCTTGTTTAGATTTGGGATTTTGGCTTAGATCTTGGGTAGAGTGGTTGCTACTTTGGTCTTAGCTATTTTTTATTTTCGAATCTTACAATTATATTTACTAATAATAAAAATTAATAACGTGGAAATAGAAGATGACTCAACCCTTGTCATTAATACTCTAAGATTTGGGAAGATAGTAAAATGGAAGCTCAACATCCTGCTAGACAAGGCTATGCCAATATTCTAAACTTTCAATGAATATAGTTTCCAACATGTCTATCGGGAGGCCAACATAGTAGCCGACAAAATGGAAAACAGGGGAGCAGATAGGGAGTTTTTGAAGATCATCAATGACAACTATCCAATTTCACCTCTAAATTGATAAACATGAATGGATATTGAGTAGACATTAAGAACTATAATCCATATCCAACATCTTTTCAAAAGGATTACCTCACAATAAAGAAATCCATATAGAAGTATTTACCTAAAGGAATATAGCCAACATCCTGTGTGTGGGAGCAAAAACAATCTAACTTCACAAAGACATCAACAATTTTTAAATTTGGAGTATGGACGACCTAGCTAGTCGCTAGACTAAAATGTGGACACTAAAGATTTCTGCATTGATGGTGTGGAAAGCCTTGACATCGATTAATGGGGTTGATATATTCATAAGCATGTATAATACATACATGTATGCATGCATATATACAAACATACATATATTTATTTATACATGTACATACATACATACATACACATATATATGTATATGTATGTATATATATACATGTACACATATATAGAAAAATATTGATATAAAATAGTCACGTATAATTGTTTTAGGTTCTTTATTTCCTTGTGATACTATGATGGTGTTAGTCATTTTTATATGATTTTATCACTTAACTTGTGACCTATGATATGCTACTTACTTATTTCAC
Organism: Sequoiadendron giganteum; assembly: GCA_007115665.2. NCBI lineage: Eukaryota > Viridiplantae > Streptophyta > Pinopsida > Cupressales > Cupressaceae > Sequoiadendron > Sequoiadendron giganteum. Next base: position 339,990,371 of record CM021105.1, on the reverse strand, counting down.
ATTTTATGAGTTTACTTGGATGGACATGCATCACAAGTCATAATTATTATGTGGATATGATAATCTACAACTATGATGTAATTTATTGGATACATGTAATTGGGATAATATTTTACATATACTAGTACATTAGAGATATGGCATATGGTATGTGCACACATTCTCTATTGTCTTATGTGCTTCAATTATTATTTCTCAATTTGTTTGATGTTTGTAATGAGTGTGCAAGAAACATGAATAAGTGGACGAGGCTTAATTTGGAGGTAGTATTTGGACATGTTTCTACCATCTTAATACATTCATAAAATTATTAAGATGATTCTATGTACAAACCAATATAACCACATATCTAAGATAATATGACCTTGTTCACCCTTTTTATTACCTAGTAAATGTTTAGTATTTTAATTACGATGTCATATTTAATACATCCTAAATATTTATAAATTTATTATTTTGAATTGTGCATGTGTTTTTATATTAATTTTTTTAAATATTCTTAGGTGGGTTTGCATTGAAATAGGTTCCTTTGGGACCCAACAAAAGTTTATTTTTATGTGTTTTATTATTAATTTGCCCCTTGGATGGATAATTACGCAAAATGAATTTTCTAGAAACCTTTAGATATCCTAAGGTAGTATTTATGACAAGATGAGTCATCAATTTTAAAATTTTTGAGTAACAAGTTGAGAGAATATTTGAGTAAGGAGGGTTTTATTCTTGCTCAAATCTTCTTCTTATGTGTGCATTCTTCCATGAATGTGTATATATAATAAATTAATTCTATCTCACCTTATGTTTTATTTTTTTTGGAAGGGAGATCCATCACATCTATTATTAGATTCATTTGTTATGTTGATATTTGTTCCCTCTTGTGAGTGTTGTTGTGAAATGGAAAATAAATCCTTCCTTAATCTTGAAACATATATGCTTTCCTCTTTGCATTTAATATTTTAAACTATGGATATGTTTCCTTGATTATTGCAAACATTGTTGAAACCTCGTTAAGAATATCTATATAGGAATATTGGATTAACCTCTAGGATTGACATAAGTATGGAAGACAAAGAGTATATGACTCACTGTCCTTGTTAGATATGAACTTTCCTAGGAAGGGCTAATTTATGAATTAGAAGAAAAAGGTGTGGTAAGATTAGATGTTTGTTTATACACATTTATCCTCATGGACTATGTGCTTTTGAGAATGGAGTTACCAATAAGGAACTCAATAAGGCATACTATGTGGGTTTGAGTCCCCTCAGTGCTACCTTGATGGCCAATTTCTTTCACTTCTTATGGTTCTATGTCATTACATATGAATGTGAGAAACCCCAATATGTTTGGTGTGAATTTTCTTATAGCCTCAAACAATGGATTAAAATTTTATTTTTGTGGATCCATGCTCTAATTTTTTCAAGATGAGGTAATGCTTAAAGAGAACTACATTGCTTGGATGGTAGCCTACCCCATTGGATTTGGATCTTTGGCACATATGTGACTTGGAAGTCCTTTTCCATTCCATCATGGAGAGAATGTATTTCATGATGTTATGAACATTTCATAATTATGTATGTAAAATTGTATTGAGAAATGGTTTATGAAGTCCATTTGAGGAAATGAATGTTGAAAGCTCACTGTAGTTACTAATATATATGAACATTTTTTGTTGTTCTTTTATCCTTATATTCGTGATTTTATTTTATATACATGTGGTTGGTTGAATTTTAGAATGAAGGAGTTTATGGGAAAAACATGTATTTTAAAATCAAAAGTTATGCAAAAAATTATAAATTTGACCTAAATTAGCATTAAATGTTGAATATAGTTATAAAATATTTAGTATGAAGTTTTCCTTATGGTTATCATGTTGGAAGATGGAATGGTGGAATTTCATGGTTTGTGGATGAGTAGGAAAATAAAATTGTTTTTGATTCAGGTAAAAATAGGTTTTGAAGGGACTCGAAACCCTTTACATTAAAAAACAAGGCTACAAAATGAATAGCTTGTAGTCAGCCAAAATCCAACCCCCAAACAAGACCCGCCAAGATTTACATTTAGAACTACTCTTATGGAAAATAAGAGTCATATCAAAAGAAGGCCTCGATAATTTAGCTTTTTTTTTCCCTTAATAGTAATCAAACCTTCCTCCACTTGCACTGCCATATCATGCCAAGTCAGCTCACAATTTTCCTGAAGTAAGCTTGCAACCACTGTTTTGGGAATTACATCATTATTCCTTCGTGTAGGAAAATATTTATGAGATAAACCACCCGAAGTGATAGCTGGAGCACTATCACCAGAAGTGGCCGCCTGAAACCCAATCTCTCGCTCTTTAGGGGTTACAAACTGAAAATCATGTGTAGCATCACCAATCTCTTCATTTGAGACATCCCAAGGGGATACCTTAATACCCTGTGCTAGATGCAACCACCTCTGAAAAAATCCTGTGTTGTTTAGATTTCTTCTCAACTATATAATGCTGTTGAGAGGCACCATTCCACCATGTAGCCATCCTAGCTTTTTTCCCAAATCCGCATTGTGCAGCAGCATGACCTATTTTAAAACATCTTCTGCAATAGAAGGGAATCCCCTCATAGTCCAAAGATTGGACCCAAGACCCCTTAGGAGATTTAAGTAGAATCTTAGCAGACAACCCTTTTGAAACATCCATTTCAACTAATATGCAGACAAAGGTGGAATGAAAAATGTCAGAGGATTCACCATCCACCAATAAAAAGTCACCAAAGGAATCACCCACTTCCTCCAGAAGAGGGTCAGTCCATAAATGGAGGGGAAGATTAGGCAGCCGAACCCAAATCGGAATCTTATTGAAGGTTTCCAAAGAAGGGTTGAAATATGAATGCCAAGGCTTAATCATCAACAAATATTTGTTCTCCTAGCTAAAAAAATTGTCACATAAAATTATATTTCTATCCTGAACATTGTCAAACTCGGCAACAAAAAACCCCTTAACCATAGGGAAAATGTGGACTTTACCAAAAATTAAAGGCTCCCCATTCATTGGTAATCCAAGAATGCAGTTGAGGGAGGTTAGGCCAAAAAAACCCTAAACCGAAAGATCACCCCACGATTAAAAAACTTAGAGACATTCTCATCTATTTCCTCAATCATATCAGCCTTTAGATTCACTGTGATAGCATTGATGATAGGGAAAAACCCTCCAAACGACATCCTCCCATTCTAGAATCGCGCCTTTAGAGCCTTAGCCTTAGCAGGGCTACGGCCAAAGGTGCCCCTCCCGTCAAACCCTTTCGCAGTCTCATTTGCAGCATAGCTGCCTCTGCCATGGATGCCACCCCCTTTGATAGAGCACACACCAACAACATTTACCACCTGGGTTCCATACATGCGAGCCTTAGGGATATCGCTTGCATAGGCCGTTCAGGCCTCCAGCACTTCCATCGCCCTACTCGCCTTCGTCGCCATTTCTCCTTAGGGAATTAACAACTTTGTTTATTGTTAGGTCTCACTAAAATTAGGAAAAACAAATTGTTATTATTTTGGTTCAATTTTTTTTTTAATTTTTAAATTACAATACTTGTTGCTTGTATTATAAATTATTCACCAATATACTAATAAATTATTTGTGAGGAAAACTCAAGTTCACTACAGTGACTAGTAGATTGTGTTGCAGTAATTGTAAGACCATCGGGGTGTTCTCAATATCATCAAGATGAATGAGGATAACCAATGTGATTTACAAATTGTCATAGGGTCAACTAATTTGTAAAAGGTAAATAAACTTTATAGAAATAAGCACTAAGAGATTTAGAAAAATATATTTTCATTAAGACTTAGAAAATCAAATTCTCTCATGTATCATATCTAGTAGTTTTCTAATATTTAAATATGTCTTAAATATAGAGTTCTTAATGTTTGAATACATTTTATTTTATTTATTCCTTCTAAGTAATAATGATGTAATTAGATATATAGGCACATCTCCTAGAGTTTTTACGATGGCTAAGAACCTATAGTTAGAGCACTAGACTACAATTATTAACTTCATGGGTATTTTAGAGGGCATTCATGTTTTAGTATTATTTAATTTCTAAGCCTTATGATCCTTTATTTCACCTTCTTTAGTGATGTCTTGTTGCTTTTTGGATTCTAAGTAGAAGGATAATTTACATGTTCAATTGGCCATAGGTGCCAAGATGGCTATGTAATCCCTTGCATGTGGTTGTGTGTTAGGACCAAGATCATTGACCACATATATATATTTATGCATCATACAATTAGTATCTTATGAGATTGTATTGGGTATGGATTGGATCGATGATCAATGAGTTAGGATTATTTGTTTACAAAAGGCAATAAAAATTTATAGTTATGTTGGTGAACTTGTTGAGATAATAAGAATTTAGAGACCTATTTCTCTTTATATGGTTTTCATGATCTAGTTGAAGTGGAGTATGTAAAAAGGATATTAGATCTTTGCTCTCTTAGTGAGCAATTAGTCAATTACTAAGATCAAAATGTTTTCTTTCATGATTATTCCCCTCTTGCATGAGTATGTTGATATTTTTTATTGCAATCCTCAATATGCCACTAAGTGAGACATATATTTTAATTTTTATTTGGTTATAGTGATATAACCTATTTATAAGCAACATATAATATGATGGAGTTTTGGAGAAAAGGCACATTTTTCCTAGTGCAAATCCTTGGGGTGCTCCTATCTTCTTCATAAAGAAGAAAAAATTCTTCACTTGTGCATATATTGTTGGGTAAATGTATGAAGTTGAGTCCACTTAAGGTGGAAGTTTCAGGCTTAGCCAAAATCTTGAAATCGGGTTCAACAAAATGAGATCCCGTTTAGGTTCGGGGTCCCAAGCCAAAAATTTAAATGGGATATTGTTTTGTATTGGTGGGGCAAGCCAACCCTCGGGAAACATGATCCCGCTTTTTACAAAACGAGATCCCGATTTGTAAAAAATGGGATCCAATATTAAAATCAACCTTAAATTGTAATCAAACAAAAAATTTTACCTTTCAACCCTAAATTGAAATCAAACAAAAAAATTTGCATTTGAAAACCAAGAAATTTTTAGGGTGTAATTCAAGCATTGCTTTACATGTTTTAAATTTGATTGCTTGAATATTTGAAAATGAAAAAATTCATTTGCATCGCTTTATGTTTTAAATTTGATTGCTTGAACATTTCAAAATGGAAAAAAATCATTTGCATTGTCAAATATGTCTTAAATTTGTATGCTTGAATATTTCAATTTATGGAAATTATATTTCATTTGCATATTAACAAACACCTAGTCTCTACAATATTAACATACATATAGTTTTCTATCGGAGTAATCCTTGCCTCAGGTTTATGATTTATGTTTAAAAAACCTCACAAGGTTCACCTAAAATCTGATCAAATCAATCAATTTGGAATCAAACCAATCAATATAACTTGTTGAAGATAAAAGTTGATTTTCTAAGACAAAAACCTCCCACCTTCTTAGCCAATAATTGAACCATTTTGTCTATTGGCATATGTAAGGAACGTTTCAAAACCAAATCCAAATGGTGACATTAGTGATCTAGAGTCAATAAAAAATTTAAGAATGGTTTCCAATGACTTAATTAATCCATATCTACGATGAAATTGGGGTCCATTATTCTAAATAAATTCATGAGTTGAAGCTAAAAGAAAACTAATGAGAAAGAAATACTTTGAGAGAAGGGAGATAGAATTGATTTATCTTAGGCTAGATTTATTTCATCCAAGTCTTATCTTAAATAGATATAAAATTAAAACTTAAATTAAAAAGTGTAGAGAAAATACAAAGATTTTAAATAAAAATAATTTATGTGTCCATGTGTGTGTGTAATAAATATAATATATCTAAATAAAATATTTAATCCATTTGAAATGAATTATGTTGTACCTCTTCATATGATTATGGTGAGGTTAATTCAATCACTTTCTCCCTCATAAAGAAATACCTTTCTCCTTCCATAGGTGATTACATTACAAATACTCTTAAAATTCTAATTCGTGCCTTGTATCACTCTTGTAAACCCTACACCTACATTTCTCACCTCTCAAGGGTTTTCTTGACCTTGTTCCCACGAATAATGTAACTAGTTTAGGATCAATGAATTATATTTCCCTACACTCATGCTTAACAATTCTAAATTAGCAACGCTAAATGTCCCTACGCCTGATGTTTGTGGGAGGGAGAATGCTAGTTGGTCTTTGCCGCCTTTGGGTTGGTTGAAAGCCAATTTTGATGGTGCTGCTAAAGGCAACCCTGGGAAAGCTGGCAGTGGGTGTGTTTTAAGGGACAACTCGGGGGCTTTTATTGTGGCTTTTGCTGTGGACATCGGCACCCAAACTAATCATGTTGTGGAAGTTGTTGGGGCTTATCATGCGGTTAACTTAGCTTTCAAGATGAACACAAAATGTCTTTGGTTGGAGGGTGATTCAATGAATATAATAAATTGCATTCTTGGGCTTATCCCTCCCTCATGGACCATTAAAAAGTGGATCGAAGATACAATAATCTTATTAAGTAAATTCGATAAAGTGAAAGTGTCCCATGCCTTCAGAGAAGCCAATAAGGTGGCTGATTATTTCGCCAATGAAGGGGTTAAGTGGGGCGGGGAAAACACGTGGAGGAAGAACGACTACCTCCATTCTGAGGTGAAAGTGCTAATTTATTATGATTCAATGCATGGAAGAGAAGCTTGTCTTCGTCATGATGAAGAGGATAAAGATTAGGTACGTCAAATTCATTAGATTTGATGGGATCGACGTCATTTTGTTTTTCAAGAAGAGTCTCCGGCATGCTTTCTGGGTGTTTGATAAAATATGCTTAAACGGGACCCAGAGCAACTATAGGGTGTGGTATAATAGAGCTTTGAAGATGGGGGGAAAGAGAAAACGTGTGGAGCCGAGCTGCTTTCAAGAGCATAGAAAGAATGCTAAAGCCTGGGAAAGAATTGAAAAGGGAGGTTTAGTCCTGTTTCTAGAAAAGTTCCATGGTACCGACGAGAGGATGCTGGACTATTTTGCCAAAAATTGGAAAAATGGTGAGATTGTTTTGTTTGGTAGGAATGTTAAGCTGAATGAGGAAATAATCGGTGAGATTACTGGTCTTTCGACTGAGGGCGTGAAGTTTTATTGGGACCGTCGGTTCTCTGATGAAGCGGTCATAAGATTTCCTAAAAAAGACAAGGAGAAGGTTAAGTTGGTTAAGGTTGCCAATAGCTAATTTGATGTGGAGTCCATAAAATCTATCTGGAGGAAAGTTTTAAGAGTTATAATGGAGTATATCATGGTTGACGGGTGCTTCACCAGGGCGTATGGTTATCACTTTGCCATTCTGAACCATTTCCGTCACAAGGTTCATATCTCTTTGCCTTTTTACTTATTCTCTTCTTTGAAGAATTGCCTTGATGAAGTTGAAAGAAACCCTAGGAGGGCTTCTATTATTCACCTTGGTCTTGTCAGGCTCATCTATGAGCATTATCAAAATTTACCTGCTTTGCCTAAAATTGTTGATATTGGGGAATTGGATGATGAGGATACTAAAAGTAGCAGGGAGAATGACCCCCTGGCCCATCCTGCTTGTGCTCCTGTTGGTCCTAATACCATTGCTCCCCAGTCCCTATCTTGTCAGAATGACCTTATGGATTCTGCTCTGCCTTCATGTCCTAATCTGCAGCCTTTGCATGATTGCCCTATCTCGGGTTTTGCCTCGTCGCCTTGTCTTAATCCCCAGCCATCTCCTGGCTGCCCTACCCCGCATTTGGTCTCTGGTTTTAAAGGTACCTCAATTACGAAATTAGTCTCGTACTCTAGGAATTCTATGGAAATTCTTTCTGATAAACCTATGGTCAGTAAAGAGTCGGCCCCTAGTGCCCCTGTGACTGGTGGTTTTGGGAATACCCCTAATGATTCCCCTAATCAGGATGAAATTAATTCTACCTTGAATAAGCTCAAGACTGAGGACATTGTGAGTGTGGTGGAAAAAAGTACGGATAGCCTTTTCGCTGTTCTCAAGTGGACCCAGAAGGAAGTCTGGGATTTGAAAGGCCGTAATAAAGATCTTAGCAATAGAGTCATGGATTTGGAGTAGAAGATTAGCTGGAGTCGTAATGAGAATGAGGGATAGGAAACCCCCTTACCAAGGAAAAGACAACATTCGCAGGAGGAAAGATTGACCAGGCTCAAGTGTAATTTGTCCAAGATTGGCCAAAATATTTGGGCCACTGTGGAGAATAATCACAAAATTGCCAGGAATAACACCATTATCATCAATGCTATGGTGGAAAAGCTCGAAAAAAATCAAAAGGGCTCGCTGGTCGTGGATTTGGATGCAGATAGTGGTTGCAGCAGATTTGTTGTTGAAGGGATTTCAACTCGCACCCAGGCTAATACGAAGAGGAAGACCCTAATTTCTTCACATATGGTTCAAATCCTCAAGCAGGGGTTACAGGATATGAAGGATGTTGAAAAGGAGACTGAGGAGTTGATGAACACCTTAGAGTAGTGCGGTGGTGTTTGTTTTTGGCTTTTTGGAGGTCCTTTTTGTTTTGGACCCTGTTGTCTCTTTGTGTTGTCGTTTCCTTTTTGGGATAGCTATCTGTTTGTTTGGACTGGTTTTGCTCTATCTTTTGGTGTTTTAACTTTGTGGTTTCAGGTCCCTGTAAAACCTGTTTTTTCCTTTTCAAAAACAACCCTCAAATTTACTATGGATGATTGCCTTGATCTATAAAAAATCAATCCAACTATGGTCATAGGTTATCTTTCCACTCCTTTTATTCACATACTTCGAAGACGATTAGGGAAGGAATATAAATTAATAATACTAATCAAGGATTCAATAACCATTTTAAGATCTAGCTCCAACAACTTGTAAAAACACATTTTTATTTTCTCTAAATATGCACATTTCTATAAATTCTTGGGTAGACCATAGAGAATATCCTAAATTGTCAAAAGTAGGCTAATTTTAGTTGTGTGTTGAATTCCTCGATCATAGAAGTTATCTAAGGAAATAGAAAATCTATTCATAAATTCAAAAACATTCATAAAATCATGTTCTTGCATATGTGATGAATAAAAAACATTGACCCCCTTAAGCCATCCTATTACCCTAAACCCTAAATTTATGTCTTAAGGGGTCCTACTATGATGTGTCTTAAGGGGATAAAAAATGTTCTCAAAATTTGGTTAAGTTTCCCAAGGCAACCAAATTTAACAGTAATATACATTCAATATTTAGTGATTAAACTACAGACTAGAGCCTTCCCACCTTCCTCTTGTTAGGGGTGTTAAGGCCTCAAACATTTCAAGAGAGGCTTCTCATGGAAGGGGAGGATGAAGTCTTCTCATGATAAGATCATGCAAGATTATAATATTAATGAGATTTCATGAGAGGGTGGTTAGTAGAAACAAGAGCTATCTCGATCAATTGTTCCACAAGAAATTTTTTATCTATGAAGAAAAAATGGTTTGCTAAATGATTCAATGCCATTGCATAGTACAGGTATAATTCAAAGGCTCTACACATATTTTCCATTCCTTCATAAATTAAAAAACATTCATAAACTAATGTTCTTACATATGCGATGAATAAAAAACATTGACCCCCTTAAGCCATCCTATTACCCTAAACTGATGTCTTAAGGGGATCAAATAAGTTCTCAAAATGTCTAGGTAGAATGTTCTCTTCTTCAACCAACCAAAAGAATCAGCAAATTGTAGAGTACTCGCTTGACCCAAGTGTAGATAATCTTGTATAGTACCAATCCACAATCCCACACACATCTTTAAATTTTACTACATCCTCAAATTTCAATTGCTCTATGGTAATAATTCTTTTAACACACGCACCAGCTCCATCGTGTTCTCCTTTACCATGTCTAGCTTCAAAAAAACTCCACATATGTTGGAAATTATGTTCCTTGTGAACCCTACTTAACCAATATAACATTCAAGCATTCTTGAACTGTCCCGTATAATTATTTGACCATATGAGATTTTTTGTCATCTGGATTCCTCTTGCTCTTAAATTTTTATAAAATACATTGAAACAATATTAAACAAACTTTGACAAGTGTAACCATTTTTCACTCAAATGGAAATGATACTCCCTCAAAAAATTTCTATCATCCTCTGTGCTATCATCTGCATGTCTATAAACAATATGAACAAACATAGCCACTTGCACTGAACTGTAATATTGTGATTGGATTTCCTCTTATGGAGCTAGAGTATAGTTTTCCACAAAATCAACCAATGATAGTTTAGTTCCAACTACAAATGTGTTTCTACATGTGTGAAATTGTCCATCAAGCTGTCAAGCATGTTGAGAGTGCTTGACATATTTTGGTACAATCTCACTCTTAAATTCTAATATGAATTCATGTACACTAAATTTTTCTATAACTAAATCACAACGCTTTCCAAATTTTCCATATTTTAAAGAATAGTCAACATTCCTAAATCTTTTAACATCCACTAATTGTTGTCCAAAATCACTTTCAACACTTTCATGCATACAAACTCTTAAGAATGCAAGATTGCCACAACTAGTGCATTATCCAGAAATACATGAACTGAAATAAAATAATTTCCCATTAGATCTTTCACAAAACAAACTTGATATAAACTCCTTTATTTTTTCAGGCGACATATTAATACCACATTCCTGCATAATCATGTTAGTATGTAAAGTACAACGTATATTGAAAAACATCATAATAATAACAAAATTGAACATACGCTTTACAACAACAAGATATTCGTTGCTTATTAATTTTAAAATACCAAGGTTTAATACATTTTTCAAAAGACCTTTGAATTATTTTAATATTACTAGGTAACACTAAACCACCACAAAATTCTCTATAAAATTTAGTTGACATTGTATCTAATAGGTTTTTGGATGAGGGTCGCGAACTTTGGACCCTACTCTTAATTTTAAAACATCTCTAGCATTGGATGATACCCCAATATTATCATGCTAATATTTTTCAATCAAAGATTTGATTTCAACATTCAATTTCATTTCAGACCTTGGGAGTCGACCACTAAAACTCCAACATTGGTTTATTGGATCATTTTCTATACTTTCTCTTCTCTTTTCCGCTCTTAGCAATGTTTTAGGATGTATTTTTAGAATTTAATTAATATTGATTTCCATTCTTTTATTCAAAGTTGCTTTATTAACTATAGCAGTTATTATAGCTCGTCTTGCTGCATTCTTATTTTTAGATCAACTATTTTTTCCAATAGAATCAACAACACTAGCAACAATAGACATAACATGTTTTAGTGATTAATCTTTTCTTCTTGGTTTAACAAAAATGCATAACTTTTTTTATTAATTTTCTCATTTTCCACATTCTAATCAATTGCATCATTAGTTGACATTGAAATGAAAGTTTTTTATGATAAAAAAATTCTTTGTATAATCTATCAACATGCATTCTTATTTGTCTCCAAAAAATATTACCAGGAAGATTATTCAAAACATCTCTTTCAATTTTTTTTAAAATATTTTCATTTTCAACATCACATCCTGGATTTTCATTTTCATTTCAACTTCAAAACGATTTTCATTTTCATCAACAAAAAGGTTTTCATTTTCATTTTCAACAAAAGGATTTTCATTTTCATTTTCAACAACAAAACAATTTTTATTTTTATTTTCAACAACAAAATGATTTTCATCTTCATTTTCAACAACAAAACAATTTTCATTTTCATTTTCAACAACAATTTATCTAAAATATTCATCTCTACGAATATTATTGATGCCAACATTGTTAAATCCAACTTCTTGTAGAACTCCTATAAATGAAGTTTCCATTTTATTCAAAGGTGGATTCACTAGTAGAATTTGGAAAATAAATGACTAGGTGACAAACTTTTAGTCACAACAACTAAAAATGACTGAATTCTACTCATTGTTTGCAACTCAGCTATAAATGAGTTAAAAAATGACTAGTATGGTTGTTGACTAAAACATTATTTAGTCTTAGAAATAAAAATGACTAAATAGTTAGTCATCAAATTCAAATTAGACAAAATTTTTAAAAAATAAGTCGGCCAATTATTGGCATGATGTATTCATGCACACAATGTATTGGCATGATTATTCACATTCATTGCATATGTATTCATCTCACTTGACCTTGCTTCATTCGTTCATTGCAAATCTCACTTTATTTGTTAGCCTAGCATGGGGCATTTTGATTAGTTATAACAACTACTTGCATGGGCGATAAGGATTCAGAGAGGATCTGGAGACTTCTGAAAAGGTGGGCAAGGGAAAGGAATTTAGAATTTTTTGCAACGAATTTGAATTTTCCGAGGCCCTTTGTAGCGAAATCAGATTTGGGGATGCCCTCTGTAGTGAATTCAAAGGTAATTTGAAACCCTCATTACATTAAACATAAATTTGAAATGCTCATTACAATATACTTCTCTTAATACTATTCTTTTACAATCTTGCCATTGTTCTGCTTCATAATGTATTCAAGCTAAATATAATAAAATTTGGGTGTCAGTTCCAAAATAGAATTTCCTCAACCAGTTTTGATACATTTTCACTGCAAGCGCAAACTGTCCTTGTGCAAAGTAAACATGTCCTAGATTTACCCACACATCAGGCATTTGAACAAAGATGTTTCTTGCAACAACTTCTTGTACTTATGTAAAGATTTCCTTTGTAATATCAAATTGACCCCTTTCAACTAGCACAATGATTGCCCCATTTACAACATAAAAATTTCCAGGTCTCTATGCCAACACTTTACAATCACTGCCCCATTTGCAACATAAATATTTTCATTGCAAGCACAAATGCCCCTTGTGCAAAGTAAACATATGCTAGATTTACCCACACATTAGACATCTGAACAAAGATGTTTCCTACATCAGCTTCTTGTACCTGTGTAAATATTTGCTTTGCAATATCAAATTGACCCCTTTTAGCTAGCACAATGGCTACCCCATTTGTAGCATAAACATTTCCTGGTCTTTGTGCCAACACTTAAGTGACCCCTTTTATGACATTAAGATCCTCTCGAGTTATTATTATACTCCTATTTTCTAAGAGAAAAATCCCCAAGGCCCGTGGGAAATGAATGATGAGCATTTGAGTTTCAAATTGGTTTCATTTCGAAAAGGGGACACTACATTGTACAAGATTTGTTTAACAACAAAATAATTTAATCCACCTATTTGGGACTGTAAAATAAAAATAGATGAATTAATCTATTTTAAATTATAGGTTCTTTTAATCTAGAGTCTGATAGAAAGATAAAGCATAATACATTGAAGGACACAATTTTTTTTCTAAAATAAAGACTAAAATAGGTTGCCCATAAAAAACAAGAAAGAGGAAAAATGAAAAGATAAAATACAAATGATTCATTTGAGGTTTTTGATAAGATCTCATTTAACTATGTCAAATGGATTTGGAAGGGACAAAGCATATTTTATTGACTTAAGTTTTGAGGTAGCTTATCCATCGTCATTGTATGCATCATCTTCTCTTGGAATTTGTTTCTACAATGCACCAAGCCTAGAATTGATTGGGGATGCACTTAAGGTGGATAAAAACTCATCAAATGCTTTATGTATGCTTGGCAGCATGGAACTAAAAATAGATGATTGGCTTAAAGAAAAAGAAACAATTAAAGTAGCATTCTAACTTGTCTTGGTTGATGAAGCAAAATGAAAAGCTAATGAAGAACGAAGGATTCAGATGGAAAGGAGAAAGAAAGAGGAATAACTTCGGTGGGTGATGCAACAAGAGGATCAATTTGAACGTGTGAAGGAATTATGGAAGAGTAAGCGTAAGGACAAAGATGATGATGATGAGGCTGGTCAGTCCGAGAAGAAACAAAAGAAGGAAAAAAAGAAAAAGAAGAAGGATAAGGACCACAAGGCTTATGATTCTTATATAGAGGAACTTGATGTTGCCATGGAAGATGAGGAAAATTATATGATTGATAAGGCACAAAATTATGTGAAAAATTCGCAAGATCTTTTTGCAGTTGTAGGTCTAGAAGACTCTAATGATGATGAGACAAATTCTCTAGTTTCAAGAAAATCATGCAGGAGGCATGCATACTCTAATTTTGAAGATGATGAACCATTATAGAAACATAGTCCAAGAGAAGATGATCCATATGATGATGACGTATATGCTTCTTGATCTTTAACCAAACCTAGCTCCTATTTTCCAAGAGAGAAATCCCCAATGCCCATGGGAAATGAATGATGAGCATTTGAGTTTCAATAGATTCCAAGAGAAGATGATGCATACTATTGGAAAAACAAGGATAAAAAACTGAGAGGGGGGGTGAATTAGTTGTTACATAAATTAAATTTATTCAACCTTTAATCTCAGATCTGATAATTAATAGTGCAAGCATAAATCAACAACATATCAAAAAAACATGAACACCAAGATTTTATACGTGGAAACCCTGTTAGGGGAAAAACCACGGTGGATGTTAGTCCACAAGATCATACCCTGTTAGAAGTATAATGCAAAATGAATAAGAAATACACATGCATTTAGGCATACTGCCTAGAGCTCATTGCTCAAAGGGAAGGCTCACTGCCTTACATAAGATAATCAGATTAAATCCATTTGATGAGGTTGAACTGAGAAATTAGCTTCTTCAAAATCTTGATGACAGTTCCGGTTAGGCACATAAACACTTCTTCACACTTCACTCAAACTTCTTCACACTTTGCTTTGCATTCAGATGATCTGATATTTATTCACACATATCTTGCATTCAATCACTGAGCATACACCAAACATACTCAATCAATCACTTCAAAATAAAGAAACAATTGCTCTTATATATCCGCTACATGAATTTTCATCAACAACTCTGTCGGCCACAAATAAAGAATAAATGAATTACAACTTGTCGGCCTCAATACGTGAACAAATATTAATGCGCACCAACCTAAGTCGGTCACAACATAGTGAGGACCTAAATCAACATCCTTGAACATGCCAAACAATAAAATATTAATCCATAAGGATCCACAATACGCTACCATCATCATGTCGGCCAAGAACATGAAAAATTGAACACACAAAGGAAAAATCTTCGATCATGAACACACCAATCAATGTGGACGTACCACACTAATAGAGAATGATCTAAAAACATCACTGAACATACACAACAACTCAATTCATCATAATTGCAATCTCATCTTCCAGAAACACTTTCTATAGTAATTGAATAACTGTAGGAACACAAAATTTCATAACTTTTTTAATTCTTGATGCATACCACTGAAAATTTTAGAAAATAGACTAGATAGGCTAAAAAAAAAACCCATTAATGCACACCTTATAAATATCAATGTACACAACTTTCCACCTTTCTGATCATCTCAACTTCACAAATTTCTTACAATATATTTATTACAATTTTCTCAATCTCCTCGACATATACAACCTTTAGAATCATCAATGCTAATAGTGTTGACATCAATGAAAACCACATATCAGAAACACAACCACAACATCCAACAATCTCCTCCTTTGGAATTGATAGCAACACATACTATGAAAAATACCATGAACACAACTAACTCTTCACACAATACTCTTCTCCCTCTTTGTTCTACACTTCTCCTTCTTATATTTTACAAGGTTTTTCACATTAAACTTCTCCCCCTTTGAAATCAATGGAAAAGGTACACATGCTTTGAACCACATATCATATGAATCATCTGACTACTCCCCCTTAGTAGCAACCACTGTAACATCAATCCAAAACAAGATCTGTCTGTAAGTGCACAGATTGATATAAAAAATCGCATCTTAGTTCAGATTAGGAGGGGAAATTACCCCTAACTTTCCTCTGAGATAATCAATAGTATCCTTAGGAAAAATTTTAGTAAAGATATTTGCAATTTTTTCCTTTGTAGGCACATATTCTAATTTGACCTCTTTATCTCTCAAAAAGTGATACTTGATAGATATATGCTTTGTCTTTGAATGTATCACCAGATTCTTGGAAATGTTTATGGCACTTGAATTGTCACATAATATAGCAATAGTCTCTTCATACTCAACTCTAATATCTCTCAACATCTACTTCATCCACAACACTTGGGTATAGTTGTTTGCAACAACAATATATTTTGCCTCAACAGTAGATAAGGAAATGGAATTTTTCTTTTTACTTAGCCAAGACACCAACTTCTTCCCCAAGAAGAATGCACCACCACTTATACTTTTCCTATCATTAACATCACCTACCCAATCTGCATCTGTAAATGCATTCTGAGTAGGATCATCTTCCTTAGGATACCAAAGACCAAAATCAACTGTTCCTTTTAAGTATCTAAAAATTCTCTTTATTGCAGACACATGTGACTCCTTTGGATCATAGCAACCATGCACACAACATTCATAATGTCTGGTCTGGTATGAGTTAAATATAGCAATCCACTAATCATTGACCTATATCTTGTTTGATTAGCCTTAGGAGAATCATCATTCTATGTTAGCTTGCATCTGGTTATCATGGGTGTACCAAATGGCTTTTGAGTCTTCCATGCCAATTTTTTTCAGTAACTCTCTTACATATTTGGATTGAGATATGAAAATTCCATCATTTAACTGAGTTATTTGTAATCCTAAAAATAATTTCAGTTCTCCTATCATTGAAATTTCAAATTCACTTTTCATTTCATCAGAAAACTTCATACATAAGTCATCATCACCTTCAAAAATAATGTCATCAACAAAGAATTCAATTATCAATTCTTTATCCTGATCCAACTTGAAATACAAATTGCTGTCAATAGTACCTTTATTGAATTCAAGATTCAACAAGTATTTATCTAGTCTAGCATACCAGGCTCTAGGTGCTTGCTTGAGTCCATATAGAGCTTTCTTCAATTGACAAACTATATATTTTTCATCAGTCAGTTGAAATCCATCCGATTGTTCAATATATACCTCTTCTTCTAATTCAACATTCAAAAATACCGACTTCAAATCAATTTGATAGACTTTGTAATTCTTGAAAGTAGCATAAGCAAGAAATAACCTTACAACTTTAATTCTGGAAACAAGAGAAAATGTTTCTTCAAAATCAATACCTTTCATCTGTGAGTATCCTTTACATACCAGTCTTGCTTTATTCATGATCACTTCACCTTGTTCATTCAACTTATTCCGAAAGACCAATTTGGTTCCAATCACATTTTTTTCTTGAGGTCTAGGAACAAGAATCCATGTATCATTTTTCTCTATCTCCATAAGTTCTTCCTTCATTGCTTCCATCCAATATTCATCTTTACATGATTCATTGACATTGTTAGGCTCAGTCTTGGATATCAGACAATATTCTTCTACAATTGTTCTTCTAGTCTTCCCACCTTTGTTCTTGTATCCTATGATCTAACTTTTAGAATGACTTCACTTTACATACCTTGGAATTTTAGGTTGTTCTGTTCTTTCTTCTGCATTTCCACTGTCTTCTCCTTCATGATTTTCTTGATTCACCTGAACAATTTGAACTTGATTATGTGTCTACGCATTCTTTCCATTCTTAGTATTATCTTGTTGGTCATCTGAATCATATCCACAATACCTAGATGATATGTCAATATCCTCATCAACTTTGATGTTTAGACTTTCAACCATCTTCTTCAATCTTTTATTGTAGCATCGATAGGATTTTATCTTAGTAGAGTAACCTAGAAAGATTCCTTCATCACTTCTAGCTTCAAAATTTCCTATATATTCATCTCTTTTGATATAACATCTACTTCCAAATATTTTGAAATTTTTAACAGTAGGCTTGTAACCAAACCACAAATCAAAGCGAGTCTTACTAGAATTAATATTGACATTCACATGGTTGATAGTGTATACAACAGTGCTTATAACTTCTCTCCAGTAGATATGAGGAAAATTATCTTCCAACATCATAGTTTTGGAAAAATCTAAAAATGTTTTGTTCTTTCTTTCAACAACTCCAATCTGTTGTGAGGTCTGGGGAGCAGATAATTTTCTTTTTATTCCATGCCCTTCACTAAATGAATCGAACTCCCGAGAAGTGAATTCACCACCTATGTCTGATCTCAAACATTTGATCTTTAAACCTGTCTCATTCTCTACCATAGATTTGAATATTTTAAATTTATCTAATGCCCCATGCTTTTCTCTTAAGAAAGCAACCCATACCATTCTAGAATAATCATCAATAAGCAACATAAAGTACCTTTCTCCTTGTAGAATTCTGATTCTAGATGGACCACATGGATTAGTATGTACCAAATCCAATACTCCATTGGAATGATTCTATTTTCTCTGAAATGAAATTCTTGTCTGCTTTCCCATCTGTCATTCCTTGCATAATGTTAGTAGGCTTCACTAACTTAGGTAGATCTCTAACTGCTTGTGTGGAGCTTATTTTGACAATGTTATCAAAATTCACATGACACAACCTTCTATGCCATAACTAGCTTACATCAACTTGAGAAATCAAATAACTTTCACTAGAAGCATTTAAGTGAAAAATATTACCTCTTGTCTTTGTACATGAAGCAATCACATTTCCTGAGTTTCCTATTATTTTGCACTTACCATCTTTGAACTGAATATTGTAACCTTTGTCAACCATCTGTCCAACACTCAAAAAATTGTGCTTCAAACCTTCAACATATAGGACAAAATCAATATTACATTTTCTACCAAGAGAAATAGTGCCTCTGCCACAAATCACACTAGCATTGTTATCTCCAAATCTTACAACACCACCATCATATTTTTCCAAGCTTAGAAACTTGCTTTTGTCACCAATCATATGATGTGAGCATTTGATGTCAATCACCCACTTATCCTTCTCATCAATCCTGGCTACAATAGCTTTCTCAATATTTTGATTACTAGCTGATTCAATGGACACTAGACCATTTTCCTTGATAGCAATGAATACCCATTCATCTTCATTTCTAGTTTCTTTATCAGATTCATCATCAGTAACTCCTTCTTCAGCATAATAACATTTCTTTTGAAATCTAAACTTATCAGGTTTATACTTAGAAAATCTTTCAGGACACCTTGATGCAAAATGACCTATCTTACTGCAAGAGAAACATTTAATAGGAAACTTTCCTTTGTACTTACCTTGTCCTCTGGCTTCTCTTTTCACAATCAATGCTTCCAGTTCTTCTAGCTCTCTTTCTTCATCTTCAACTAGTTTCATTTCATCTTCATACTTGAATGTTTTCCTAGAACTCTCTCCCGGATCATATCTCTGTTGGATTTTTCTGGATACAATAGCTTTGAATGCAGATTCTATCTTAGGAGAAGATTCACCAAATTCACTCAACTCAAAGATGACAAGTTTTCCAATCAACATTTCTCTTGTCACATTTGTTACTGTCCCGATCTCTTCAATAGCATGAGATTTTGTTTTGTAAGAAGTAGGCACAAATCTAAGTATTTTAGCCACAATCTCATCTTCTTCCAAGATTCCACCGACACATCTAATGCCCATCACTAGTTCATTTACCTTTTGCGTGAAATAAAAAATGTTTTCATCTTCACTCATCTTCGTGTTCTCCCACTTGCTTTTCAGACTTTGTAGCTTAACAACTTTCACTAGTGCATCTCCTTCATAAAATGTTTCCAACTTTTTCCAGATCTCATGTGCTGCCTTCAAACCTATCACATTTGTCATCTCTGAATCTGTTAAAGCACTTAGCAATGCTTCTATAGCCCTCGTATTAGTTTCTGCTTATTTGATCTCATCAGTAGTAGAGTGACCATTCTGAGAAATAGTATATGCATTCTTTGTAATCTTCCAAAAAGGCTCACCAATGCACTTCAAATGACACTCCATTTCGACTTTCCACAAAGAGTAGTTTGCACCATCAAATCTAAGAATATCCTTCTTGTATGATGCCATCTCAGATTGCCTAAAGCTATTAAAACTCTTTAGAGGAACTAGCTCTGATACCAATTGTTGGAAAAACAAGGATAAACAACTAAGAGGGGGCATGAATCAGTTGTTACAAAAATTAAACTTGTTCAACCTTAATCAACCTTTAATCTCAAATTTGATAATTAATAGTGCAAGAATAAATCAAAAACACATCATAAACACATGAACACCAAGATTTTATATGTGGAAGGGGAAAAACCACGGTGGATGTTAGTCCACAAGATTATACCTTGTTAGAAGTATAATAAAAAATGAATAAGGAATGCACATGCATTCAGGCACACTGCCTAGAGATCACTCCTCAAAGGGAAGGCTCACTACCTTACATAAGATAATCAAATTAAATCCATCTGATGAGGTTGAACTGAGAAATTAGCTTCTTCAAAAGCTTGATGACAGTTCTGGTTAGGCACATAAACAATTCTTCACACTTCGCTCAAACTTCTTCACACTCTGCCCTGCATTCAGATGATTTAATCTTTATTCACACATATCTTGCATTCATTCACCGAGCATACAACACACACACTCACTCAATCACTTATAAATTAAGAAACAATCGCTCTTATATATCTGCTACATGAATTTTCATCAACAACTATGTCGACCACAAATAAAGAATAAATGAATTACAACTTGTCAGCCTCAATACATGAACAAATCTTAATGATCACCAACCTAAGTCGGTCACAACATAGTGAGGACCTAAATCAACATCCTTAACATGCCAAACAATAAAATATTAATCCATAAGGATCCGCAACACGCTACCATCATCATGTCGGCCAAGAGCATGAAAAATCAAACACACAAAGGAAAAATATTTGATCACGAACAAACCAATCAAAATGGACGTACCACATTGATAGAGAATGATATAGAAACATCATCGAATATCTTAGGAACATACAAAACAAATCAATTCATCAGAATTGCAATATCATCTTTCAGAAACACTTGCTATAGTAACTGAATAACTGTAGGAACAAAAAACTTCATAACTTTCTCAATTCTTGATGCGTACCATTGAAGATTTCAGATAACATACTAGATAGGCTCAACAACAAACCCATTAATGCACACGTTCTGAATATCAACATACACAACTTTCCACCATTCTAATTATCTCAACTTCACAGACTGCCTGCAATATATTTATTACAATTTTCTCAATCTCCTTGATATATACAACTTTCAAAATCATCAATGCTAATAGTGTTGACATCAATGGAAACCACATATCAGAAACACAACCACACCATCCAACACATACAATAACAGTGGATAGGCTACATCAAAATTTTAGTCAATCAAATATTGTCCCTTCCAAATCTATTTTATATAGTTAAATAAGATCTTATCAAAACCTCAAATGAATCATTTGTATGCTATCTTTTCATTTTTCCTCTTTCTTGGTTTTTATAGGCAACCTATTTTAGTCTATTGAAACTCAAATGCTCATCATTCATTTCCCTTGGGCCTTGGGGATTTATCTTTTGGAAAATAGGAGCTAGGTTTGGTTAAAGCTCAGGAAACCTAGACATCATCATCATATGGATCATCTTCTCTCAGAATTTGTTTCTGCAATGGTTCATCATCTTTAGAATCAAAGTATGCATGTCTCCTTCATGATTTCATTGAAACTAGAGAATTTATCTCGCCATCATCATAGTCTTCTAAACTTGTAGCTGTAAGATCTTGGGCATTTTCTGCATCATCTTGTGCCTTATTACTCATATAATATTCCTCATCTTCCATGGCAATATCAGGTTCCTCCATATAAGAATCATAAGCCTTGTGGTCCTTATCCTTCTTTTTCTTCCTTTCCTTCTTTTGTTTCTTTTTAGACTATCCAACCTCATCATCGTCATCATCTCTTTCCTTATGCTTAATTTTCCATAATTCCTTCACATTTTCAAATTGCTCATCTTGTTGCATCATGTGCCAAAGTTCTTCCTCTTTATTTATCCTTTCCATCTGAATCCTTCATTCTTGATCAAAGTTTTGTTTTGCTTCATTAGCCAAGACAAGTTGGTGTGCTACTTTAATTGTTTCTTTTTCTTTAAGCTAGTCATCTATTTTGAGCTCCATGTTTTCAAGAATACATAAGGTATTTGATAAGCTTTTATCCTCCTTAAGTGGATCCCCAATCAATTCTAGGCTTGGTGCATTGTAGAAATAAATTCCAAGAGAAGATGATGCATACAATGACGATGGATAAGCTACCTCAAAATTTTAGTCAATCAAATATGCTTTGTCCCATCCAAATCCATTTGACATAGTTAAATGAGATCTTATCAAAAACCTCAAATGAACCATTTGTATGTTATCATTTCATTTTTCCTCTTTCTTATTTTTTATGGGAAACTTATTTTAGTCTTTATTTTAGAACATTTTATGTGTCCTTTTAATGTATTATGCTTTATATTTCTATCAAACTCTAGATTAAAAGAACCTATAATTGAAATTATATTAATTCATATTTTTTTATTTTATAGTCCCAAATAGGTGGATTAAATTATTCTGCTGTTAAACAAATCTTGTACAATGGAATGTCCCCTTTTCGAAATGAAACCAGGTTGAAACTCAAATTCTCATCATTCATTTCCCATGGTCCTTGGGGATTTTTCTTTTGGTAAATAGGAGCTAGGTTTGGTTAAAGCTTGGGAAGCCTAGACATCATCATCATATGGATCATCTTCTCTCAGATACTATTCCTGCAATGGTTCATCATCTTCAGAATTAGTGTATGCATGTCTCCTTCATGATTTTGTTGAAACTGGAGAATTTGTCTCGCCATCATCAGAGTCTTTTAGACCTACAATTACAACAAGCTCTTGGGAATTTTATGCATCACCTTGTGCCTTATCACTCATATAATTTTCCTCATCTTCCATGGAAACATCAGGTTCCTCCATATAAGAATCATAAGTCTTGTGGTCCTTATCCTTCTTCTTTTTCTTCTTTTGTTTCTTCTCAAATTGACCAACCTCATCATCGTCATCATCCCTGTCCTTACGCTTACTCTTCCATAATTCCTTCACATGTTTAAATTTATCCTCTTGTTGCATCACCCGTCGAAGTTCTTCCTCTTGCTTTCTCCTTTCCATTTGAATCCTTCGTTCTTCATCAACCAAGACAAATTAGCGTGCTACTTTAATTGTTTCTTTTTCTTTAAGCTAGTCATATGTTTTTAGTTCCATGTTTCCAAGCATACATAAAGAATTTGATGAGTTTTTATCCACCTTAAGTACATCCCCAATCAATTCTAGGTTTAGTTGGATCTCATTTCAAGCTTGAGCCATGGATACAAGATGTAGATATGCATCCACATAATTAGGAAACTTGAATAATTTTAGCTTGTATAAAACATTTTATTTTTAGTATCATGTAGTTGTTCAAACAACCTAGCAAGATAAAATAGTGTTGTGACTTTATCCCATGGTAACTCAAGTGAAACACCACCTTCTTCTAGTTGATGGAATAATTCCATATCCTTAAAGTGCACAATTTTTTTGTAGAATTGGCACTAGGGATTTTATTATGAATTCAACCCAAATTCTATTTCGTAATGCCTCCATTAAAGTTTGTTGAGAAAACTATAGTTCATCATGCTCAAAATGAAGAACCCCCATGTTGTTTAACAATTCAATGGGTACTTCTTTTTTTCTCTTCTTCAGAAGAAAATTTTTCTCTTAAGAGAATCTAAGGCTACACCGGGGTCTGTCAATATTAATAACTCACCCATCTTGATAGATGCATGGGCATCACATGGATCTATGCAAGTCGTCTTTCTTAAAATTTCCAAATCCTTCTCTGCTTGCCCTTGTTGAGAACATATACGTCCTATTTCTTTTAAGCTCTCAAATTTCTTAGGGTGGACCTCCAAAACCTTTTCAAAAATTGAGAGAGAACTCTTAAGATCTCCCAGCTTCAATTGAACCTATCCACAAAATATTGTGGCCTCTAGCTTTCCTTGACTGATGCCATGTAGTAGCAGCCAGTGGTGTCATAATCATGTTTACTATGATTAAATTGTGCAATATTATAATATGAATTAGATTTTATGAGAGGGTCTTCAGTTGAAATAAGAGTTGTCTCAGTCAACTGTTCCACAAGAAAATGCTTCCTTGTGAAGAAAAAATGGTTTGCTAAATAATTCAATGCCATTGCATAGTACGGGTATAATTCAAAGGCTCTACATATCTTTTCCATTCCTTCACAAACACTACCTTTTTCACTAAATATGAGAACCCTACAATTAAAAAATGCATAAAAATGACCATAGATATTTTTCCCCATTTCAAACAACAAAATTGCCAAAACAATGCGTTTAAAAGCTGCAAAAAAATGCAAATAAAATCACACTGATTTTTATGCCAAAAAAAACATGAGACCATAGCTTGTTGCTTACAATTATTCTTTGATAGATTTTTTCCAAGCATCCATAGCTTTTTTGAAATCACATGTTTTAGGATTTTAGCGATAGCAACAAGGCAGTGAACTATTTGATAAAATTCTTTGGTAGACATGTATGAAAAATGTGGTAGCATAGACAAGGCAATGGACTTTGGAAAAAATTCCTTAAAGAAATGTGGTCTCATGGTGATGGAATGCCATGATGAATTCCATGACAAGCGAATTACTATGGATTGTCATGGCATTCCATCACCATGAGACCACATTTATTTGAGGCATTTTTTCAACTAGTTTACTACCTTATCTATGCTATTGCTTACTATTATGCTTTGATATATTTTTTCCAAACAACCATAGCTTGTTTGAAAGAACTTTTTTTAGGCTTTTAGCCATATCAACAAGACATTGAACTGTTTGATAAAATTCTTTCGTAGACAAAATGTATGAAAAATGTGGTAGCATAGACAAGATAGTGAACTATTTGAAAAAATGCCTCAAAGAAATGTGGTCTCGTGGAATGCCATGAGAAGCAAATGCAATTGGAACCTGATCTTAGTTATTAGTTATGCAATGTGAAGTAATTGCATAAATTCTTAGGTTGACTTTATAAAAACTATATTGTAATTGAAATTTTGTCATCTATCAACATCTAATTATTAGTTATGCAATGCCAAGTAATTCTTTGAGTTAGAAAGATGTGCAATGCAATGTAATAAAAAATGAAAATGATTATGAACAAATAATTGACACCAATTCATAATATACCCCTATATTCCAACCTAAAATACATAAAAAATTCAATCATACATAGTATTATCAACAAATAATTGAGACCAGAATTTGAGCACCAGATTAAATCTTCTTGTCCATTGATTGCTTCAAATAAATTTTTTATGTATTTTAGGTTGACTTTATAAAAACTATATTGTAATTGAAATTTTGTCATCTATCAACATCTAATTATTAGTTATGCAATGCCAAGTAATTCTTTGAGTTAGAAAGATGTGCAATGCAATGTAATAAAAAATGAAAATGATTATGAACAAATAATTGACACCAATTCATAATATACCCCTATATTCCAACCTAAAATACATAAAAAATCCAATCATACATAGTATTATCAACAAATAATTGAGACCAGAATTTGAGCACCAGATTAAATCTCCTCATATATGTTTCTATAAATTCCTATGATGATGATATCAAAATTCGGTCTTGGTTTCTCTTTTATAAGAGAAGCAATAAGCTTCAAACTGTTACAAAATATGGAATCTTTTCAAAATTCACGCCTCTTTGTATAAACTAAACTAAACATTAGTTTTTCTTAAAACATAAAACAAAGAAAGTAGATAACTAATGAAGTCTACAACACTCGTGACACCACAGTCCGTTAATCTCCATAAGACACCCATGATCATTGAAGATCTGTTCAAGGTCCTTTCTCCATATTAGTGTATCTAAATGTGCAATTCTTTTACTGTGACATCCCCAAGGCCTACTATTCGGGGGGATGACCCTAATACTTCTGCTCCTAGTTTTACACTATATAATCATGTGGCCATTTTTATTCTTGAATTTTTAATATATTTGCAAGGCGAATCTTCCATCGGCTATCTAGTAACACCCTGCCATCCATGATGAACTTAGAATATCCAACATCCAACTCTATTACTCCATCCATGATTAAGTCAAACCTATTAAGACTCAACTCACCATTCTTTTGAATGCGAGTGATGCATTGTGGAACAATTTGGCCAAATTCACTCTTCCATTCATTGAGGTCCTTCAAGTGGTCATCACATTTCAATATTTTTTGCACAAACCATTGATTCAGAGTATGAAATGAATCTATTCTTGTTTTGATCTTTTGATCCTCTCGCATATATTTGAATTCATCTATAACTATTTTGGCCATCTTATTTGTAGGTTTTAATGCTGCAGGAGCCTCAATACTCCTCCGGAAGATTCTGCACAAGGTTACCAATGTGTGGTGTGTGGGCCACCAGCTCTTAAAAATGGGATCTAGTATGGGTA
The DNA here is from genome assembly GCA_007115665.2 of Sequoiadendron giganteum. Taxonomy (NCBI): domain Eukaryota; kingdom Viridiplantae; phylum Streptophyta; class Pinopsida; order Cupressales; family Cupressaceae; genus Sequoiadendron; species Sequoiadendron giganteum. The sequence continues at coordinate 339,963,923 of CM021105.1, read as the reverse complement.
TATTTGTTTTTATCTAATCAATTTCCCATGTTAGTGAGTGGTATCAATCATGCACACTTTCTAACTTATCCATAATTAGCTTTATCCTATGCTCGAGGACCTTCTCTAAAACATTGCAGATTTTCTTATTCACTCCTTCCTTACCCTCATTGTTGGATCTCTTTAACTCTTCAATCTCTTATCTAATAATTATCACTTGTTCAATAGAAGCACTTTCTATATCAATTGGTGGAGCAGGAGGATGCTAGTATAACATCATTTCCTTGTTCTATGAGGGGCTTTCTCCTTTCAATTGTTCCTTCAACTTCACATTTTCCATGAACAATTTATTGAATTCATCATTTAAATTTTTTATTCCTTTTCGTACTCTCCCAATCTAGCTTCCATCTCCTAACTACATCTCAGGTGAACATAGCTGAATCCATTTTCATTGTTGCAATTTCTAGAGGAGATGTATCCTTTAATGTTTTCACCATAGTCGTCCCTTTCATTTCATGCGCTACATATAACCTTCGTTTTTGTGTACAATTTTTTTTGGCCCAAAATGCCAAGGTTTAAATCTTAGGGTTATACCCTGTGCCACTTAACCCTTCATCTAAGTCAAACTCAACAATCAACATTGGGTCCTCCTGTGTTCTCACTTGATCAAGTAAAAACATTTTCTTTGATTCCATACCAAAGACAATAATTATATTACTTTTCAAATTCATCTCTCTAGCCTCTCGTAGGATGACATCAATATTATCAAATCCTTAATTCATTAAAAGTTTTGGCTACTATCTAGTCATGCTGGGATTCCTCAGCTCCCATCTTATTTATTTCAACCCTTGCTTCAAACTCTCTCATTTTCATCTCAATCCAAAAGTCTTTAAATTCAAGGGTTTTGATAAATTCATTATCTTCCAAGAACTTGCGAGTTGCAACTACCCTGCCATCCTCATGCATTTATCTTTCTCCTTGTACCTCAATATTGGCTCTAGCTTCAAGCCTGTGGTCTTTAGTTTCAAGAATAGGTTCATCCACTTCAACATCATCCTTGAAATGTCTTAACACATTAATTGCTTCTTTTGTATCTCCAACCTCCTCACTTATTTCATAGGAAACAAGCGGGTCTATCTATTGTGTCTTTTGTTTTTTAGAAGGTGGTTGTTCAAGAGGTGATCCTGGAGAAGCATGAAATACTGAAACAATATCCAGAGTTGGTGCTATAATTACAACACCACTCAACCTTTTGGGAGAAAATTTGGCAAGTCTCCCTATATCTGATGTAGTTTGAAATAATTCATGAAACTTACCAATTATCATATCATTCCTCTTGACATGATCTGCTTCCTCTATGAAATACCCCAAGAAATCACTATGCTTCCTCTTTCTGTCTTCCGCAAGCCTTTTCATAACTTCCCATTTTCTCCTCCTCTCATATACCTCTTGAGGAGTGAAACAATTTCTGATTATATTTTCTTCATAATCAATTTGGTGAGTAACCATAGCCTTTGTAAGGATGGTGTGTCTTACAAAATTCATGTGACCCTCAGGGTCAAAAGCTCTTTCCTTTCCAGACTCTAAAGAGTACCTTATTTTTAGATAATTTCGCAACTCTTCAAGTGTATTAGTTCCCACTAATAGTTCCCCACATGTTGTCAAATTGGGTACAAATGTACCCTTCCTTTATTTATTCATGGTCCATCCTTTTCCATCCATAGAATTTTACACATGAACTCTAAAAAGGATAATCAAAGGGGGACAAACTTTGGCAGTATATGTGGGGCTTGTGGGCATCCATAAATCTCGATTATTGTGGTATCTAGTAGAAAAAACCAATCACCAAAGTTATGAGTATGGCCTTGCCCAGGTTTTAAATCCAAAAGTATTAATAGTTGTAGCACATGTGTGTGTAGTCTTGGTGGTTGGTGGACAAGAACTCACATAATTCTGTACAAAACTCATCATGAAATATCACATTATTTGAATTCTTACATTTGTTGTCCCATATATAACACCATTGTTGCATTGGAAACAAATTCCCCTGCTTGTCAATATGACCCAAACACATCCTTTTTCTCCATCTATGTTTATTTTGGTATAATATTAGGTGGCACAATAAAGAATATTGCTTGAATGTTATGGGGGCTCTATTTTCACTGACTTGCAAAAATCCTTCATGCAATGCTTTCTCAAGATATGAGTCAAAATCATATTCAATGTTCATCTCAGGGTTTTGGATCCTCATAGCCATCATCATTAAACTAACTGGATTTTTCTCTTTTGCATCTATCCCAAGTACTTGATAGAGACCAAAGTAGGTTTTCTTGAAATAGAATTAAAAATATGAGACATCAAATGGTTTAGTAGTAGAAGGGGATATAGGAATCACCCTTTTGTTCACACCCCTTTTCATGTAAATGGGGACTTAACCACTTCTACATGTTCTCCTCAATGTAGTATATTGTTCTTTACTTCTTTGCAAATCAATTTTATTCAAGGCTTGTTTGTTTAGGTCAAAACATTCAATGATGGTCACTTTAGTCAACACAACTAATGGTGAACCATTAGGCAATCTCACAGACCTAGTAGCAGGATGATAAATTTGAGCCAATACTTTGATAAACTCTATATCTATAAAATCATTTTTGATAATTAACCTAGCCAAATATAATGCCCATGGATTTGACATTGGAATATTTCCCTCCCTTTTGTCATAAAAGTACCATAACAGTTCCCACCTAGAGATAGGGATAAGGGCATCTCTACAATTATGAACCACATCATTAAAAACATTATTAAATCCTCTCTCAATTGATTCAAGGAGTATATCCATGATAGACTGGTGTAAGGACCTCTTTTTAACCTTAGATTCTTCCTTTTTAGTTTCAAGTTCTTTCTTCTTGGGTGATATGATGTCCTTTTTAGTTTTAGGTTCTCTCTTCTTGGGTGGCATGATGTTTAACTATCTTACTTCTCCTAGTGTATCTAAAATTTAGAATTCCAAACAATCTTGTATTCATAAAACTTAATACACAAGAGTTCTGTGCACTTACCTGGGTTATGATGGTTGCAGAGCTTAACCTCCTCAAACTCCTAGCTCCCTGCATGATAGTTTTTGCAAATGAGTGCAAAGAGAATGTCAAATTCTTGGTTTAATGGCTTCTAAGCTTAGTCATGTCAACATTAATATCAACCTTATGCCAAATATTTTTCTCATGGTTTGAGTTTGAACATGCACCATTGATTTTACAAGATCAGACGGTTGATGTGATTCATGCATTTAATACTACTTTATTGCTACCACTTTCTATACCTTCCATGAGATAGAGGGGTATAAACTGCTATACCGCATGCTTCTTTCTATTTCATCATGGGGTAGCGAGATCCTTACCTCTATACTAAAAGCAAGACTTATTTAACCTGCAGTATTGTGGTTTACATTAACGATCACATATGGCTTACCGCCATACTGCATGATTCATCACATCCTTTCACGATAAAGTGGTTCGTACCGCCCTACCACATGCCTTTATGTTCTTCCTCGTGGGATGGCGGGTTATTCCTCGCTATACCACACCCTTCATTTTTCCTTCTTGCGGTATGGTGGTTTATGATGTATTTAAATTATCTCATACCACCCAACCGCTTCCTCATCATAATACTTCCATGATATGGCGGTAAATATCTTCATGTTGTTTGTTACACACCACCAACTTGCCAATGGTTCAGATTACTGTTGAGGGATCGCGGTAACAGACTGTTAAGGAATTTGGAATGTTTTTAGCTAGACATGTTTTTGCTTAAGTATATATATGATGAATTTTTTGCTTTGGCTTTGTATAGGTCTTTTAGTGTTAGTCTACCTAAAAATTATATGTTCAGTAAAAAATAAAAAGGAATATAAGGGTCAACACTCGAGTCATGGAGCTCAAGGTTAATTGTGATGATGAAACTAGGAAAAGTTTTAAGGTTCTAACACACCTCATGCTGAACTAGACTATTTTTTTCCTTCATCCTGCTTGTGTTTTTTTTTTATGAGTTCTTCTCTTGTGAATGTATCCCTAAGGAAATTTTTTCTAATACCTATAATTGTAAAAATCTTCTTGTTTTGATTGCAAATTCTTTTTAATCTGTAAACTGAATTCTATTTTAAGTTTCCATTTGCAGTTATCAACGGATTGGAAAGTCAAGAGTTATCAACTTATGAACTCAATAAAGTTTTACTAATTCAAGTTGTTGATTTGTACATTATTTTTTATTTGGACTTTAGGAAATGAAGACAAGGAATGTAAGTTGCAAATTAGATGATAGTGATCATAATGTTGAAATTCTAGAGATAGAATATGAACGTACTAAAAAGTGGCGAAGAATAATGAATATTTTTTGAGTCTTGGTTTGAAAAGGTAAGTTGTAAATCCACTAAGTAGTATATTATTTGTTTAATAGCGTTTAATAAAATTTTATAGGCAAGATAGTTATGTATATAAGACATAATATGATATGTTTTTTTGTTTTATAGACAACAAAAAGAGTGCAAAGAAAATGTGGAGAAAATAAAGGAAAAAAAAGATACAGTGCCACCATCTCATATAATCCAACGCTTTTGTGATTCAACAAATGTAGTTGGTGAAAATGATAGTTGTGATGATGTGCAACCTAGTATAGCACATGGTGATGTGCAACTTGGTATAGCACATGGTGATGTGCAACCTGATATATCACATGGTGATGTGAAGCCTAATATATCACATGGTGATGTGCAACATTGTGATGATCTCTTAGGACTATGTCTAAGAGAGATTATTGAAAAAAATTAGAGCAAAGGAACAATAGGTTTGCAAATTATTTTTTTAACATTAAAGGATGTGTTTCATGATGTGGAATCCATAGAGACTGGTACTGATCTACCTAGTCATGCCACACCTGATGTGGCCAAGGAGCATGAAGTTTTAGTTAATGAAATTCATGAAGAGAGACTGCTTGCATCTGCTGTGCCTTAGAGTGCACCTGTTGCATCTAGAAATTTTGATGGAACTAGTGGATCAACCAAAAATATTGGTAGTGGTAATTTAATAGAAGACGTGGATGATTTTATCAAAAGAAAAATATTGAGTCAATATTTGTATAGATCTATAGAGACGAATGCAAAATGAATAAAATTAGAAGGCAAGAAGCCATTATTACTTGAGGTATTGAGAGATGGTGAGCCCATTGGGCCAAATGTTGAAAAGTGGGCCATCGAGTTGGGTGCAAGATGTAGGGTCCATTTGGATATTTACAAATCAAAATTTTCAGAGTAAGATCCACAAGCTGTTTAAAATGTTATACAAAAAATGGAAAATTCTTTTGAGACTACTGGTGGACAAATCTCTAGAAAATATTACAAGAAAAGGATGAGAGTTTTGATGAATAATTACAGATGTAGTTGCAGAAAAACAATCATGTTGGGAAAAGAGAGGTTCGACTCCAGTATATCTCCAAAAGAGTGGGAGGCATTTAGAGAAAGTATGCATTCTGAAGAATATTTGGTAAAGAGTAACATAGTCAAGAGAGAAAGAGACAATGTGAGGGCCCGATATACATTTGGACGAGGCGGGTTGCATGCCAAAATGGACAAATTTTTAGTAAGTTTATGGATTTTTGGTTCAATTTACATTGTGTTATTTATTTTGATTTTTTATTGAACAAACTATATGTTGAAATTGACGTTGTATTTTAGGTGGAAAATAGTAATAGAGAAGCAGGTGCAAAAGATATTATCAATTATATGGTAGCACTAGATGCTAGTAAATCTAAGAGTAGGATGAAGTTGGAATCTAGTTCATCAACATAGATTTCACAACCATTTGTTCAATGCCCAGTAGGAGCCTTTGTAGATCATGTCAACTCATATGAACTAGGGTACCAAAAGGTAATGAATTTCACATTAGGTCTCAGTCAGGAAGTTACACAGTTGGTTAAAATCGTCAACCCTATGGTTTTTGAAAGGAGTGAGCATAAATTCATGGATTTAGATGAGGTAAGTGGCTCTATTGATCTCATTTCTTCTTGTTTGGAAGTTCTATATACAATTTCCTCTTAATATGTAGATTATTGAAATCTGAGTGTAGGAGAATACAACCTAGTTTCTTTATTGTTGCAGTGATTGAGAAAATGTTCTTTTGGAAAAAAATATAGCTTGCATTCTGTTGATGGTCAAAATAACACAACGTTAAAACAAAATATTGCTACTCTATTTCTCCTGAAAAAGAAAAGAAACCTATAGCCACCTATATTCCAAGGTCTCCATAGTTGGTTCTCAACTGTGCTGATGTTGTTCAGTGGCCTATGCAACTATAATATTCAAGGGGTCTACTAGTAAAGGGTACAAAGTGCATTATATGAACTAAATTAACGTTTTGGGGGGGGGGGGGTGTAAATAAACATCAAAAGATAGAACAAAACTTGGAACAACAAACATAAATGTAAATTCCCTTTAATTCAGACATACAAAATTCATAATGAGCATTTCTTCTAAACAACTAAAACCATAAAACAATACAATCCATAGAATACTATGTACCACTGCATGCATTCGTAGTGCTAATTCAAAACAAACAATAATTCATCATCATTAAAATTTGAAACCAAATTAGAACATATTACCAGCTCATTACCAAAATTCAAATATCAACAAACATAAAGAGCTTGCATTCACAAATAACTCAATGATATAGTCTCAGATTCATAATCTTCTATTGATTTTCATCAAATAAGAGACATTTATGCACAAAATTCATTGGCATATGAATAAATATTGTCCATTAACATTACCATTTAAATTCATCATGGAAATAACATAAACTGTATTAAAACTTATAAAAATGTCTATGTATCTTTGCATAAAAACTATAAAAGCTTCTGAAACTGTAAACTATCCTAGATCTCTCTTTAGGTGGCTAATCTTTGCTTCAATGAGCTAACCTTTACAAAATGGAGAGAAATTATACATATAGGCAATCTTTGCACTAATTCTTCTCATCAAAATCTCAGATCCACAAATCATGGAGTAACTAGGGAAACATAGGATGACTGTCCATCATGATCTTCAGTTACTGATTGATTATCCCTTATCAAAATTTGTGCTCAAGAGGGGAAAGATGGAACTGCTAGGATCTCCAGTTGAACTTGTGTCATAATCCTAAAAAATAGGAAAGGGAGCTATCCAGCTAGCCATGCCTTTTTGATGATAATTTGACAAAGGGAGATGTCACTACCACTTCATTCCTGTGTTTTCTTCTCAAGTACATACTCATCATAATTAGTGAACACTTGTTGGAGCATATCCATGTTTGGCTCGTCCACCCAACTATCTGTTGGTTGTTTTATTTTCCAGCTAGGCTTCAAACTTCTCTATGAGATAGCCAATCTCTATGTTCAAGAATCATAAAACCTAGTGGCCAACTAACAGATAAAGCTTCTTAGGGCTTTATCTCTACTCTTTAGGCTATATGAAGCCAAGGAGGGTATTCCTATTTGTGTTCATTTGATATCCATTATTGAAAGAACACTTCACACACAAATAAATTCCTATTACTTTGCAGACATACATGATTTATCAAAGGTTTGGCTGACCTTAACACAAATAACCATATATTTGCTAGGAATATAGGTATTATGTGAGATTTAAAACTCAAAATAGATAAAATTTGAATTTTAATGTTTTGACCTTGAATCCACATGTAGGTGCTTCCTGATTTTAACTACATGAAAGAGTTTGAAAAGAATTAGCGAGTGCCTCATCAAATTGGGCAGGATTCATACATAAAACATTCAGTCATACATAAATTTAACCTTGATATTAGTGAACAATTCTCACAATGCATTACATCATGAAACTTCACAATATTTAACACATCACTCCTTATCAGATCTTTAGCATATTATCACAGACCTACAATCCTTTCTCAAGGATTTGATTAACTCATTAAGTTAAGGCAAGAAAGAGAATCATACATTCAACTGAATTATTGAAGACAAATGAAAGAACCCTTGATAATTTCATTCATGATTTGCCACAACAGACACAGGAGAGCAATTGCCTTAAATTTTTTAGATTTATTTCGATATCAATAATTACATAGAACATATAAAGACTGTCCCATGTACATTCCCTACCTAAGACAACTAACTAGCTAGCTTATCCCAAATTCTGCATTATATGCATTCAGTATATATCACCTAGACCTTTAGAACTCAAAAAATACAACCCTACAAATGAGCCTTAAGATATCATTTATAGAACAGGAGAGCGATAAGGTTCGGGATCATTGCTATTACATTTCAACAAAATTTCATTTCATCTACATTTTCCAATTCCCACACAATTGGATGCAAACATTTGGTAAACAGGGGAACCCAAATCAGTTACAACCTTCGTAACCAGTTGGTAACAACATAACCTCAACAAAAATCCACCAAGAATTTGTCATTTATGTCCATGTCAGACCTAGAAAAGAAACACCACCAGAGAAAAAATTGTAAAACCCAGAAGACCACATTAACTAGAACGTGGAGCACAATGACCATAATACAGATGACCGCTTCATGTTTTTGCCTCAGTGGGAGGTGAAAGCACCACTTGAGCTTCATCAATACCCTTCTTAACACCAGAAACAGAGCCAACACACAGTGCCACCATGGTAACAGGAGATACCGCGAGGACCTCTTCATCTACACCAACCAACTTAGTCAAGGCCTTGAGGTAACTGCGATAATCTGAGTTAGTCTCAAAACTATAGCTACTAGAGCCACCAGTGATCTCAATGGGTGAATCATGCTACCCTAGAGAACCTTGACCGAACTTTGGCTCAGCCATTAATCCTTCACCATGCTCAACAAAACTCTCTTCATCTCCACAACTTGTCACCTCCACTCATGCAACTCGATCCTTGAGCTAGGGACTGCTCCTAATAAGACATGGGAGGGACCTTGTGCCTTCTTCCTTTGATTTGAGAGTGCTAGGAATGGTGCTCTATTCATGTTGCTTCGTATCCTTCTGAGACTTTCTTGTACCCATTCTTGGAGACCTGTGCATTGGCAAACTAGAAGCAATTGGATTGCTCATCTCGTCCTCACCCAAAACCTTTGCAAAAGTAGCAACCACTCAATGCAACAACATAAAAGAATTCAAAATCTAAATTTATATGATGCAAATGAATAACCAATGAGAATTTATTGAGCAAACTGATGCAATGGCCATCAATGTTCCAATTGCAATATGAGCGAGCGAGTGATTAGTGGCTGATGTCAATTTCACCATTGTTAGTTTCCAAGTTCATGGAAAATGGCATATAATCCATCATGATTGCCAGGAGATAATTGCTCGCACACATGGAAATCAGGATGATATCCATCAAAAATCTTGCACCACTAATATATGTCATTTGCAGAGCTCAAACAACCATCATATGGCTAGTTCAATGTTTTGAATTCGAGTCATTGATGCACTAGCGAGTTGGCATATTGAATGAATTGGATTGAGTCAAACATCTTTGAAAATCCCATGTCATCACATGGTAGGCCTATTGGCCAATGACATACCTCCCAGTCAAAAAACAAGCAAGTCACCCGCGGGCCCCAACCAACCACCTTGTGTCGCCAAGCGAGGCCATGTGTCACCCATCCACACACCTCGCAAAAAATTTAAAATTATTATTTTAATCATGGACGGTTTGCGAGGAACGACCACAATTAGTCCTCATTATCACAAGACAACCGTCAATTTGAAAGCCTTTATTAATACAACTGGTGAATTCAAAGCATACCCCATTACCGTATGCGACAAGTGGCAACATCTGGTACACCTTGCCACACTTTAGTGACATCATCAAAAACTCTTGCGAGGCTAGCGAGGAATGATCAAGATCAAAAATCATTAATCTAATGGTCCATAAACCTACACAAGCAACAAGGTTATTTATAAAAAGGGGGCTGACCTAGGCAAATGGGGGGAAAACCCTTAAGGCATAAAATTTAGACGTAAGTCTAAATTTTAGAAAATTATCAACCCAACACTAGGAAAAATTTATATTAATTCCCAACTCGGAAAAAGATCGATGGGCTAGGTAAAGGGGCTAATGACATGGATGACATAAGAGGCTCCATTGATGACTTAAGTGACCAACAACCCAGAGTAACAGGTCAACATGAAAATATAACACGAGGGTTCAAAATGTATGAAAATTTGAATAAAGGGTAATAAACCCCTAAACCCTAACATTCGACCCCTAAAGCACAAGGGTAATAGCCAGACAGGACATGGAACAAGCCAAGATTTGTAACAATTTTTTTAAAAGCTCTTCCAGTGGCTTCGACTGGGGATGTATGCCCCCTATGGGCATAGCAAGGATTTAGATCTTTGGGGAGTTGATCCGGGGGATATTTTCAGTGAAAATTGAAGTGCCTCTGTTCTCTCTAGAATCTGCACCATCAAAAAGATCTCGGCGTCCTGATTCCAATGCAACTTGAACAGACCGAAAAGGAGTCCGTTTGTGCAAGTTATGGCCAGTCAAACCTTGGGTCAAACTAGGATCAAAGGGCATCCAAGAAGCGAAAAAAATGATGTCGTCAAAAGTTGTCGAAGTTGGCGTCATCGCGAAGAGCTCATTGAGACGATTCCGGCAACGTTCGTTTCGTCAAAATCTGACATCGTATGCTCAACTTATCGGTGGTCAAAGTTTGCAGTTGACTTTTGAGGTGGACCATACGGATGCTGATGTCAGCATTCCGTACTATACGGACGGTGAAGTGGATGAATCAGAATCTGCCATGTGGCATCCACATCGGCAATGTACGGATCCAATCAGAGGCTGACACATGGCATCCGTACGCCACGTCATCATCCGAGTTAGCGGACATGTCATAGCATAGTCAGCGTACAGTCGCCTTCCACGTCATCGCACAGTCAGATCCCAGTCAGCGTGATCACCGAATTGCACTCTGCCACGTGGCACTTCCTTGGCATGCCACGTGGCCTTGGTCAGCTCCACAGGGGTTTTGAATTTGTTAGTCGTTTTGTTTCTTGAAAAAAAAAGTTGAGGGGATTTGAACACCCGACCTCTCATTTGCCGCGCCCACCTCCGACCAATCCGCCCAGAAATCCGGATCTACATGTGTTTTTTTCCAGGTTTGTTTTGTTATTTAAAAGTTGGCATATTGCTATTTAAAAGCCAGCCGGCGGGTTTGGAACCCCGAATCGGCCGGCTAACAAAAGTGATAGCCACCGGTGAGCCATGCGATGACTTTGTAATATTTTTAGCGTTGGTTAGTTTTGTTATGGTTTCAAACCCGATAGCCATAGATTTTAAACAATTCCCTCCTAATTTGAAATTTAAACAAACAAGAATCCTTTTAAAGGATTAAATCAAAACTACTAAAACAATATCAGCCCGAAAATGAGAAAAGGGAAGGGCTCTAAAATATTGTAAAATCATATGGTTTTATACCATATTGGGTTAATTTTTTGTATTTAAAGGGGTGTGAGGTGAGAGTGGGGAGGAAGTTTTTTTTCAGGTGATAAAAGTCTTGAAGCTGTGGTGACACGAAAGAGAGGTCTTGTGGAGATTCTTTGAGCCATTCTTGTATGCCAGAGCACTGTTATGCTGCCGAAGTGCTTGGAGAATGGTTATGGTGCTTTTGTAATTGATGTTGGAGTTAATCGGATCGGTCTCTCTATTGGAGTGGACCCGGAGACGTAGTCACGTTTGTGACGAACTCTGTTACCAATTTGTTTGCACTTCTTCTCTCCTCTCTCATGTTTTGATTTGTCACTTTAAGTTTCAGTTTTAATGCATAAATTTGTTAATGTATGCATGAATTCAAATTTCGTAAACTTGGAATAATCATTGTAAAAGTTTAAGCATTCCAATCTGCAATCTAGTCTAGATCCTATGGAGATCAGGAGTAGACCAAACACTAAATCAAATGGGTGCCCCAAAAAATGCTCCATTATGTTGCATTAGAACTCATTTTCAAACTTCAATTGGTGGCCCCAGGCCCCCAACAAAGAAATACCAATATTTACCTCTATCAAAAACAAAGTTGTCTATTGTTTTAAGTAGGCCAAATATGAAAATACTGCCATTGAGTGCCCAGAAACTAGCTTGGTCACTAAAATGTCCCACCATATCACTGTGCTTCCCTATGTCACCACCAATTTTGTCAATTTGCAATTTGCAATTAGACGCTAACTAAAATTCATAATTATTGTGACATTTTACCTTGGCAAGCTACTCACTCACTTGAGCTGAGAGATAGAAACCTTCACAATCCATTTGCTCTTTAACATCATAGATTTTAAAATTGAAATTAGTTTACACATCAAACTGAAAGTTATCATAAACAACTTGTGGTGAGTCATGGAAATCATTTTTGAATATGTCAAAGACAAAAAATGCATATTTTGGAGCATCCTTATATTGTTCACTGCAACATGGGCATAGTTGCTTACATTTGTGTTCTATTATATTAGAACATATCTTAGCATCATAAAAATGGGGATCATGTGCATCATTAACATTCAAGAAATGAGTGAATGCACTTATCTTAGGTTCACTAACATGTTTTGACTTATTCCTCACATCATCATTCAGCTCAGTGGAAAATACTTCAAGGGTAGGTTCAAAAAATCAACATCAAAAAGGGCTGTAGAAAGGAAATCATGTTCATTGGTAGCCTCATGTGCAATATCAATTGATATATATGCTAACCCAAAAGTGAAAGATTCATTACCAGCTGAAAATTTCTCATCAATAATAAAACTAAAATTTTCAATTTGTTTCACACAAATGTTTTCCTTAGGGGATGAAAGCATATTAATGTCCACATAAGGAACATCAAACAAGAGGCACTTGTACTCAGATTGATATTCATTGACATGAGATTCATCATTATTTTCATCTCTTGGCTGCTTCATACATGGATCAAGAACACCTGCAGTGTCAACACAACCTGAATCAACTATATCACATTTATTGTCATATGAATCAATCAGCTCTTCAGTGTTATCTATGGGTAATAATGTTGACTTAAGATCCATATATTTTCCACAATGCACTACTTGATCATTCCAAAATAGACCCCCTAATTCATCATAGTTTACAATGTCATCCTCTTCATGTATCAAAAAAATTTCCACCTCTGCCTCACATAGACAATCATGAGCAGTAAGAGCTATAATACATTCATCAACATGTTTATCATACTTAATATTATGCTCAAGATCAACATACTAAACACACATATCCTTATCTTCAAGTTCTTCAAAACTGACACAACTATCATGCTCCATGGATAGAAAACCTGAACTACATTCCTAGTATTCACCATATGCAATTTATTCCTTCACTTGTGGACAAGTGAAATCACAAGCATCTAAAATATTTCATTATTCAAGCAAGGAATATTCTTTCATATTATTCTTATAAAAGCAATCATAATCCATAAATAAGCAATCAAAAATACCAACCTCATTATGATTTTCATCATAAGAGGAAAAATCACTACACAAACCATGTTCAGAATATATTGAATGAATGCTTGAAGTTACATTTTCAAGATCACAATCACTGGTTTGTAATGAAATTTCAGTAGCACCACATGGAATAGCATTTTTCATTTCATCATCATCTAAGATATCACAAGAAAATCATTCTTGCATAATTACTTCATTATTATCCCATGTATCCCTTTCTTGATCACGGTTGTGTTGCTCAATATAAGTGTTGTTTGTGAGTTGACTACAATGCTCATCTTCTAACATATTCTTTTCACTTGTTTGCATTGTTATTTGATTCTTTTCAAGAGGCAAACTGATGTCTCTCTTTTGATAATCCACATCTTGTACATAACCACATTTGGCTAATTCTACAATCCTTATCCAATTAGGTATTTGGTCAATATTATGGGGTTTCAACTCTTTTGGCAAGGTACTCAACCCAGATTCATAAATCTCACAAAACAAATCAATGCATACAAACTCCTTCAGTCTAAAATATTTGGGGACTTCTATCAAAGCATCCAAAAATCCTAGAAACAATTTATAAGGTGATTCTCCTTCGTGTCTCTTCATTTCATACAAATTTTGCACAAAAGACTTGTGATCATCATTGCTCAAATTTTGTTGATGCTCAACTTGAAACTCATAATGATCTTCATACTATGAAGATAGAGATATCATAGCAGCAAGATTATTTTCATCTTTAAAATCATTTCCATCATCCAATCCTTGTATTCCATTTGTATGTGGTGTGCTGGGATAACCAACACTTGCAACCAAATACCCCTTTATCATTGAGTATTTGAAATTGTTCTCAATGTCCATGGCAATTTGATAAGCTTGATATAATGTTGCAGGCTCTTTATCCCTCATCTTTTTGTCAAATGCTCCTAAATACATGAAAAAACATTCAACATCATTTGGTCTTATGTCTTCAGGAATCTCTTTTATGATATTTGAAAACTTGATATTAAAAGATGGGACTAACTCATCTTTTCCTTTCTCCATGTTCATGAACTTTTTCCTTATCAAAACAGGGTCAATCCTCTCTCCAAATTGCTCCATGAACACTGCCTTAAACTCTTCTCATGAATAAATAGAGGAAGCTGGTAAATAAGAGAACCAATCCCTAGCAGCATCCTTTAAAGATTGAACAAAAAATTTCATGACAACATCCTCATGATTTATGTCATAATCCCCCATCACATCTATGAATGTTTGCAAATGCTTAGAGGCTGATTCTGAACTTTGGCCTGTGAATTTGGGCAAATATTTCCTAATATTTTTAGGAATTAGGTTTGGGAAACCTTTCATACCACTGAAAACCAATGGCATATACCTTTCAATAGAAAAATCCCTTAGAGGGCTTGATGAAGATTGTGTGCCCTGCATATTTTTACTTGATATTTCATAGGGAAACCCTCTTATATCCATATTCAATCATTATAAAATTCATACATGGTTTTCAATTACATCATTTACTAATTCAACCTTGATCCTAGAATATAGATTAAAACATTATGCCTTAAAGCTTTCTCAAAGGCATAATTCAAAAGGAAGCATACTTCACAAATCATTATAGATATTTATAAATTAGAAGTATGAAAAATTCCTTGTCTTAATGCAATTTCATCTAATAGGGAACCATTTATCATCTAAAGCCTTGAAAATTTCTCATAAACTTCTTTCAAAAAATATAATGCTTTCCATAAATTTATGAGAATACTTAGAACTTTGTAGCAACCATTAAATTTTTATCCCTGATTGTAAATTTTGCAAATTTGGAAGTCTTCTTCACAATTCAACTGGTTCTTAGACAGAGTCACCACCTCTTTCACAAAGGACTGAACTTCAAAAGAGTATGAAGTTCTTTCAAGAGTAAATCTCATTCTAGGTCTTCTCCAACAATGAAGTCACACTTAAATTCATTGAGATTTTGCTGCAATCAAACCTTTTCCAGGTTAAAAAATTTCCAACATCTAAACTTAAGGTTTAGATTCTCCAAATTCTTGACTTTGTGATACCACCTTCTGCACCTAGGGTTCCTTTTTATTTAAATTTCTCAGAAGTTCTCCCTAGCAGATTCGCCATTCTGTTCGTTGTTTTATTTTCTAGCTAGGCTTCAAAATCCTCTAAGAGATAGCCAATATCTATGTTGAAGAATAAAAAAATCTAGTGGCCAAATGATAGATAAACTTCTCAGGGCTTTATCTCTACTCTTTAGGCTATGTGAAGCCAAGGAGGGTATTCCTATTTATGTTCATTTGATATCCATTGTTGCAAGAACACTTCACACACAAATAAATTCCTATTACTTTGTAGACATACATGATTTATCAAAGGTTTGGCTGACCTTTACACATATAACCATATATTTTCCAGGAATGCAAGTATTATGTGAGATTTTAGATAGAATTTGAATTTTAATGTTTTGACCTTGAATCCACATGTAAGTGCTTCCTGATTTTAACTACATGAAAGAGTTTGAAAATAACTAGCCAGTGCCTCATGAAATTGGGTAGGAGTCATACATAAAACATTCAGTCATACATAAATTCAACCTTGATATCAATGAATAATTATCACAATGCATTACATCATGAAACTTCACAATATTGAACACATCACTCCTTACCAAATCCTTAGCACATTATCACAGACCTACAATCCTTTCTCAAACATTTGATTAACTCATCAAGTTAAGGCAAGAAAGAGAATCATACATTCAACTAAATTATTGAAGACAAATGAAAGAACCCTTGATAATTTCATTCATGATCTGCCACAACACACACAAGAGAGAAATTGCCTTAAATTTTTTGGATTTTTTTCGATATCAGTAATTACATACAATATATTAAGACTGTCCCATGTACATTCCCTACCTAAGACAACTAACTAGATAGCTTATCCCAAACTCTGCATTATATGCATTCAATATATATTTCCTAGACCTTTAGGACTAAAAAAATATGACCCTGCAAATGAGCCTTGAGATCTCCTTTATAGAATAGGAGAGCCACAAGCTTCAGGCTCATTGTTATTACATTTCAGCAAAATTTCATTTCAAAAATGGAATTTCATCTGCATTTCACAATTCTCACACAATTGGATGCAATCATTCGGTAAATAGGGGAATCAAAATCAGTTACAACCTTCGTAACTAGTCGGTAACAAAATAACCACAACAAAAATCCACCAAGACTTTGTCATTTATGTCCATGTTAGACTAAAAAAAAAACACCACCAAAGCAAAATTTGTAGAACCCAAAAGACCACATCAACCAGAACCTGAAGCACAATGGCCACAATATAGATGACCACTTCATGTTTTTGCCTCAGTGGGAGGTGAAAGCACCACCTTAGCTTCCTCAACACCCTTCTTAACACCAAAAATAGAGCCAACACACGGTGCCACCATGGTAACAGGAGATACCACGAGGACCTCTTC
Source organism: Sequoiadendron giganteum (assembly GCA_007115665.2). Lineage (NCBI taxonomy): Eukaryota > Viridiplantae > Streptophyta > Pinopsida > Cupressales > Cupressaceae > Sequoiadendron > Sequoiadendron giganteum. The sequence continues at coordinate 339,946,950 of CM021105.1, read as the reverse complement.
ATCTACACCAACCAACTTAGTCAAGGTGGCGAGGCAACTGCAATAATCTAAGTCAGTCTTGGAACTATCGCTACTAGAGCCACTAGTGATCTCAATGGGTGAATCATGCCACCCTAGAGAACCTTGACCGAACTTCGGCTTGGCCATTAATCCTTCACCATACTCAACAAACCTCTCTTCATCTCCACAACTTGTCATCTCCACTCATGCAACTTGACTCTTGAGCCGAGGATTGCTCCTAATAAGACCCAAGAGGGACCTTGTGCCTTCTTCCTTGGATCCAAGAGCACCAAGAATGGTGCTCTATTCATGTTGCTTCATATCCTCCTGAGACCTTCTTGTACCCATTCGTGGAGACCTGCACACTAGAAAACTAGAAGCAATTAGCTTGCTCATCTCGCCCTCACCCAAAACCTTTACAAAAACAACCACTCAATGCAGCAATATAGAGGAATTCAAACTCTAAATTGCTATGATGCAAATGAATAACCAATGAGCATTTATTGAGAAAAATAATGTAGTGGCCATCAATTCTCCAATTGATGTACGAGCGAGCGAGCGATTAGTGGCTGACGTCAATTTCACCACTGTTAGTTTCCAAGTTCTTGGAAAATGACATATAATCCATCATGATTGACAGGAGATAACCACTTGCACACATGGAAATCAGGATGATATCCATTGAAAAGCTTGTTCCATTAATATATGTCATTTGCAGAGCTCAAACAACCATCACATGGCTGGTTCAATGTTTTGAATTCAGGCCATTGATGTACCAACGATTTGGCATATGGAATGACTCAGAGCGAGTCAAATATCTTTGAAAATACCATGTCATCACACAGTAGGCCTGTCGGCCAATGACATACCTCCCAATTAGAAAACAAGCATGTCACCTGTGGGCCCCAACCAACCAACTTGTGCCGCCAAGCGAGGCCATGTGTCACTCGTTCGCACACCTCACAACAATTTTAAAATGATAATTTTAATCATGCGTGGTTAGTGAGGAACAACCACAATTAATCCTCATTATCACAAGAAAACCGTCGATTTAAAAGCCTTTATTAATACAGTTGGCGAATTTAGATTGGGCCCCATTACTGTATGCGACAAGTGGCAACATCTCGCACACCTCGTCACACTTTAGTGACATCATTGAAAACTCCTGTGAGGCTAGTGAGGAACGGTTAGGATCAAAACCCATCAATCTAATGGTCCATAAACCTACACAAGAAACACAGTTATTTATAAAAAAGGGAGCTGACCTAGGAAAATGGGGGGAAAACCCTTAAGGCATAAAATTTAGACGTAAGTCTAAAGTTCAGAAAATTATTAACCCAACACTAGGAAAAATTTATATTAATTCCCAACACGGAAAAAAACCAACGGGCTAGGTAAAGGGGCCGGTGACATGGATGACACAAGAGGCTCCATTGATGACTTGAGCGACTGACAACCTAGAGTAACATGTCAACATGAAAACATAACACGAGGGTTCAAAAGGTATGAAAATTTGAATCAAGGGTAATAAACCCCTAAACCCCAACATTCGACCCCTAAAGCACGTCTTTAGTTCAACAAAGGAAAACTGTTGCATATGTCAAAGTTTAATAAGCTCTCTTCTAGCAACCTTTATTTCTTCCTTGATTTCCATAAGCCTATCCATCAAGAGATCATCACCATCATCCCCTTTTTGCATCACCTCCTCAAACCTACCACTCCATTTATCTTTAAGTTTATCAAGAAGGAGGCCATTTGTCACAAGGATGTCTTCATTAACAAGTATAGCAATACTTGCTCCCAACTCTTTGACTTGCTCATGTAGATCCTATCCAGCTTGTTGTACCTCATTTCGATGTCCATAAATAAATGGAAACCAAAACCTAATGATGCTGATGGTATTCTCAATAAAGTCTGCATTATCCTCTTCAAGGATGGATTATTCTAGCAAAGTTTATATTGGTAGTTTATTGATATCTTTTAACTTTCTTGCATACTCTATATATTCCTCTTCTTGTTTTCCAAGAGTCTCAGCATGTGAAACTATATCACTGACAAATTCCAGTGATCCTTCACGAGATTTACAACCATCCACAAGTAAATCCTCTACTTCCTGATTCATCCTGGAAATCCATTTCTCCATCATTCTCACCTTATTTCTCATTCCAACAAGGTTGTCTACCTCTTTCTTTCTTAACAAAACTAGTGTCTCATGAGAAATAGATTGTGAAGAAATAAGAGAAGACAAATCTTTCAAGAATTTATGCAATTGGTCGACTTGATATTTGAGCTCATCCTTCCTTTGCTTATCCTTTACCATTATTGATTTGGTGGAAGAGGCTACAATATCAATGAGATCCATCTGCTAGTTACTTGTAGGCCTTCCTAGATTCACTGTGCCTAGTTGATAATCACTTAACGACATTTCTTGTTTATCTTTATCATCCATTGGAATGGCACATTCAGCTACAATCTCCCCAACATTCATTAACCTAGTAGAATGAAGAACTCTAGCCCTTTTCTTGAGCCTCTCCTTCTCAATCTCTTTCATCACATCATCCCAATTAAGGGGTTGGGGGTGTACTATCTGTTTTATTTCCAAATTAAGTTTTAACCATGTTGGGGCAATAGGAGGAGTTTCCACTTGTGTAGATGAAGATGTGGTAGGAGAGAGGGGTTGCTAGAGTGCCACCCTAGGTTGATAATCAACCTCTTGTTGATTTTCTTTTTCTACCTTTTCTTTGGCCAATCTATTAGCCTCAACTTTCTCTTTTTCTTCCTCTATTCTCTTGGTCTCTTACTCCTCTTCCAATCTCCTTGCCTCCAACATCTGATCTCTTTGACTTTCTAATTCCTCAAACCTCTACCACATTTTGGAAGCTTCTTGATCCTATTTGGTTTGCTCTTCTTCTTCAAGTCTTCTTAATTCAATCTCTTCTTCTTCTTTCTTTCTCTGAGCTTCTTCTAAGGATCTGAACTTGGCCTCAATGGCCTCTCTTTATCTCTTTTGTTGGGCCTTTTCTTCCTCAATTTCATGGATTTTCTACAATAAAGCTAATTTATCTCTTTCTTCTTTATCTTTCCACTATGTTTCCCTTTGTTGCAATAGAAGATCTTCTTTCTCCTTTTGTTTTCTTTCCAATTCTTCATCTTTTGCCTTAGCTTCCAATTCTTGTTGCTTGGCAAGTGCATCAACTTTAGCTTTAGCATCTGCTTCCTTCTTTGCATCTTCAAAGAGTTTCCATTGGTCCTCTAGAGTCAGGACATGCTTAGTCTCAATATGTTCAATGTCTTCAGTGGAAGCTATCACAAGAGGCTCATTATCTGACTGGGTGGCCTCTGAATTGGTATTTACATCATGAATTTTAATTTATTTCTCCTTTCCCCTCAAAGTATCAGCCTATTCATGCAAGGTCCCTAAAAGTACTTCTTCAAAATATTTTTCAAGGAGAGGAGGGTGTGATGAAGATCCTTCCCCAACTGTAGTAGTTTCCAAACCCAATGATTCATGGTTTTCTTGAACGAGTAATTCTGGAATAACATCTCCTCCAGATATAGGAGGCAAATATTCTAATTGCTCTTTAGGACCTGTCCTCACCTTAGATCTTTTATATCCCTCGGTAGCTCCTACCTTTCTTTTCTTTGAAGCTTGAGCCTATGGATGCTTTACCCTCATAACAACCCATTGGATACTTCTATCCATCACCATCCTAGAAATTTGTTTTATATCAATGAACTCTTCTTCATCCCATTTTATTGGGTCTAAGTTCTTGGTACGTATCTTTTCTGCTTCATACCGAGGTCCAAAATTACACCATCATCTGATAGTTTATCAGGAATATCCTCCTTCATCCCATACTCAATAATTTGTGGGATGGTCAGCCTTTCATAGCTCCTCCTCCTAACATCATAGTCATCTTGTAGACCAATCCAAAAATCCTCTAACAAATTGTAATATTTATCAAAAATGATGGGATTTAGACCATTCATTTTATGCTTTGTGTCAAAGTGTTTTCAGGCTGTGTATAATCCCATTTTGAAGTAACTAAATTCTTCACATACTTCTTTTTCAATCAAATTGTCAAAGCAACAGTATTCTCCCAATTTCATGGGGAACTTGTGGCATCGAGGCTTATGTTTTTTGGGAAATTTTGCATTGAATCCCATAGCTTGATATATGAATTCCATAAGGAAAATCCTATCATTTCAACATCTTGGGAGTAGGTGAGGATGTCCATCAAATATTGCCAATCTGAAGTAGGAGAACTTGGGGTATTGGATATACCAATGTCCCCACTCAACAATGAGAGCCATGGCCTCTCCACTCAACCTAAATCCAACATCCCCAGTCAATTGATTGATGATGAAATAAAGGAATGCATCATTGACCCTTGTATAGTGAAACTTTGATGTTTACAAGGTTAATTGATCATAATGATCCCAAACCTTCTTCTATCTAGGAGATTCTCCCAATATTCCTACTGCATTCAACCCAAGAAAAATACCCATCCTTGCAGCAACAAATACAACATAAGAGGTCATAAATAAGCCCTTTGTTTGCCTCACCCTCATCATTTGATTATGCAAATTATTAGATAAGATCATACCCCAATCAAACTGCTGCCTACCATCAAAAATATCTTCAATAAATGGGAACATCCATTCCTTGAAGCATGCAAAGTCCTTCTTTCCAAACACCCTAGAAAGCATCAGAATTAAGTCATCAACTTCCTTCTTAAAGTCTCCCCTCTTGGGCTATTCAGGAACCTTGGTTAATGACTTCTTCTCAGCCCTCAACCATTTCTTGTTCATGTGAGATCTGTTAACATCTTTATTCTTATTGAATATTTACAATGCCTCTTCTTTAGTCACCTACTTGGGATTCTTTGGAGTAGGTGCATTAAAAATTAACCTCATCATCTATGGGGATAAATCAATTATCACATTTCCTTGTTGATCCATACACTGCCTTGATACAAGATTGTAAGCTCCTACTACAGTTAAGATGAGATTCGAGCATTGAACTGACAGAACGAAGAGTGTGACATGTGCTAGCCTAGATTGGACTATTCTTTTTGTCCTCCTAGTCACCTCTTCTGAAAAAGTCTCAAGAATCAACTCTTCATAGTTGAATGATCCCAAATCAGTGTCTTTAATATCAGCCCATCCTAAATCTAACTTGCTAGTTGTAAGGGTAGCTTCTTGGTGTTTGTATCTCAAGGTGTAGGGCAACTGATCTAACTTTATCTTCTTTGGCTCTGGCTCGTTAACAATACATTGAATAGTTGTAATGAGCTGAATAACCTTGATTAAGGTTTAAAATTTGATTTCGTGCGTGTGAAGAGCCTGTAATTAATTCCATCAATGCAGTTGGTTGGGCATGGAATCAATGCAAGAATGAGCACACAGATATCGTGTAACAAAAGTAAAGTGGGTATGGAAGACAACAAAGGAATGAGGGTGGATTCGGGACCAAAACCAGATAGGAAATTTTTCACAAAGTTCCCTGTTTAGGTCTGTTTCTAGTTATGTTCCCGCCAAAGACAAAGAAAAAATGAAAAGAAAAAAGGGAGCAAGACAAGAAGACAAAGTGGGATTGGGACCAAAGGAACTGAGCCCAAAATAAACAAAAGAATAAACACAAAAAGTAGAGGTGGAGGCGGAACGGGAACCGAACTTGGAAGTTTGGAAAAAAGTTTTGAGTTTAAGTTTCGATACAGATATGATCCCACAAACAAGAAACAACACAGACACAAAGAGACAAAAAAGGACAAAGGAGGTGGGACTAGGTGAAAACTTGTCCCAAACAAAACACCGAGAAATGACAAAAACACAAGGAAAATAAATGGGAGTAGAATCATAACCAAATCAGGAGAGGACTTTGTAAAAGGTTCTAATTCGGATTCCAATCTGATTCCGCTTCTACCAAAACAAAAGAAAACAAAGACTTAGGAAAAAATAACAACTCTTAAGTCCTGAACAAAACACCAAGGACAAACAGAAACAAAGGGGGACTCATTTTGACGAAAATTAAAATGCGGTGGTTATGCAAGGCATAATGCATTCTTTACTTGACTATTGAATGCTTTGTATATTTTTTTGCATGATGGTTAAACCACATGCAAATCAATTTTTTCAAAGCAATATGAAAAAAAATGCCTTCATGGTGTCAACTGAGCTACCGATATTGATAGTAATGAAGTGGACAAGAATGCACAACCCAGTCATCTTAGTTGTCTTGAAGTTGAGGTAATTAATATAATAGTTGTCAGTTATCTATTCCAATGTTTTATAATTCTTCATGCTTAAAGTGTTTTTTTGGACAAAATTTTATTGCTTTTGCATTCTTTACTTGACTTATATTAATTTTTGCATGATGATTAAACCACATGATGTAGAGAAATTATGTGAAAGAAGGACAAAAAGAAAAAGTCCCTGTCAATAGAAATCTTTGAAAAGCTGTACAACTTAATGTCTGCAATGATGTTGATAGTGGTTGTGATGATGAACTCAAAGAGCATCCACATGATATTCATAGTGGTAGTCGTGCTGAACTCGAGGTGAGTGATTTGAAACCACATGCAAGTAAGTACTATTAAAGTAAGTGATGCTTGTTTTATTATGTAAATAAGGGTAATTATTACCTATTTGATAGACACTGGTTAGAATATTAGTGAAGTGTAATTAGCTAGTATACATAAATTATGGAATTAAGGGAGAACATATAAATTACATATGGAAGCTTAGAGCTTAGTTATAATAGAGTGTTTTATAAAAGCACATACAAAAAATGATTTGTTCCAAGACATAAGACATTACATACAATTATCAAAAATAATATAATGTGTAATTTTTTTGTTTTTGCAGACATTTATTGATAAACTCCAAGAAAGGGATACAATTGAGGTGTTGGATCCACATGATGATGTTGTTGCGAGCATTGGGAGGATTCACTCACTATCTATTGTACATGGAGTTAAATTGAAAGGAACAAGAGATGAAAATGCATGTATTTTATAGGTATCAAGTAACATACCCCTTCCTCATCCAAACAGAATAGATAGAGCTATCCATGCACAGTGGTTAGTAAAATATTTTAAAAAAATCACAGAGTGTTAGCCGTAAGTGAAAAAGAGACAAATAAGGTTTAGCAGTAGGAGAGTGGGGAGAGTGAACTTGTAGACAAAGAATGTACTAATCCTAAATAATTTGAACCCAAACAAAAAATAGAAAATCTGATTTGGGTGTACATTCTGTGAGTAGAACAAAGAATGTTCTATCTTACTACACTTGTAATGTAAAACCCCTTGATTATGTTTTTCTATTTTTGTTTGGGTTCCGCTCATTCAAACTGGTGCGTTATATAAGAGGGGATATGCTGTTGTGTAAGCAATAGATGCAAATAACATGGGTGCATAAAAAGAAGTAAATATAGAGTAGATAAAGAGGTGCAAAGAAGATGAAAAGTTGCAGAGAGTGCAACATACATGTATGTGCAGTTGCAAATAAGTTGCAACATAGAATTCTCATCAAAATTTTAACATCTTGCATAACCAAAAAAAAGACATTGTAACTCAGTTTTCTCAGTCACAACATTGAGAAACACACTTTGTAACAGTACATTTTTCAAAGCAAAGATACATTTCTATCTTGTATTTGCTGTAAGAACATGTTTTCTCAATAAAATTTTAGTATTTTTCCTTCTTAATAGCCGTTTCATTATGTGCAAATGAATGATTGATTATGTTTTTTCATGTTTTTATATGTTTAAACCTCAATTAAAGCATTGTGTCATTTCCAACACTTATAGGCAGAAGTCAGTGAACAAAAATAATTAAATAAACTACCAATTGACTAAATATACTACCAATTGACAAAAATCAATGAATAAATATGACTAAATATAATGATTATGCAATTAATAAACAATGTATCAATATACCTATCAATTGACAGGAGTCGGTGAACAAAAACAATTAAATAAACTACCAAATTGATCAAAATGATGATTAAAATTAATGACTAAATACACTACCAATGGATGGAAACAAGTGAATAAAAATGACTAAATAAGTTACTAGTTAATATCAATCAATGACTAAATTAATGAAAAAATATACCAGTGAATAAAAAAATGACTGAATAAGTGACTAGTTTAAAACAATCAATGAGCAGATTACACACTGCCAAATCAATCAAATTAATGACTACATCAATCACCAAATCGACCAATCAGATGACTAAATTAATGAGCAAGTCAATCACTCAGACGACTAAAGCAATGAACAAATTGATCAATCGAGCGACTAAATTAATGACCAAATTGATCAACCGAACGACTAAAAATGGTTTAGTCATCAATTTGGTAGTGTTATAAATGACTGGCAATAAACTACTACTGGTCACATGACCATGTTCAGTCATTTATAAGTAGTTTTGAGTAGTTTTTTACTCACATATTACTATTTTTGTACTAGTGATTTGAAGATGTACCTGGATTTGTGCCTATTGAAGCATTCTCCATAATATTAAAAGGGGATTTGAAGATATACCAGGACTAGTTTATATAATCATATTGTTTTCCACATTAACCTCTTGCAAATTTGCATCATCTACAACCATGGTCTCCTCAATGTTTTTATCTTCAATAGTTATGGAATTGGATGCTTCAACATTCTTCTATCTCTTTTTCTTTTTGCCTCCTCTCTCTTTGCTTCAATTTCTTTAGGGATCAATATCTTCCTATCTTTCCTCTTATTACAAGCTTGTGATCCCATGATTACAAAATTATGAAGCACAAATGCATGTCAATAGTGAAAGTCTTCCTCTTTTGTTCCTCTTTCAAAAGAGTAGAAAATGAACATAATTCCACTAAAAAATTATCCCAATGATGCCTCCTTTCAAAAATTTAATTCAAATTGCAAGTTGAAGACCACACAAAGACAAAACTTGATAGAAAATAGGTGAAATTGTTGTTGTTTCTCGTACACTATCAAGTTGTAGAATAAACAATAATATTTTTCCAATAAAAATTTAAAAAAATGGTCGAAAAAGAAATAGGATCCTGGATTTCTTTTTTAATGGTCGAAATAATAAATAAAAGGAAACAAGATCTCAATTTACAAAATGAGATCTCGTTTCTTAAAATTTGAATTTTTGGTTGGGTTTTTTCCTTGTTTCTTGGTTTGGGAAAAGGCTTGGGGACTCAAACCTAAGCTTTGGATCTAGTTTGACTTACAACTTAAAGGTCATGTCAATGTCACAAGAAAATAGTGACTATGGATATATGTTTGAAGACCTTTTTTGTAGACTTTTTTGACGAAATTAAAACCCATTATAGATGAGACAATGTAGATTCCAAATAGGTAATTTTTTTACAATTGGATTATTTTTTCTATTTTTCAATTAATTTATGATGAAACTGGTCCATAAACTTGAAATATCGGACTTTTTTAGTAATTTAATAATTTTTTATTAAAATATTTTTTTTGTAAAATGAATTGCACAAAACATACTTCACAAAATTCTTTTCATTTTTTTAAAAATGATAAGTTTAGGTCATCTTATGCGTGACATACACGATGATTTTTCAAAACAACAAATATTGCCAGTAAAAATTTAACAAAAAAAATTCAATAAAAAAATATAAAAAACATGCTTTAGTGAGTTACAAATCTTTTCCCAAAAGGATTTAGAAAAATACGATTATTTAGGTCAAAATATGGATGACATACACATGCATGGTATGGTAAAAAAAAGTGACTTTTAAATAGTGATTTTTAGAAATTCCAATTGAAAATAAATTTGTATCATCTGGGTATTGAAATAAATTACATATTTGGAAACTAGACTCTGAGCACTACATTTTATGATCAATGTCTTTTTTTAAGATTCCATCTCTAGGTGCTACAAATTTTAAGGTCAAATGTGACAAACTTTGAAAATCAGGGAAAACACTTCCACTTTTTGGCCAAAAATGGACTCAACTTCTTGCACACACCTTGTTATTAACTAAATAATTAATTGTGAATAATTATCATCATTTACTAAGGATTAGAATTATTTTATTAGATGGAGGGAGTCAAGGTGTTATATTATATTTTTCTTAAGTTAGGTTATCTTTAACTATAAATAACAAGAGGTTAATATCCATTTGTTAATATCTCATACATGTTATGGATACTACAAGTTAATAGTAGTTATATTTGGCTTGATGAATGCTCCACCAATGTTCATGAGTCTCATGAATTGGGCGTTTCATACCTATTTGGATGATTGTTTTATCACCTTTTTAGATGACATCCTAATATATTCAAAATTAATGGAGAAAAATGAGCCATGTGTTAGGTTTTGCAATGTTTGCATGAGAATTAATTTTTTGGCAACTTGGGAAGCTATAGTCTCTTCTAGTCAAAGGTGAAATATTTGGGACATGTTATTTTTAGTGAGAATATTTCAAAGGATCCAAAAAATATTTATACTATAATGGACTACCATCACCCACTAGTATTTATTAGGTCTAAAGCTTTATAGTTTGGTAATTTATTATGTGTTGAGTGTTAGTTTTCAGACTAGAAATGCAAATAAGCAGAAAATACAACACAAAGAACAATGAACATAGTATTTTACCCTGGGAAAACCCTCCTACTCGAGGGAGAAAAATCCAACAAGATATTCTCTTATAAATCAGAAAAATAAGTGCAAAAATAACACTCAATATCAGGCCCTAGAAAGGCCGAATCTCATTCAATGAATCTGCACTAGAAGATAGTGCAATTTACTTGAATACACAAAATAATAACATTTCTCCTTGAAGCGAATCTAGTGCTCTAGAAGGCGAACCTGCTGCTGAAGAAATTCGAATTGAAATGGAATATTTTGATGCTTAATTTGGAGACACCTTCTCATTTATATAGAAAGCTAGGTGAGCTCTCTTCTAGGGCCAACCTAGAAAGTATAATATTTTTTTTACAAAAAGAAAGGCTGAATTGCCTTTGATTAATTTCTCTTAGGGAAATACATCCCAATGCTACAAAACACTAACATTGAGTATCAACTTAAGGGGTTGTATCATTGAGAAACCTCTTAGGTATGCTTGCTATCAAGAGGTTTACAATGAACTTGAATCATATAAGGCCCTAAAGAGAAAGTTTATATGTTTTCCTTGGAACCTAATACTTTAGAAAATAACTTGGTCATATTTATATTCCTATTATTGTATACATTTATGTATTAATTATGATCAAGACACATCATGAACCTTATGCAACTCAATTGATAACAAAGACAATGTACACATTTCTTTTACATCTATATTATTAGGTAGGGTTGATGCACAACATTGTGAAGTTTGTTTCTCATTGCTTATTGTTTAATAGGGTGAAGGTTGAGGACCACCAACCCACATAAATTTTGTATTTTATTTTGTCTATGATTTAGTTTGGTAATAATAAAAATAGTGAGCATGCTTTTATGTCTAAAAATCATAAGCAAAATTTTAAGCCTCATAATAAACAATATTATAATCCTAAATCTTAACACGATAATACTAATGATTCTAGAAAGAATAATTATTATTAGAGACCTCATTGTGATTATTGTGATAAAGATGGTAATTGTTCTAATACTTGTTTTAAGAAACAAAATGATAAGTTGCACCTAGTTCATAGTGACCTTTTGGGACTCATGGAGAATAATATCATCCAAATATCAAGGTATGCACTTAATTTTGTTGATGATTATTCTAAACGAACTTGGATGTATTTTCTGGAAAGTAAGAATAAAGTTCTTGATATTTTTTTTGAATTTCATAATTTTTTTGAAAGACAATATGGTTTTAAAATCAAAATTCTTAGAACTGATTATGGTAAAGAATATGTGAATAATAATTTTAATGGTTATTTAAACTCGTTCACTCTTTGGAATTGAGGCTTCAAGAGCTCACGGGGTTCTTAGAAAGAGAGGATGCCTATGCTCAAACAACTCCTATTGTCATTGGTCTAAAGCATTTGTTAACGATTGATCAAAAAGGTTTCCAAATCCTTTGTGGAATAGAAAATACTATAGAAACTCATGTCCCATCTTACACCTCCATCTTGGATAATACCTAAGATGGCCAATCGAAGATCGTTGGTCAATAGTTGAACATCGTGATGCACGAAGTGTTTATTTGCATGGCTAATACAGGTCCCTTTATCAATATTTCTACCACCTCTGCACCCAAGTAGATTCATACAATTAAATTAAATCGGGTCTCTCTAGGTTTTAATGTTTCTACATTTGGAGCTCACAATGCCCCTATCTATGGTGTTGGTACTTGTACTAGTGGTTTTTCTAGTGCCGGTGCTGGTGGTTTCATTAGTCATACTGCATATGCCGACCTCATCATTAATGCTCTCCTACAAAATATGTGGCAGATGCAACCTCATCTAGTGAATCTGGATAGCTCATCTTCTTAGCCATGTTCCAACCTTTTTGTCATTGCAGTCCTTTATATATTGCTACCTTGAATACTCCCATCTCTTAGGGGTGGAGATTCCAAAGTTTGAGAAGTTCAATGGTTATAGAGAACCATAGACTCACATATCATCCTTCAACACCATGTGTACACATTTCTTTCACCATGATGCACTTCTAGCAAAACTATTCTTACGTTCTCTTAAGGAAATTTCTTTGGGGTGCTATTCTCCTTGCTTGATGATTTTGCCTTCTCCTTCAATCAACTTGTAAATCAGTTCCTATATTAGTTCTAGGCTAATATTAGGTTCAAGGTTGTGTTTTATGATCTCGTTTAGTGTAAGTAGGGGCCTCACAAGAAGGTGACTGATTTTGTAACTCATTATTAGGAAGTTTTATCTCAAATCTCCTATGCCTTACCTAATTCTGATGTGCAAAGAGTGTTCATAGGAAACTTACAATAGATACTATGAGATAAGTTTCTTATGATGAATTATCCATCCTTTGTGCATCTATGTGTCACTTTATGTGAGTACCAACAAACAGTTGCACAGTATGGGGATTTGTACTCGTACTCCTATCAATATGGCCAATCAGTTGTGTTAGTATTTGGTGAGTCTAGAAAGAAGAAATAAGTGATGAATATGGTATCTATTCCCACTAATAATAATTATGCAGGTCAAAATAGAATATTCACTAAATTATCTAAATCTTATAGTAACATCCTACAAAGCCTATTAAAAGATCGAATAATAACTCTCTCAGAGATTAGACCACTCTCTAAGCCATATCCTTAGTGGTACGACACACAATTTTTTTGTCAATATCATTAGGTCTCGGGTCATGATATCTAGACATGTGTTAATCTTCATCATGTGATACAAGAACACATCGATAACAAGACAATCTATCTCGATGGCAAGAAGAAAAAATAATATTTTTTTGTAGTGAAGCCCAAAAACTAGCTACAGATCTATACAGATCCATTTCCATCTCATTCCGCTAATCTTGTCACTACTTCTTCCTCTTCTAACTTGACTCCATCTAAGCATGCGAACGTAGTTTCATTTACTCATATTCCTCCTTCAAATAATGTGAATGCTACTCCTGATATTACATTCACCTCACATGATCTACCTTTGAACAAAGAGCCCTCTCCATTATACATTCCTGCTTGTATCAATGATAATGTTGTAACAAGCGTTATGGTTGATGCTTCGAGTCAAGTGAATGCTATCATGGAAGAGACTCTTTAAAAAAAATTTACATAAGGAGAAGTATGAGGAATTTTAGACTATGGTTTACATGCACGATGGATTATATATTACACTTATTGGCTCTATTTCTCTATTGGTCCTAGTAGGACCTAAAGTCTTGGAAGTCCCATTTGTAGTGATTCCCAAGTTTGACTTGTTCAGAGCGAGGCTAGGAATTCCATGGATAGTCTCCATGAATGTAGTCACCTCGGTAGTCCACAAATATCTAAATTTCCACCATGAGGGTACCATGCATAATATCTAGGATACTGGATATAAACCATTGGTATCACGTGGGGGATTCTACTTAGATCAATTTTGACCTACCTTGGTTTGACCTCTACCTCCTAGAGGGGATCTTTTATATAGATCTTATTTCAAGTATAAGATTGTGAGCTTAGTGTCAAAGAGTGTCTTTCCTCCATCTAGTTAGGTTATCTGTTTGAAGTCCTCCTTGCACGCATAGAAACACACTCCATCCTTTGCCCCTCCAAAGGGGATGGAAAAACATGCTCTTACCTTTGGGCCTTCCCCTTCTTCTTCTTTTGTACCTTCTTATTTTTCACCTCCTACTTCTTCTTCCCAACCCTTGGTGGTGTCTTCTATTCCTTCAACTATGACTGGAATAAGAAAAGGAAAAGCACCCACATTGCAAAAATTGAAGCTACAAGTTTTCAGCTTCTAGCTCTACCCACGGTGTAGAAGACCACATAGGAGGCTATTGTTTCTACTTCTATTGATTCTATTTATGTTGCTCCTATTTCTACTTCCTTTTCTTCCTTAGTTCCCATCTCATTTGTTCTTCTGCCAACTTCGTCAATTGATCTCGATGAACCTCACCCCAATAGGGTGCAAGTGTTCATATCTCCTTCTATGGAGCCATCCATTATCACCTCTCTTCCTAATATTCATCCTTTTTCATAGTTTTTTAACACGCCTTTGATGAAGGTGGTGTCATTTGTGGCTTCACCTCCTTCTTCTACTTCCATTTCGACTGTGAGGATCCTACATCCCTTTTTGAAGTGCAAGTTGGAGAATGACCTCACTTCGAGCAATGGTTGAAAAAAGTTTTTGTCATCTCTTAGGTCCTATTCTACCCGAACCTATTTCATCCTTGTGAAAGAGGTAGCACCTGCCTCCTCAGATTTTTTCATTTCCCCTCTCCCTAAAGATGAAACTAACTCTTGGGTTTCTTGTCCTCCTCCCATCTAGTTGCCACATGCCACTCCTGAGAAGTGTATGTTCATCTCATTAGAGGAAATTCTAACTATATCCTTGATCTTTATTAGGTTGATGAATTTGGTCTCATAGGAGTTCGGTGCTGAAGACATCAAAGGGTCTTCTTCCTTAGTTCTTGTCATAGTCTAGTCAGTTGGTGTTGCTTTAGTTATCCCTCCCCTACAAGCTCATCTTCCCTTCCCATATAATGATCTAGATTGGGAGTAGGATGACCTATTAGTGGAGTTGAACTAGAGTGGATCCTTCTTCTTCATCTTTAGATTAGCTTTGCGTATTTGTTTGTGTTCCCCCATTCTTGTCTATTTCTATCTGTGCTCCCACCTAGAGGACCCTTGCTACTATTGTATGTGCTTGGATACAAGAGAGAAAATTTTTCGTACATTTCTTCTATTTTTATCATCATTCTTCTATGTGTTGTAAATTTTAGCTTTCATGTCAACAACAATGCAAAGCATTGGGGAATTTAGGCCTCTTCCATGCTAACCCAATTTTTAAATTTTACTTTGTCTTCATGTGCTCTTCTTCCCATTTTGATACATTTGAGGGGTGATGACAATTCATATATATATTATATTATATTTATCTATTTATATCTATAAGAAGTTCTAACTTGGAATAATCAGATCCCCCTGTGCTCTTGATTTCTTCATCTCTACTTTGTGATGTGGTGGTTTCTATGTGTTGTCCCTTGTGTGACAACATTCCATGAATACATCTCACCATGTATCTCATGCCACATCATCTCTTTTATTTATCTTTTCCTTAGAATGACATGTGATCTCTTACATAACACACATCATTGTAAGGGGGGCTATCATATATGCTTAAATTTATTAAAAGTTTCAAAAATATTTCTTAATGTCTTATGTCTCATCATCTAGCTTGGGGGAAACTTGACTAGATTTTTCTTGTCTTTTCTGTGACTATCTTACAATATCCATAGGCCTATCTACATGTCATATGGTCTCTAGCCATGCTAGCCATACCTATCAACATCATCTTTTATTTGATCAGATTATGTCATGTCTTGTCTATAAATTTTTTGTCATGTCTATTTTTCTCTTTCTCATCTAACATATTTTTCTATAGCTAACATGTTTGTGGTGAGATTGCAGTCATCTTTGCAGGATTGAAGACTCATTTCCTCTTCACATCGTGGTAGAGCTCCTCTAGATCATGTATATTGGATTGAAGGTTTTCTTACTCTTCATCCTAGGCATAGTCTCTTCAATCTCTTTCTAGTTTAGCTCACACATTTTTAGATACATATGATCACTAAAGTGAGGGAAAAATATAATATCATAAAATTGCACCCTTATGAAATTTCACATTACATAAACCTTCACTTTAGCTTAATAAGATGATAATGGGAATCCCCACTTTCCTAACCTTCATTTTCGTCCCCACCTTGTCATTTTTTATCAGTGGGGAATTTTTTTTAGATATGCTTCGATGTTGTGTAGATGTTCATACACTACATGAACATCCTAAAAATATTCCTAATCATGTGGAATTTTGGATGTTACACTTCCATCTACCTGTGAAGTATAATGCCTCTACAATCATAGGTGCACCCAAAAATGGCTTCCCTGCATGCAATTTTAACTCATATTCCTATCATTCATTAATTATCTTTCATTATTGCAATTGAAATCATTCAATCTCTCATTCTAACACATCATTCTCACCTCTTATAATTTTCAATCTCTCATTCTAACACATCATTCTCACCTCTTAGCATTTTCAATCACCATTCCTCTCAGCTTCACCAAGCTCATTCGAGGGAGGGTAACATTTCTTTTTATTTCATTATCTTTCTTATTGAATAAAATATTTTTAGTTTGCATGTTTTACCTCTTTGTCTTGTAATTTATTTATCTATCTTTTTGTCTTGTTGTCTATTTGGTTGTCCATGGAGGTGGAAATACCAAAGTAGGGGTTTGAAGAAGGAAATCCTCAAAAATATCCCCAACACTTTTACTAATTCTATATGTGTATTCTATTCGTGATGAGATTTGTGGGAGGCTTCATAGATGGACCACTCATGAGTTCATCCCTTTTCTTCCACTACTTTTCATTTTATTAGATAGTTTATTTACTCATTATTTAGTATTCTTCTTGTTGTGCTTTGCCTACATTTTCAACATTATGTTTATTTTAGTTAAATTTTCAAACTTTAAATTTTGAGTAGTTAGCAGACCCTAAGTTTTTTTGGTGGCTAACTCAGTCTCTGGTTTGAACTTGATGCCAATGTGCCATAGAGATGCTAGTGAATCACACTATTGTCCTTGGTCTGTGCTTTCATCCTCTAGCTAAGAGTCATTTTATCTATCTCCTAAGACCTCTGAGGTCTTCTCACTCGGCTTCTAAAATTCTCTTTTCATAAACAATCATAAAACCCTAAAACATTGCATAAAATATCTCTTAATCATCTCCTGTCACTTGAGCTTTATACTTTGAGGTAATAGATATCTATCCACTCCCTAAAGAATCTTCCCTATCCTAGAGACTTGAGAGTAGTGGATCTTCTCCATTACCATTTAGTGAACCCAATGTGAATTTTCTTTCTCCTTATCTTTGTCTTGAAATTTTTATTCTTTCATTTTAAGATGTGTAGCCGATAGTGTGTTGTGACATTCTTTATGAGGTTTACAACCCAATAAACTACCTTTAGATACATAGTAAGAAGAAGCTATCAAAACTTAGCCATGGGGTCTAGAAGGTTTAGTCCTCCCTGATCTACTCTAAATTTTGAAGAGCACATTGTAGGACTCTCTACTAGATTCTCCTCACCTTACAATGAAGTTGTAACCCATACCCATCCTACCTCTCCCTCAAAGTCTTCCTCTTCCTTAGAGGAGGGAGCTACTCTTAGGGTACCTGTAGAGTAGATTCACTCTATGGAATTAAGGCTTGAAGAGTTCACAGGGTTCTTAGCAAGAGAGAATTCCTATGCTCAAGTAGCTCCTATTGTCATTGGTCTAAAGAGTTTGTTAATGGTTGATTGAAGATGTTTTCAAATCCTTCACAAAATATAATATATTGTATAAAATCATGTCCCATCTTACACCTTTGTCTTGGATAATACCCAATATTTCCAATTGGAGATCACAACAATTGAACATCTTGATGCCCAGAGATTAGACTATTGTCTGAGTTGTATCCTCAATGGTGTTGATGGTCAAAATAGCACAACAATGTTAAACAAAATATTTCTACTCCATTTCTCCTGAAAAAGATAACTGATCTAAAACCACCTATCTTCCAATGTCTCTATAGTTGGTTCTCAACTGTGCTATTTCATTCAGTAGTCCATGCAACCATAATGTTCAAGGGGCCTATTGGTAAAGGATGTAAACTGCATGATGCAAATTAATCTAACTTTTGGGGGTGTAAAATAAATAGAAAAAGATGGATCAAGGCATAATACAACAAAGCATAAATGTAAATCCCTTTCAATTTAGACATATAAATTTCACAATGAGCCTTCCAAGTAACTAAGAAACTGTAAAATGATACAATCCATAGACTATTTTGCACCATTATATTCACTCCTAATTCTAATTCAAAACGTACAACCATCAAACCTCAAAAAAAGACATGAACACACCACTAGCTCATCATTAATTCATAGATCAACAAACATAAAAGAATCCGATTTACAGATAATTTAATGAAATAACTTTAAATTTAGAATCTTCTACTGATTTGCATCAAGTAAGAAATAATTATTCACAACATTCACTAGCATACAAATGGCTATGGTTCATCAACATTATCATTGAAAAATATTCTAGAAATAACATTACTTGTATTGAAAATTTGAAAAAATACATCTAAGTATCTCACATAAAATTGTAAACTATCCTAAATCTCCTTTTTGTGGCAAATATTTCTTCAATGAGATGACCTCTACAAAGTGGAGAGAACTTCTATATATAAAATTTGTGTAGCACTAATTTCTCTCATCAAAATCCAGATCCACAAATTATGGGGTGACTAGGCAATGTAGAATGAGTGTCCATTTTCGATCTTGAGTTATTGATTGAAGACTCTTTCTCAAAACTCGTGTTTAAAATGAAGAACATGGACTTGCTATGATCCCTAGTTTGAACTGATTTCACCATCTTGGAAAATAGGAGAGGGAAAATGTTCAATTAGGTGTGCCTTCTTGATGCTGATCTATCAAAAGAACATGTGTATGGACATCTTAATCCTTTGATTTTAGCTCCTACATATACTCATCATAATTGGTGATTACCTATTGAAGCATTTATGTATCTAGCCCATCTACCCACCTATCTTCAAACTTTATTCTCTGTAGTTCAGTAGAAGCGAACTCCTGCATATCTTTAAGTTTGATAAGTTCTCTTCTGGTGACCTTTATCTCTTCTTTAACATCCATCAACCTATGCATCAAGATGTCATCGCCATCATCTCCTTTTTGCATCATTTCCTCAAATCTGCTACTCCATTTTTTCTTGAGTTTATCAAGGATGAGGCTATCTTCCATAGGGGCGTCTTCATTAACTAGTGTGGCAATTCTTTCCCCTAATTCCTCAACCTATTCATTAAGATCTTTCCTTGCTTGTTGCACCTCATTTCTGTGCGTATAGATGAATGAAGACCTAAACTTGATGATGCTAATAGTCTTCTCAACAAAATCAACATTGTCTTCTTCGAGAAAGGATTGTTCTAACAAGGTTTTCTTGGGTAACTTATTGATGTCTTTTAGCCTCCTTGCACGCTCTGAATACTCTTCCTCTTGTTTCACAAGAGTTTTAGTATGTGTGACCATGCCATTAATTAATTCTAATGCTCCTTCATGAGATTTGAAACTTTCCATCAGCAACTCCTCCACTTCTTGGTTTAGTCTATTAATCCATCTATCCACCATCCTTACATTATTCCTCATTTCAATCAAGTTATCAACATCTTTCTTTCTCAATAGAATAGGTGTCTCAGGAGCAACAAACTATGAAGAGATAGGAGAAGAGAGATCCTTTAGAAACTTATGTAATTGATCCACTTGTTATTTAAGCTCATCTTTCTTTTGCTTGTCCTGGATCATTCTTGACTTTGTAGAAGAAGCTACAATATCAATTAAGTTCATCTGCTGGTTTCTTGTGGGCCTTCCTAGATTGACAATGCCAAATTGGTAATCACTTAATTACATATCCTATTTATCCTTTTCAATCATGGGAATGGCACACTCAACAACAATTTTCGCAACATCTGTTAGCCTTGTGGAATGAAGAAATTTGACTCTTTTCTTTGGTCTCTCCTTTTCAATCTCTTTTCTAACATCATCCCACTTAAGGGGTTGTGGTTGTACTACTTGCTTCTTCTCTAGATTAATTTTTAGCCATGTTGGGGCAGCAAGGGGAGTTATTACCTAAGTGGAAGAAGATGTAGTAGGAGAAAGAGATTTGCAAATATCTGCCTTGGGTTGAGAGTCAACCTCTTGTTGTTTCTCCTTTTCAACCCTTTCTTTAGCTAATTTACCAGCTTCAACTTTAACTTTCCTTTCTTGTTCAACTTTGGCCAATCATTCTTCTTCTAATCTCCTCTCTTCCAACAACTGATTTCTTTGTTTCTCTAATTTTCACACCCTTGTCCATGCCTCAGTTTCCTCTTGATCAATCTTAGCTTGCTTTTCTTCCTATATTGTTTTTAAATATAATTATTCTTCCTCTTTCCTTCTCCAAGCCTCTTCTACTACTTTATACCTGGCTTCAAGAGCTTCCTTTTCTCTTATTTTTTGAGCCTTCTCCAAGTTTTGCAGTCTGCATGCCTTGTGGTTCATGGACCTCTTGAGCAGGCACCTTCGGTATAATATCTCCTCGAGAGATAGGAGGAGGATGTTCTAATTGCTCCTTAAGGGGTGCTCTTCTCTTAGTCCTATGGTATCCTTTAGTTTCCCATGCCTTCATTTTATTTTACACTTGAGCTTGTGGCTCTTTAATTCTCAAGACCACCTAGTGGATACTCTTGTCCATCACTATCCTGGAAATCTGTTTAATGTCAATGGATTCATATTCATCCCAATTAATGGGGGCCAGGTCTTTGGTACCAATGCTCTCTGCCTCATATCCTAGATCTAAAGTTACACCATCATCTGATAGTGTTTTGGGGATGTCCTCTTTTACCCCATACTCAATCATTTGAGGGATAGTCAGTCTTTCATAACTCCTCCTAACATCATAATCATCTTGTAAGTCAATGCAAAATTCCTCCAATAAATTATAATGTTTATTAAAGAGAGTAGGATTTATAGCATGAATTTTACTCCCTGGATCAAAGTATTTTCGAGATGTGTATAACCCCAACTTCAGATAGCTTAACTTTTCACATATGGCCTTTTGCAACTATATTATGTAGACAAAAATATTCCCCCAAATTCATAGGGAACTTGTGACATCCCAGTTTATGCATGAGGTAAATTTTAACATTGACTCCTAAGGCTTGATATATAAACACCATAAGGATTATCCTATCACTCCAACACCTTGGGAGTAAATGTGGATGACCATCAAATCCTGCCAATCTGAAATATGAGAACTTAGGATATTGGATATACCAATGTCCCCATTGAGATATGAAGGCTATGGCATCTCTTCTTAGCCTGAATCCAACATCCCTTGTTGATCAATTGATAACAACATAAATAAATGCATCATTAACCCTCTTATGATGCAAATCTGATGTCTACAAAGTTAGCTGATCATAATGATTCCAAACCTTTTGCTGTCCTGGAGCTTCCCCCAACACTCTCACTGCATTTAAGTCAAGAAAGATACCCATTCTTGCAGCAACATATATGACATAGGAAGTCATAAAAAGGGTCTTCATTTCCCTTCCAACATTTGATTGTGTAAATTGTCAAATAGGACCATACACAAATAAAAATATTTCGTACCATAAAAAATGGCATCTATGTATGGGAACATCCATTCTTTGAAGTATGTAGAATTCCTTTGACCAAATACCCTGGAAAGCATTAAGATCAAATCATCTATTTCTTTCTTGAAGCCGCCTCTTTTAGGTTGTTTAGGCATCTTAGCTAAGGACTTCTTCTTGATTCTTAACCACTTCTTGTTCATATGGGATCTATTGAATTCTTTGTTTTTATTGAATATTTGTAATGCCCCCACTTCAGTCAATTGTCTGGGGTTCCTTGGAGTAGGTGCATTAAACATGAACCTCATCATTTGTGGGGATAGATCAATGATGACATTCCCCTGTTGGTCCATGCATTGCCTTGACACTACATTATAAGCCCCTGCTGCAATCAAAATGAGCTCTGGGCATTGCACTGATAGAGGGAAAATGCAACATGTGCTATCCTAGAATATACTATCCTTTTTGTTCTACCAGTTACTTCTTTTGCAAAGGTTTCTAGAACTAGATCCTCACAATTATAGGATCCCAAGTTGGTGTCTGTGATATTTGACCATCCCGAATCCAACTTGCTAGCTATGGGAGTAGAATTTTGATGCTTGTAACTCAAAGTATAAGGTAACTATTCCACCTTTATCTTCTTTGGATTCACCTACCTTGAACTTTATGTAGCTTTTCCCTCCATTTGTGAGACTTCAATGGATGCTCCTGACATTATCTATACCTGCAAGACAACCCTAGATTGGATCAATAGGAAATATGCAATCATCAACATTAGAGGACTTACTCTTGACATTACCTTGTCTTTCACAAGGTAACCCTTTGCACTTAGTATAATTTAAAGGTTATCAAAAGTGGAACCAAAAATAGAATCAACATCATAAAGCCTTTTAGTATGGCGGGATCGGGGTTGAGACCACCATCAGAATCGGGACTGGGATCAAATTGAATGTCGGGATCGGGATTGGAGGTGGAATAGGTGTCAAGATCGAGATTAGGATTAGAACAAAAATTGAACCTGATACATTAATAATTTTGAAATCGCACCTCCATTCCGGTTCCAATTCTGTTGGAGTAACGAAGGTTTAATATCGAAAAGCTCATTGGGAATGGGCTTGGGATCAAACTGAATGTCTAAAGGACATCTATGATTTGAACCTACTCCTTGGCTTCACTTCCACCCATTATTATTAAGCATATCATAATTTGATGAAACACTCTGAATATTAAAAAATGAGGTCCTATGCTAAGCCAAAGAGGCTTAAAACAACAAGGTGCATCAATCCATCATGTGACTGAGGGAAGACAAAGAAATGAGAGAAACAAAATAGAAGAGCGAGACCAAGATAGAGCTTGTCCCAAAACGAAGCAATGGGAAATGAAAAAGCAAAAGGAAACAAAACAAAAGCAGAGTCAGGATGAAATCAGGACATGAAACCTATGCAAGTTCCAAGTTTAGGTTCCGTTCTGGTTCCGGTTCCACTAGAACAAAAAGAAAAGACAAAATATTTAGGAGAAAAGAACAACTCCCAAGTCCCAAATAAAAACACCAAGGACAAGAAACAAGGGGGACCCATTTTGACCAAAGTTAAGATGGGGTGGTTGTGCAAGGCATACCAAATGGTGAATCAGCTGGAAAAATGGTTTACCCATTTTCAAGACATTGAAGAATTCAGTCACCCATAACCTTTGGTTCATGAAAATTTTACATTTAAGTGTGATTAGTCATAGAAAACAAGGTTGAGCTGGAATCTCAAATGTAAATCAACATTAACAACTTTGAATCTGAGTGTGTGCATGTATGGTGCATCTATTTTTGGTAAAAAATCCCTCAATTTCTAAATAATTGTATTCAAGAGCCAAGTTACGTGAGTTGAATCCTTTTAAATGTCATGCAATAATATCTTGGGCATTGCTCCATTGCTAGTCAGGCATCCATAACCCTAATGAAGATACCTCTAGTTCTCTCAAAGCATTTCTCTACTTATAGTCAGGCATCCATATCCCTGGTAGAGATACTTGAGTCACCCTTCTTGTATTGAGTTTATCATCATTCAATGATTTTCCCCTTTATTTTATTTTATAAGATTTTCTTGAAGGAATTCTTTATTATCTTTGCTCAATACTTAGGTATAACAACCTGAAATTTTGGGTTGAGAACTATCATGGACATCATGACAGTATCAAGATTCAAATTTTTCACTCGGATCTTAAATACAACCACCTAGAGATAAATGAGCTTCTATGTCGAACAAATGTATTTTATCTATTTTGTGATAGATTCAACCATGGTTGATGAGAGGTCTTACAATATACTCATTTGTGTTTAACCTATCAAACCTTTATACAAAAAGAACAAAAATCACAGGTCTTGAAATGAAAAAATTTCAACAAACATACCTAAAAACAACTAAACCAACTTCTCTCCTAGTACCTTCAACATGCTTCAAATAACTTCACCCATCACTTAAATCAGATAAAAATGAAAACCTCAAAAAAAAACAAAACAAAGAAAGAAATAAAGAAAAAATAAAACAACAAACAAACAAACCAAAAGCAAAAAAATAATTAATTACATACTTACAAAAAAATTGATCATCAAACCCTTCATATGCCAAAGTAGTGTTTTAGAAATTTCTCGTTGATGGGCAAGGGAACAAGTTCTCCCATTAAAGTTCTTAAATGAAAAAAATTCTCACCAAGGATCTCAACAATCTGGTATGGACCTAACCAAAGTTGGTCAAATTTTTGGTGATCACCTTTCCTTTCCTTGGCCTTATCCCATAACAGTACTAAGTCTGATATTCGAAAGGCTTTAATTTTTGCTCTCTTGTCAAACCAACGTTTGACAACAACTTGATGTTTAGAAAATTTTTGTAAAGCAACATCTCTCTGTTCCTCCAAATTCAGTAAGTTATTAAGCCTGACCTTTATCCTATCATCGTTCGAGTAGAACTCTTGCATGAACCTAAGAATTGGTATCTGTAAGTGCATAGGAAAGACTGGGTCTTGGCCATATACCAAATTAAATGGGGAGTTCCCTAAGGTGGATTAATACGAGTTCTATCTACCCATAAGGTATATTTCAGTTGTGTGTGCCAATCCCTTGGATTACTTTCCAACAACTTCTTAATCACCTCCAACAAATTTTTATTAGTAGACTCTGCTACTTCGTTCCCCTATGGATAATAATTAGAAGAATATTTCAACACTATCTTATGTTCATATGCCCATTGAATAAATTTTGCAAAAGAAAAAGCAGGGCCATTATCACATACCAGGGAAAACGATACTCCAAACCTGGCAATAATGCATTCGTTGAGAAATTTGATGATCACCTCAGCGGTGCTATTTTTACAAGGCTAGGCTTCAGTCTAGCATGTACAATAGTCGGTTGCTATCAAAATGAATTTGTGACTTGTAGATGAATTTGGGTTAATTACCCCTACAAAATCTAATGCCCATTGGGCAAATGGTTTTAGCTCGTATACCGGTTGTAGGCGCATCACCAGATTGCGTTCCCTAGATGAAAAATTCTTACATGTATGAAATGTCCTCACATGTTGATGTGCATATCAGAACACATGGGGCCAATAATAGCCTAATCTCAGGATTTGGTGTGCCATGAAATTAGTAGACCCATGTCCAGTACCATGTCTACCATGAAATTTTATAATGGCATGCTTTGCTTGCTGCTGATCAAGGCAACGTAAATAAACACCTTGAAAGTTTCTTTGATATAGAGCTCCTCCTTTGAGCATGTAATGAGAACTTTTCAAACTCAATGCTCTCCTCTAGGTGGCGTTCATCCCATCTGGGAATTTGTTATTCAACAATAAAAAGATCAAATCTGAGTACCAAGGATCACTTGTGAATGACTACACCATATATTGTTGATAAGTAATCTTAGTATCAACGTCCACCATTGCTTTAGAAAATCCTTGTCCTTAGACTAGCTTCATTGGATGAATTTTGAGATCGTATTCCTGCAAGATGGCCACCCATTTCCCTCGTCTCTCCCCCAATTTGCTTTGCATGAGAAGGGACTTGACAACAGGGTCTGGAACTATTGCAGTGATTTGGCTATGGAGAATATAGTGACCAAATTTCTTGACTGCTCACACTAGTGCAAAAGCCCAATTTTCGAAAGGTGGATATCTAACTTCAGAATTCTTGAATGGAGAACTCATAAAGAAAATGGGCCTTTCATCTCCTTCACCTTTTCTCTGCATCAAGACAACAACACAAGAGTGATCAGATGCAAAAGAGTAAATGTAAAAAGGCTTTAGATAATCAGGCTGGTCAAGATTGGTGCCTTTGATATAGATTGTTTGATCTGTGAAAAGGAAGACTTAGCCTCATTACTCCACTCAATATTAGCCTCTTTCTTCATCATTTCATCGAGAGGCTTAACAATTTCTGCAAATCTAGTTATAAATTTTTGTACAAAGTTTATCTTCCCAAAAAAGGACCTCATCTCCTTTTTGCTACCTAGCATAGTCAATTTCAGAATGGATTTGACTCTATCTAGGTCAATTGAAATTACCCTTTGTGGTATTATGTGGCCTAGCAATTTCCCTTTAGAAACCCCAAACACACACTTTTTTCGTATTTAGAGATATACAATAGCTTACACATTTCTTAAGAACCTTTGATAAATTCGTAGCATGATTTTCCCTATCTTTAGAAAATGTAGTTAAATCATCCATATATATGATGACACACTTACCAACCAAGTATTTGAATGCCACATACATTTCATGCTGAAAGGTTGCTACAGTGTTGACGAGGCCAAACAACATCCTTCGATAGGAAAATGTCCCCCACTTGGTAGTGAAGGCGGTTTTCATCTTGTCCTCATAATTAACCTAGACTTTGTTATATCCTAAGTAACCATCAAGGAATGACATTATTTGAGAACTATTGACAATATGTAGTACCTCATCAAGAGAAGGCAATGGGTAGTTATCCTTCTCTGATGCTTTGTTGAGGTTCCAGAAGTAAACACATAACCTGATCTTGCCACTCTTCTTTCCTATAGGGACTAAACTAGCGACCCAAGTGGAATGCCTTACTGGGACAATCAGGGCATTAACTGGGCACTCCTTTTGATGAAAAGGCATCACATCAGGCTTCAAGGGAATAGTGTGAGTTATTACTGAGGTGTCAAAGGTTTTCAAGTCCTCGTAGCCCCAAGAAATCACTGCAATATTCGCCTTCAGTGATTTTATGATTTTGTCATGAATATGTTTTAGGTAGTCCTTTCCAATAAATACATTCTTTTCTGGGCATGAATCAGTTAGATTAATTGATTCATACTTCCCTCCATCAATAGATGTAGGTAATTTTTCACAAGCACGAGGATCTGAGCCAAATATCCTCTCCAATGCTACCATTCCTTTAAGAATACTATTCATTTTAACATTCATGATCCCTTCTGCATCACATATTTCTAGATACTAGTCTCCTTGGTCTCTATTCTGATTCATCAATTCTTTTTCCCTCAAAGACATCTAAGCTTGCCAAAAAGGCAAGTATATATTGGTCATCATCAAAGACCTGAAAATTCTTGACATTGTTAGGGATGGCTAGAATTGAGACTAAATCTACTAAGAATCTCTTGAGCTTGGAATCTTTCATAGGTTCCAAAGTTCTTACAATAATAGCTAGAGCATCTACAATCTAATTTCTCTCTCTAGGGATCAACTTGATACCAAAAGCATCAAAGTCTTCTATTAAATTCCATATCCGATTATGATATGAAACCAACCTCTTATTGTGACAAGTGTATTGGCTTCAAACCTATTTGACAGTCACCTTTGAATCTCCCATAACCATGATGATTGCCACCTTCTTCTGATGTGCAAACATCAAACCTCTAGTGAGTGCTTCATACTTTTCTACATTGTTTGTACAACCAAATCGTAACCTGTAAGATGCAAAGTATGTCTTCCCTTTTGAGTTGGTTAGTTCAATTCCTACTCCACTCCCCATTTTGGACTTAGAACCATAAAATTTAAGGATCCATAGCTGATCTGGAGTTGGAATTTCCTTCTTTTCGGATACTACAAGTGTTTGTTTACAAGGAATGGGTGGTGGCTCAGACTAGTTTTGGCTATCTAGATTTGGAGACTGCTGTTCATGATGTTTATCAATGAGTCCATTCTCACTTGAAACTAGTGTAGAAACTAGTTCTTGGACCTCTTGATGGATGGTTTTAGAATCAGGTATCTTTTCAAGCAACCCCTTAGGCATTGAAATATTATTAGGGGTGGGTGTAACATACAATTCTTGAAATTACTCAGTTTTGTTCTAAAAATCAAAGCATAAAACTTGAGCCTATTCAACTTGGGAAGAATCTTCCCCTTGGGTGATATCAGTTCTTGTCAGGATAGTTGCATCCATAGCCTGGAATGGGAATTGGTTCAAAGGTGCTATTGGTTGAGGTTCACAAGTCTCTTCTGACTCATAAACGTGATTAAGAATATCCACACAAGGTTGGCATGTCCACTCGGAGTGGCCTTCATAGTGGACTCTACACCAATTTGGGAGCAACAAACTCCATAGATCAACCTCTTCTCCTAGAACCAACCTATCATGTTGTAACCTTATAATTAAAACCTTTTAGTTAATAGTGTTCATTGGGTACCTATGTTCTAAAGGTTGTAGGGCATTAGGGTTGAATATTGAAAAGGTCATGCATTCCTCTCTCTTATACACTCCTATCTCTATTTCAAAATAGGCTACCTCGTTAGGACAGACGTATTCTATGATCATGTGTTTGAGACGAGGCTCACTTTGAATCCTAATTTGTGTCGCTACTCCCTTCCATCTCAGCCACATATGTGAAAAGTCTAGGGATAAGTAACCCCTAATACTCTTCATTAGATCTCGGCTTAGAAGCATTCCGTATGTCTCAAGAATATCAACTACATGAATATCCATGTAGGTTTGGATCCTTGGGTTTGACCCAACCTATACATGAATATTTTTTAATTCCCCTACTACATTAACCTCAGTTTTTTCTAGTTGTATTACCTTCTTATGAATTTGAATTGGGCTTAACCCCAAATTTTTACAAATGGAAAAGGGCATGACATTACTTGAGGCTCCAAAATCCAAGAGGTAATTGTGTAGATTCTTTCTGAAGATCCTCAAACTTAACAAGAAAGGTGGAGTTCCTACCTTTCCTTTG
The DNA here is from genome assembly GCA_007115665.2 of Sequoiadendron giganteum. Lineage (NCBI taxonomy): Eukaryota > Viridiplantae > Streptophyta > Pinopsida > Cupressales > Cupressaceae > Sequoiadendron > Sequoiadendron giganteum. The sequence goes on along the minus strand of CM021105.1, from coordinate 339,917,904 downwards.
TATAGGGTCGCATTCATCTCATTGGTTGGAGTCACCTTGATTTTTCCTTTCAACCGATCTGCTTATTCCAAAGCTCTCAACACGATGTTGCATTGGGAAGGGCACCATTTCAAGATGTCAAAGAATGACAATGAGGTCCTTTGCTTCTATATCTCTGAAACAAAATCAAATTCCACATCATTTTTCTTCCGATATTTAGGATCAAAAGATGAATTAATTTTATTTTGGAATTCAGGTGGACCTTTGGGTGGAGCGAGGTTATTATTTGCATTCTGATTAGGTGGAACTATGGTATTTGGAGGACCAGATGTGGTGAATGGTCCTTTATTCCGATTTCTCAAGAAATGGCCTCCCTTGGTCTGGAAGGCCTGAGCGTCATAAGTATCCTCTTCTAGTTCATTTTCTCCCTGCATGGGAAATTGGTATTATTTTTCAACGGTTTCAAACATCATGGCTGTATCTACTAACCCAACACTTGGGTTAGGATTCCCTTGTGGCGTGTAAGAATCAACTTGTGCTATTTTGACAACCTTCTCCATCTCTAGGCAATTAACTTCAGAATGCGAGGCCGTATCATGTAACCTACACCAATTTGTCATTAGGTTTAGATCTACAACATTTGTAGTGTGAGGCTTATCCTCATTGGCCTGATAGTTATGAGATACCCCACCATTATTCGGTCTCGTATTCCACTGTCTATTGTTATTTGACCTCTAATTGTATCCCCTATTCTGATTTTGGTAATTTTGATTAGGGAAGCTTTGGCCTTTGTAATTCCTCTAGTTTTGGTTGGAATTTTGATTCGAATAATTATTTTGATTTGAAAACCCTCCCTAATTTTGGTAACCTTGGTTTTGGTTTTGGCCTTGGGAAGGGTTTTGTAGATAGGGAAAAATCTTAAATTTGAAATCTTATTAGATTAAGATTAAGATTTTCACCATCCCCAATGCAGTTACCTGTAAAACATACTCACATGCAAGATGAATAATCTAATCTAAAAAAACATGCATATTAATAGGGATTCACTCCATTTTTCTTCTCAATCTCGCATAAGAATGAAAGCTTCGAAGGATTTGACTATTGAAGAAACGTTGATCTCTCACTATTGCAACATAACGATAAAGGTGGAGGTGATAGATGGAAGATTGAGGAATGCTTTTGATAGAGTGAGGGTATTGGAAGAAGTTGATCCCAAATGGCTTGTGAAAGGCCGTATTTATAGAGCTTTGATGTGGACGAAGAAGAATATTTGATTTTTGACAAAAGAAGAAATACAATGAGATGGGATAAGATTCTAATAAAATAGAAAGATATTGATTTTTTCATTTTAAAGGAAATAAATCCTGAAAAAGATGAGAAGGATAAGTGATGAATTATCTAATTAAATTAATTAATTAGATACACATGAGTTTCAATTTTAGAAAGAAAGTGAGAAGATATTTTAAGATTTTATTAATTAAATAAATATTTGATTTATTTAATTAATATTGGATTTATGACTTCATTAATTAAATAATATAAATTATTTAATTAACATTAGAAGAACGAAGAGATTACGAAAAAAATGATTTAATTAATTAAATAATATAAATTATTTAATTAACATTAGAAGAACAAAGGGATTATGAATGGAAATGTTTTAATTAATTAAATAATATAACTTATTTAATTAATATTAGAAGAACGAAGGGATTATGAATGAAATTAGTCAAATAAATAATATTTATTTAACTAATTAGATGATGACATGGGTACCTAGGGAAAACATGCTACAAGATGTCTAAATGATGTAATGTTGTGACAAAGTATCGTAAGAGGACATTTTTGGGTGTCTACATTTTACCCCTTTTTGAGATGATGTTCGAGATGATGAGATCTGTGTCGAGTAACATCATTGCAAAGAAGCTAAGCTGTGGATAGAGGAAATGGATGATGATAGACAAATAAGCTAATGATGATGCAGAGATATGATGATGGGATGATGATGTAATCATATATTGATGATGATACTTCTAATAGGATGATGATGCCCCCTCGAGAGGATAGGCGGGTTGGAATGACATGGGTATTCTCTCAAAATGGATGAAATGATAAAAGATGGATAAAGAGATGGATAATATGTTATGCTACAAGAAAGTGAGCAATAATGGTTTTTGATATAGCACTAGGCATTATGCACCAAGGTATAAGGACCAAGGTGACGATGTGTCTCGTGCCCCAACGTAATTTAACCTTGTCTAAACATATGAGGAAGTAAACTTAGAGCACTAAAGTCCTAATGCACAAAAGGTATGATATGACCTTAGATTCAAAGGATAGTGCAAAAAGCTATTCCACCATACACACAATATGAATATTAGCTAGAATGATAGAAATTTGATACAAATGCAAGATAAAATGATAACACACACAAGAAAGCATGCACAAATGATTCAAAAACAAACAAGGTATTTCCCTTGTCAAGGTGTAAACCATTGATTAATTGATTAATTGATGATGATTATAGTGTTGTCATTGCGGGGAATGATATATCCGTAGATCAACACAAGGATGACTAATTGACTAATTGATTGATTGGTTGATTTGGTTTATGAAAATATTAGGATCAAGACCATTGATGCAATTGGATAATTTGACAAGATTGATTGACTTGATTGGTATGGATTGATGATGACTTGCATTTGGATTTAATGTATGGATGAATGAATTTGGTGAAGATGATTGATTGGTTGAATGATTGGATGATTGGATTGAGGTATTAGATTGATTAGATAAAATTGGAAAAAGTGATTGGATGGATTGATTTTATTGCTTGGATTTTTGTTGGCTATTTGATTTTCTTTTTCAAGATCTTTTTCCATTTTTGCTGTATTTTTGAAATGTTTTGACTTTTTGGTATTTTGAAATGTTTTTATTTTTTTGTAATTTTTTCAAGACATTTTAATGGAAGAATGCCAGGATAAGGCTAATGAATAGGATGATCAAGATCAACTAGAGAAGATATGGACACAAATGCCTAAGTATTTTTCTGCTATTCCTCATCAAGACCAAGGAAGGGAAGAAAATATGTATTTAGATAGAATGATGGAATATGGATAAGGTGAAGGATATGTTATAGAAGATATGGATAAATTGTATAGGATAAGATGTATGATGTTCAAGAAGATCCTTAACCTTGTAAAGATCAAAGGTGGAAAGGTAAATGATGAACGCAAAAAGGATAATGGATATGAATGATAGGATGGATGAAACTTTCCCCCAAGTGTAAAGTGCAAGAGGAATAGGGAAGATAGGATGTGGATAGGGATACAGAGGAAGGACTCAAGCATCAAGTTTCATGGCTAATATCCCTAAAATATGTGCCCTAATAAAGCATGGAAATATAATCATAAATTTTGGCATGATGGAAGAAGCTAAGGACTTAAGAAAAGGTTTCGATTAAAGGAGGATAATGGGGGATGGATGTTGGCTCATGGATAGGAGGTTGGAAGGCTTATTGATGGATAGATGGAAAGGATGGTAAGATCAACATCGGTACACACCTTGAAGGGTGGTGGAGTGATGGAAGAGAAGTGGCTTTGAAATTTAGAGATTTAGATGGAGGACTGGATGGGGATTTTGGGATATAAGGACCCAAAATGGATGATGGTGATAAAGGATATTTAGAATTGGATGGATTTTTTGGATAAGAAAGTTTGGATTCCAATTTTGATTTTATTGCTTCGATGAGACTTTTAGGAATCCACATAGCTTTTGACTTTGATTTTTGATTCTTGGTCCTTTGTGGCCTTTGAGATTTTTCTTTTTGCTTTATGGGCCTTTGTGGCCTTTGAAGTTTTTCTTTTTGATTTGTGGGCCTTTGTGGCCTTTGAATTTTTTTCTTTTGAATTTGGATCAGATTTTCTTTTATTTTTGCATGTCACTTCGAGGAGACATGTTGATCCTTTGATGTATGTAGATTTTGATATGGAATATTTTGACATTTGGCACCCAAATTGCTTCCAAGAGCAATGGGACGGGTGGATAAAGATGAATGATATGAAGGTATTATGGATGGGTTGGTGTAGGCATGTTGGAAAAGGTTCAAGGGTGTGTACCTTTGTTGATCTTGACTAGGGATATGAGGGATGTAGGGCCCCAATATGGATGGAAGGGTTGATGAACCAGGGTTTGGATGATAAGGACCAAGGATAGATGGAAGGTTTGATGGACTAGAATAAGGACCTAGGATAGATGGAAGGTTTGATGGATATGTATTGTTTTAATCTCATCCATCCATCCAAAATTGCATTTTCTATAGAATGGCAATTTTGTCCTCATTTTGTGATCTCTTAATATCTTGAAAACTCTGGAAAATCTTGTATCTTGCAATTGTTGAGTCTTGCATTTGCTTATATTTGTCATTTAGTTAATTAGTCTCTCATGTAGGATTTTACATTCTCTTGCACAATCATTTGAATCCTTCAACACTTGTTTAGGAATAGTCATAATCTAGATTTCTCGTCATAATCAGAGGGCAACCTCATATTTTCAGCAAGTTAGAAGGTGTAATGGAGGTTAGTCATGGAGGATGAAGAACTTGGGTGAGATTGTTTCATTCATTTTTTTTTTATTCCTTTGCACTCCACTATTTATTGTGGGTTTTTACATGTTTTGCATTTAATCTGCTAACAAACCTAATAAAAAATTACCCTCAGTTACATTGGTGAATTCGACTGCTTTTCAAACATGTTTTTTGTAGATTTCCATACGGTCATTTGTCATTTTTTGTAGGTACAGGTGTACAAAATGTTGTAATTTCCATTTTTTGTGATGCAAGTGCTTTGTCGTACCGCATCTGTCTTTGAAAATGACACAAGTGCTCTGTTGCACCGCATCTAACTCAACGAGCGACACATTTGACTTTACGCACTGCATTTGACAAAAAAATGAGCCGCATTTACCTTACAAAGCCGTATCCCCCATTTCAAACTACGTATTTGTCATAGCCAGTTGCATTCTCTCTATTGTGATGCAATCGACTGGTAAAGAAGTGTTTTCTATTTTTTCCAGATTTCTTATTTTTTTCTCTACTTCTAGATTTTTGGGTTACGAATCTATGTGTGACAGCATGTGCCAAGTTGGAGTCTAACCCCATTTTGTTGTTTATTTTCTATAATCTAATCAATCAAACAAACAAAGTGCATTACACTCATGGATTAAAATGAACACTCACACATTTTCATTGGGCTAAAAAGAACACAACCATGCATGTTCATTCATTGGTTTAAAAAGAACAATCACACATTTTCATTGGTTTAAAATGAACTCTTGATTGTCTCATACTACAAACGGTTAAAATGAACATGTGTTTGAACTGTTTTGTAATTTAGTAATGACCTCAATAGTGTGTATGAAATTCTCTTGTGCCTTATGTGATCTGGAGAAACAAAAACACTAATGAGTTGGTTACTTAATCAAACATTCATATTTCAATTTGGGATTAAAATGAATAATCTGGCTAGTGTGAGCTAAGTACATGGCGTGTGTTCTCTCTTTGTTTATGCAAAAAAATATTGATCGAAATACGGGTGTACTAACTCACTTTTTTTAAAATCTTAGAGGACCTGCCTGGTGGGAAAAAGAAATCACCCCAGGAAATGACCCAATCGGTAACACACTAAAGCCAAGTGACTTCAAACTGATATATAAGTGTGGGTTCTCGAGGAAAGTTTGAGAATCACGAGCATCATTCCAACAAGAAGGGCAACAATGGTCTCTTACCACATGGATGGTGCCCCACGAATGGAATGAATGAATTAAAACCCTTGTTCTAGTGTGACCAAAATCCCTTTTCTATTCTTTGGTGCAACAACGGTTGTTGTGAAGGCACCCACATATTTGCAAGTTTTAGTAGAGATGATCAAACTGCCATGGGAGATTCATGGGGGTTGGAAGCTTGGTTTCCTTGAGAAGTGAGTGCACTATAAGAGGGAGCCTGTGGGGCCAAGCTTCTAGATTCATCCACTAAGAATATGTGGTTGGAGTAAAATCCCTATGGGATCCAAAAGAATACAGTCTTTTCAGCCATAGGGATTGTACATGTTTTCTATGTGGTTGTTTTCAATTTCTTTCAAGACAATGTGTTTGCCAAGTGTATTCAGACAAAATGAACAAGTCAACATCCTCTTCAAAATATGAAATAACACGTCAAAGCTGAAACACATTTTTTTTGCAATCTGCCAATTGTTTTTACCACAAATCAAACATTGTGATGCATCTTCCATATTGAACCACAATTGCTTATTTTTGAGTCGCAACTGCTCTGTCGAGCCACATTCACAACCTTAAACGCTGCACTTGCTTGTCATACGTCACATTTTCTATGTCAAATGTCCCAACTGCTCTATCAAACCACATTTGCTTGCTTAAACACCGTAAATCGCTTATTCCATGACACATCTACTCTGTTGTAACGAATTTTTTGTGACACATTTTCCTATAACTTACCATTTCATTCATTGTCAAGAAATTGAGACTCAAATTGTCCATACAATATTCCAGACATCTTCCTCTACTATTTATGTCCACAATTAGACCAAGAATTTCTAACATCCATCATCCTTGCATTATAGGTTGCATTCTTAGGTTGCCATAGGTTTCCATTGCATTTCCTTAATTGCATTATTAGGCTTTACCATCATCTTAGGCACTCATTTTTCAGATTTTAAGAGTAGATTCCTTACCATCCTTTGTCAAAAATTTGCCTTCAAAAGTAGGTTATCATTGGAATTAATCAAACCATTTCCCTTTGTCATTGTATTTTGTGAACAATTTCCCACTCATTAGTCTAGTGTGGAAATTTCACTTTGCCCTCTTTAGTCATTTTACAAGTCCATTGACATTCCCAAATTGAGACATTTCCAACACTTTGTATGGTTAAGTGTGCATATCCTTAAGTTTACCAACATTAAGTGCATCTTAGAATTCCTTACACTTGAATCAGTCTCCTTTGCACACATTATTCCAAAAACCCAAAAACATAGTGTCATAAAATTTGCGTACTTAGGTCATCATCCCAAAGTTGAGAAAAACTTTTATTGTTGAAACTAGACTACAAAGAAAAATAAGACTCATGGATTCTTTTGGTCAAGACACCAGGCTCTACAATTTCTCCAATGACATGAATGCCAATACCAAAAATTTACCTAATGAAATGAACATAAATTTAAACATGGGAAATTCTCTCATTAATCCGTTCAGTGAGATGTCCATTCCATCCTCTTCATGCAATACTTTTGAACAATTCATCTGCAAAGATGCAAATGGGCAAGTCTTTGAGGAAGACATACACACTGCTGCCCAAAATATTGAAGTGGCATCCTTTGCAGAAGATTTTGTCCTAAATGATTCCACCAGGTGTCTAGCTATGCTCCTTGACCAATGGACTAAATTTCCAAAAGGATTTGACATCAATACCATAAGAGAAACATATCCTAAACCCACAAATCAAACAAGCCAATCACATGATGCAAAAAATACTTCCATGGGATCCACCACACAAAATTTCATCAACACCGTTAATGTTACCTCCCTTGGTAATACTAAAACCCATACCACAACCAATACATCCAATATGGTCAGCACAATGTCTATTGGGGGATCATCGACCTAAAAAAACACTACATCACAATCCATCCCTCAACAAATATCCACAGTTTCTTCACAAACTATTGGATCAACAATGGGTGTCAACACATCAAACCTCTTTGGGGAATCATCTACCTCTATGGGTACATCAACAAACCTCTTATTAGGTTCCTCTAATGCAATGGAAACAAAATCATCAAATCCTTTTGGGAGGAATAAACGAAGATTTCATTCAAGGAACTCAACCTAATGTCCCAAATTCCTCACAGGTTAATACCAACATTCCTTTGAGGCAAAATACCAACATTCCTCTAGGTCATAATTATCTATTTGGGCAAGGCAATCAAGGCACCCAATATTCCACTCCATTTGGGAATCAACATGCTCAAGGCCAACAAGGCCCTCAAATTCAACCCAACATGGCTGGATCCCACATCCCAACCTACGCTTCTCAAGTCCATACACAAAAACACATCCCTCATCAAAAAAATTATTTTCAACAACCGCCAAATTAGAATACCCAATTTTCTCACCAACAAAAAATTATAAACCAACATATCTCCTCACAATAGGTGGGAAATCAATCCATACCTATCACCAACATGTGTGATGCTACCAACAATCCAATTGTGAAAGCACTCACACTCAAACTTGTTGCTCTTCAAACATAGGTGGAAACCTTGCAACAGTCAAACAAAAAGTCTTACATGTCATATGACCTATGTCCATATCCATTTGGCACAACCTTGTTTATGACACCATTTCCTCATGGATACGTGGTGCCACATTTCCCTAAATACAAAGGAAAGACAAATCCTATTGAACATATCCGAGAATTCACTACTAGTTGCATGGAAATTTCCTATGAACACACCTATTTAATGAGAATTTTCTCTAGGAGTACCACATAGCACACACTAGAGTGGTTCACACAATTTCCTAAAGGAATCAAATCATGGGATGAATTGGAAAACAAGTTTGTTGAAAACTATGCCTATAACATTGATATGGACATTGACATTGCCTCCTTATGAAAACTCACCCAAGAGGATGCAAGAGAGACCTTTATTCCATTCTTCCAAAGATGGAGAACTCTAGCTAGCTGATGTCTTGTGGAGATACTTGAAAAGGAAAAAGTCACAATGCTTGTACAAAATATCCTCAGCCTGCTAAGATATGGCTTACAAGTCTATTGCTGTACCACCTTTACTGATCTTGTTGAAAAAGGTGTTCAACTTGAAAAAACCTTACTTGCCAAAGGCGAACTTAAGTATGGCGGAAAAAAATCAACATTACCACAAACACCAACCCAAGTGCTTCCAATGACAAACAAATATTGGGTTAAAAATAAACACATCACCGATGATGGCGTGGTTGATGCAAAAATAATCAACACAAAAGGTCATGTACTCACAATCAAAGGAGTACAAACTCAAAATGCACCTGTGACTGCACCAACACCAACTGCTAATGCCATTCAAAATAATCTTGCTCAATCAAACCAAAAGCAACCTCGTCAGACAAAGCAATTCCCAAAATGCACATACACCCCTTTGGGTGAACCCATCGAAGTTGTCCTAAAGAAACTCATCCAAAATGGTGTCGTAACTTTGGAAGAACCTAAACCATATGATCATGGTTAGTTTAAGCCATCATGGTGGGATGATAATGCATTTTGTGACTACCACCATGTTAAAGGGCATAAAACTTCCTCTTGTCGCCAACTCACAAATCTTGTCCAATATCTTATTAAAAACCACACCATTGAGTTAGGAGGTCAACCATTTGCATCTAATGTAGACCATAACATTCATAAGAACCCATTGTAGAACCATGGTTTAGGTAACCCCTCCTTGTCTGGCAAAAATAATAATAACAATCAAGCTAATTACGCATGTGTTGCATACACCTATTCCGGTGGTACTATGATTAATAATCTTCACGCTGTTGATGAAGATAAATGTGTCAATACCATTACTATTAAAAAGACCTTAGAATGCAATGTCACCACATGCAAAGGCAAGGTCACCATCTCAAGCCCTTATGCTCGTTAGCAAAAAATCACCATACCAGGCCTGTTTGTTAGGAAGTTAATACCCAATCCAGAGTTCAACCTTATCGAGTAGTTAAATAAGACCGTTGCCCAAATTTTCATCCTGGAATTACTCTACATTTCGCTAGCACATAAGGCCATATTAGATAAAGTCTTGCAAGAGTCCTCCATCCTAAACATTATTGATGTCAACCATTTTGAAACTATGGTAAGATATTTGACTTCACCTCACCACATTACCTTTTCGGATCTTGACTACTCCTCACCCAAGCCATATCATAATGACACCCTGCATATTGAAGTTTTCATCCATAAGCATAAGGTTAGATGAGTCCTAGTAAATTGCAGAGCAGGATTGAACATCTTCTCTTTAAAATTGGTTAAGCCTCTTGGCTTCTCTGATGCATGTGTAGATGCTACCAAGAGTATTGTGATAAAATCATATGATGATGCAGAGCGTTCTTCTAAAGGCATCATCACACTCCCAATTTGTGTGGGACCGGTTATCATAGACACCACATGTCAAGTCCTAGATCATGATATACATTACAATATCTTACTTGGTCACCCATGAATTCATGCATTAAAGGCCATCCCCTCCACCTACCACCAATGTCTAAAGTTCCCTTTTGATGGCACCGAAATTACTATACCAGGAGATCCTAATCTTTTTCAATATTGCACTAACTTTGAGAGCTACTACTGAGCATCAAGTGCCTATCAATTGAGAGGCTTCAACATCCACTTCCTCTAAATAAATCAACCCATACACACTTACCAAGTCATTCATATCCACTCTATCAACTTCTGCCACACCATCCTCCTCAGTCTCCATACCAAGTAATGACTTAAAGATCTAGGACATGGGTTGTGGAGAATTCAAATTGAATACGGCTTATTGTATCACCACAATACGTAAGAGATCTAAAGTCCATGGTCGACCTTGCTATGTCATAGAGCCTAAGTAGACTTTCAAGGTTCCTCCAAAGATGATATTCACATTATGGGGAGACATGAATAACGAGGACATTTAAGACTTATCTACTTGGATTTACAAGGACCCCATGGAATTATCCCCATTACTAGTAAAGATTTATGACAAAGGATTCAAGATATGCAAGGCTCATGGTTTTGATGGAACTAGCGGACTAGGACCAAGAAACAAGGATAGGAGAGAGCCTATCATTCCTTCTTCCAGACCAAAGTATCTAGGGCTATGGTTTGACCAACTTGAAACTGACGATCGACGTACCTATGCTCTTTCAAGTAAGGATGTAATGGTTTTTGAAAGTGTCAAGACATGCAAAAACTCCCCTACCAAAACTGACTCTCATGAATGGGAATGGGGATCTGCTAGAACCCTGAGTGACTATGATATTGATGAACTATTCTTGGAACTCGACCAACTCCCTTTTGAGGAAATATTCAGCCAAATGTACAACATTGATCCTATAGATTGCAATTCTAAACATAAAGAATGGGTAAGCATCTCTTGGGACCCAAATGAGCATAAAATGTCTCCGATAACATCAACATCATCCCACCCCATTCCCAAGCCCACTCAAAAGCATAACATGTTTGAAGATACTAAACATGCCTCTGAATTACCTTCCATTGATCATGATATTGATCCATTTGTCCCATATTATGACCAAGAGCATAACTCATCTAAATTTGAAGATGGTCCTTGGATCAAATCTGATTGGGAAAGTGAAGATGACAATTCTGCCTTCACACTTGAGGCTTCCATTTGCATTCTTTCCACATCCTCCCCCCTTTACCAACACTAATGATGGGATTTCCATTGTCTATCCACAACTCATTGACTGGGACCAACAAGAGCCGCCTGCCATGGATATTTTTCAGAATGACGAAGCCATTGCATAATTTATGGGACTTTGTGAGGGCATACCAAGTGGTGATCACAAGGTAGGATTCTCTATTAATCTAGATTATGCAGCATACTTCAGGGAGACTGTGCAATCCTCTAGTCATAAAAATATAAAAATAAAACAAAAAAAGACATGTCTTTAGGTGAAAACCGCAAGGCACCTTATGACAATTCAATAGTAAAAATAAAGGACGTATCCAAAGGTGAAAACCTCTCTGAGGTGCCTAAGGATGGAGGATTGGAATTTATTACTATAACATAGGAAAAATCAACAATTCTTATTGAAGACACCATAAAAATTAACATAGCTACACTAGAGAATCCCAAAATGGTTCTCTTTGCCGCATCATTGACAAAAGAAGAAAGACTTGAATTCAAACAATTCTTCTCAGATAGAACTGTTAACTTCACATGGTAATATGCTGACATGCCAAGGATAGATCCCGAGTTAGTATTGTACCATCTTCCTTTGATTCCAGGTATTAAGCCAGTCAAGCAGAAATTATGAAAAATGCATCCGCAGATTGCACTACTTGTGAAGGCTGAACTGAAAAAGTTATTGGATGTTGGATTCATAAGATCAATAGATTATGAGATTGGATTTCCAACCTTGTCCCTATTACCAAGCCCAATGGATAGATCCACATTTGTACAAACTTCAGAGATCTAAATAAGGCATGTCCAAAAGATGATTTCCCATTACCAAACATAGACATTATTGTTGATCTCACCATGAGATATGAGATGTTGTCCCTCATGGATGGTTTCTTGGGCTACAATAAAATACACATCACCCTAGAGGATCAACAGAAAATGGAATTCACATGCCCATGGGGAACATACTATTGGAATGTCATGCCTTTCGGCTTAAAGAATATAGGTGCCACATACTAGAGACCAATGCCAACAATATTCCATGATATAATGCATACCTTAATGGAAGATTATGCAGATTAAATCTTGACCAAATATTTGACACAAAAAGATCATCTCAGGGTCTTAGACAAAAATTTTAGGCGGCTAGAAGAATACAAGGTTCGTTTGAAACCAAAGAAATGTTTTTTTGGTGTTACTTTAGGCAAATTATTGGGCTACATAGTTTCACGAAGAGGCATAGAAGTGGACCCTACAAAATTAAAATAAATATTAAACATGCCTCCACCAAAAGGAATCAATGAGCTAAGGACACTATAGGGAAGATTACAGTCCATCTGATGCTTCATTGCTCAACTAGTAGACAAATGTTAGCCATTTTAGTAGCTATTGCATAAAAGTATCCCCTTTGTGTGGATAGATAAATGCCAAACAACCTTCCAAAAATCAAAGAATATCTATTGACACCACTTGTCTTAATGCCTCCCATTGAAGGCAAGCCATTAATCATGTATGTCTCTACAACCACCAATGCACTGGGGGCATTATTGGCAAAAAATGACTATGAAGAAAAAGAAAGAGCCATATACTACATTAGTTGCACACTCATAGGATATGGACTCAATTACACATTTGTGGAACATGCCTATCTCATAGTTGTCTTTGCGGCCTAGAAATTAAGACATTACATGATGAATCACCAAAGATAGTTGGTAGCAAAGATTGATCCACTAAAGTATCTTCTAAGCCGGGCAGCATTGACAGGTCGGTTGGAAAATTGTGTCATGATTTTGAGTGAATACGACATACAATATGTTGAGCGCAAGGTAATATAAGTATAGGTAATAGCTGATCAACTTGTAGAGGAACCTATCCAAGGCACTCATCCATTCATAGCTGACTTTCTCGATGAGTCTATCTTTCATGTAGAACCTACATCACCTTGGAAATTGTATTTTGACGGGTCTCACACTGGTCATGGCTCAGGAGCTGGTATATTGTTCATCACACTGTAAGAGGATTCCATTCCTAAGGCATTCTAGATCGCCTTCCCTTGTACTAATAACATTGCAGAATATGAAGCACTAATCACAGGACTCAAACTGACAATTAAATGAAAAATTTAGACACTGCTAGTATTCATGGATTCTCAGTTAGTTATCAACCAAGTGAATGATGATTATGAAATAAAGGATGAAAAATTGTTTCCTTACAAGTGAATGGTGGATAGATTTCTGACCTATTTCAAATTGATTGCCTTTGAACAGATCCCTAGAGCATAAAACAAGGTTGTTGATGCAATGGAAACTAGCGGATCTCTTTTGGACATCCCCAAAAATGTGTCACAATTTGACTTCTTAGTGGAACAACTGTTGATGTCCGTATACAATGTTCCAGAGATAGAGATGGTTTGTGAACTTGTTGGTCCCAACTTGCCTTGGTACTAAGATATCTATGATTATCTTAAGTCCTAAACCCTTCCACCCAACTTATCCAATAATCAACAGAAATCCTTCATCCGAAAAGCCGCCCGATACACAATTGTCAGTGACACCCTTTACCGCCGTAGCTTTAACAATATCCTTCTTCACTGTCTTGACACTGATGAAGCTCACACAAATTTACGTGAGGTACATGAGGGTATATGTAGATCTCATTCAAGTGGCCCAACTCTAGCTAGGAAAGTCACCAGACTGGGGTATTACTGGCCGACATTAGAAAAAGATGCTCTTCAGTTTGTCAGAACATGTCAAAAATGCTAGGTGCACAATGACCTAATCCACACACCTACACAAGAAATGAGACCGATCACTTCTCCATGGCCCTTCACATAATGGGGATTCAACATTGTGGGAAAAATCCATCCATCCTCCTCCAACTTCCATAAATTTATCATTACTACCATTGAGTACTTCACTAAGTGGATTGAAGCCATTCCCTTCACTTACATCATCGATAAGAAGATTTCAAAGTTTATCCTTAATTACATCATCTGCCCGTATGGTGTTCTATAGTCCATCATCACAGATAATGTTCGTCCATTCAAAAATCAAGACGTTCATGAAATTTTTGAGTGATTCCACATCCAACACCATTTATCCACACCATATTATCCACAATGCAATGATCAAGCTGAGGTGTCAAATAAAACAATTCTTCACATTCTTAAGAAAACCGTCAACGACGCTAGCCAAGATTGGCATCTACAACTCAATCTTGCCTTGTGGGCCTACTGTACCAATATCCACACACCCACCAAAGCCACTCCATTTTCCTTGGTCTATGGATCTGAAGCTATATTAACCATCGAGGTTGAAATTCCTTCTCTTCGAGTCTCCTTGAAGGGAATGATTGATGATGAAAAATATAAATAGTCTCACCTAGATGAACTAGAAATGATACAAGAAAGAAGACAAAATTCCTTGAACCACTTACAGGCATATCAAAATCGTCTTTGCAGGAGCTATAAAAAAAGGGTGATGGTCCAAAAATTTAAAATTGGTGACTTGGTCCTCATGCAAAATCCAAGAAATCAGGATGATCTTGACAAGCCTGAAATGTTTGAGCCTAATTGGCTTGGTACTCATGTCATTACTGCAACATTTGGTTCTAGAGAATATTATTTAGCCACACCTGATGGAGAATAGTTGACAAAATCCATCAACAACCTACATCTATGAAAGTTCTACAAAACATTAGAGAGCTTGATTAAAACCTTAAAAACACAAAAAAATTGAAAAATAAGAAAAAATATTCACCTTGATGAAAACCTGGCAAACAGGCATCTTGGCGACACGAAAAAAAATAAAAATGGAAAAAATAGTAAAATAAATAAATTCGTCCAATAGTGAAAATCTGGCAAACATGCGCTTTGGATAAGTACCATGGTGAAAACCTGGTAAACAGGCGCCATGCATAGTCAATCATTGCTTCACCATCTACTATTACTCCAATCAGCCTTTACCCAATTTACATAACCATGAAATCTCAACATTCATGACATTTTCCATCAGTCATGTCATTTCCATCCATGGCTAGCAGTGGTTGACATCATGCCTTGCATATCCTTGCCTTTTATCCTGTGTACGCCCTTTTCCATGTCATTCTACATAGGTAATCCTTGACTTACCTAGGGGAAAGACCTTTATCAGTCGACTGCAGTGGGTATCGCACATGGTCTTGAAATTTGTAAAAAGTTCTGAAAAAAGTCATTAAAATCATAAAACGTCCTGAAAAAAGTCATAAAAGTTGGAAAAATTCTTGAAAAAAGTCATAAAAATAAGAAAAAGTCCTGAAAAAAGTCATAAAAATCAGAAAACATGCTTAAAAAGTCATAAAAATTGGAAAATGTCTTGAAAAAAGTCATAAAAATTAGAAAAAGTCTTGAAAAAAGTCATAAAAATAAGAAAAAGTCATAAAAATAAGAAAAAGTCTTGAAAAAAGACCTAAAAATTAGAAAATGTCTTGAAGAAAATCACAAAAACATTCAAAAAGCATCAAAAATCTCAAAACAGAGTCAAGTCTGTCTCGTCATTCCAAGTTCATCACGTCAGCCAATCTTTGTCGTAGTCCGAACTACATTGTCTCTACGTATTTGTTATGCAGGCAAGATTCATTTTTGAATCCCCGAGACATTAGGTCCATCCTTTTAGGTTGGTCACAATAAAATCATGGCTCAATCTTCTGTTGTTCTGACAAAGTCATTGGTTGTGTTGACCTACGAGGTCTTTGAGTGCATGATGTAGGCAAGGCCATCAATCGATGAGCCACCGAGGCTGCACTAGGTCAGTCCATTAGGGTTCATGGCACTGCACTTTCACACACATCAAATATCTTCAAGTCAATAAAATTGTCCCTCAATTCTACACAGGCAATCTATCGAGAAACTTTAAACAATATTTTTAATCAACATCTCAATCAAACCTGCATGTCAGCAATGGCATGTCATCAAATTTGTCATCTAGTCAAATTCTATCAAGGAAAGCCAATCTATCAATCACAATATTTCCTTAGATTTGTTCTTCTGAGGAATAACTCTCCTCATTTCTTTTATGCTTTTGGATATGTCCTTCCTAAGCATCGTCATCATCATTTTGAATTTTGATGGGTTCTTCGGACTCTAAGAATCGATTCTCTTGACATCAAAACCATTCAGGATGTGTCCTTCCTGAATCTAGCATCACTCAACATTTGGCAACCTAGACCTCATCAACCTTGGCATCTCAACATTAAAACACTTGACATTTTCAATGCTCAACATTTTATTCACTTGGAAAATATTGTCTGTCCTTTTCTTGGTTATCATGATATTAGTTCCTTATGTTAGAGGAGCCATGACATATCATGACGATCATCCTTGTCCTTTTGATCCTCTTGCTACTAGTTTCTCGAGGATGTCTTGAAGTCGAGATTTAGAGGAGCAGTGATGTAGTACGATGATTTTTATTTAATTGACTGTCATGTGGCTAGTTACTCGAGGATGTCCTAACATCAGGATTTAGAGAAGCAATGATGGTTCATGATTAGTCTTGTCTATTTGCAGTTGGTTATGACAAATAACTGGGAACAATTACGTTCCTTGTATGACTCATGATCATCCTTGTCTATGACTGTTTGATCTATGTGATGGTTCAACCTTGTACACTATTGATCTATGTCATATCATAGTGTTTGTTGGCTATTACGAAATTCCACCCAATGATGATTAAGAGCAACAACTATGATAGTACTATGGAAATTATTGAAGGATTCTTATTTCTGCACTAACATGCATATATTTCTCCACACTAACATCCACCTTCGTCTTCTCTTCTCCCGTCCTCTGATGATATCATGTGACATAAAAAAACATAGTTGCATACATGATCATATGATCATTTCATTATCACATTCCACATTTGCATACATCATATTCCATAATAATATCGACATTCACATTTCATGACACATGAGTTATCATTTACATCCATCCATCTTGCATACATAAAATCATCATTTGCATTAACATATAGACATCATAATCATCATTTGCAATAGCATATCAAGAATCATATCATCATACATCACATAACGCATCCATACATCTCATAAATACATAAATGCATCCATTTCATCATATAGAATATCATTATGATCAACATATAAAATAGGACAATCATGACATATAAGGATAAAATCATCATCAATGCATAACATCACATCACATAAAATAAGGCATACAACATCATAACACATAGCATCATAAAACAAGGCATGTAGTCTGCATAAAGATCATCTCATATATATCTCAAAAAAAAATGTCACAGGATATAATTTGGAGGAATCCCAAAAATGGAGCTCTCAAGCTTGAAAGTCAACATATACAATGTCTCAAAGCAATAAATAAATATGAACCCTAAGCCGTGCCCTCTCTGTCTCATGGAGATGAACCATGGGGTGATTGATGCCGACTCATCAGTTGAATTGTAACCTGAATGGGTGAGGTGATTGGAGCCTGACTCTAAGATCTTGAGGGGTCGATGAGGGGAGCTTGCCTCTGCTCTGGCTGGTGTCCTGAAGATACTGATCTTTGACTATGTCCTGACTTGTGGCTGTGGCCTGATGAATCTCTATGTGAACTGTGTGATCTGTGACCTGATGATTGCCCAAATGAGGTGGATCCGCTGGCACTAGTGTGGCTACTGCTATGTGATCTGCTGATGCTGTGAGTCTGGGTACCATTGCCTATCCAACTATATGATCTAGATAGACTGGGTCCCATCTCTTAGGTGGCACAAGCTACTCATTTATAACTTGTATTGGCCTCTACTCTCACTCATTTGGGTAAACTCTCTAGCCATGTCCCTGTCGGCCCTATGCATCGATCTGCAAACTCCCTAACCCATCTCTCGACCTCCTCCTTCTGGATCACAACCTAATATCTGTCTACCTGGAGCACCTCCAACTTTGCTACTAAGGCCTTGTTCTAAGATAATGCCACATCTAGTCTTCTCTAAGGTCAGCCACTGTCTCATCGGTGGTGGCATTTTTTGGCAAAGTGGGTGGCCTGTCACCCTCCTCCTCACCCTCGATCATCCTCTCCCTCAGCCTCCTCTCTACCTCATCCTCCCCATCTCTCGACCTCCTCCTTCCAAATCACAACCTGATCTCTATCCACTCGGACCACCTCTAACTCTTTTGCTAGGGCCTTTTTTTGAGACAAGGTTGCATCTAATCTGGTCTGAAAGTCGGCCACTCTCTCATCAATAGTAGCATCTGTAGGTAGAATGGGTGCCTTGTCACCCTCCTCCTCTCCCTCAGCCTCCTCTTAGCCTCATCCTCCCCCTCCTCATCCTCCTCATCCCTCTCCTCTCCTACCACCTCCTCCACATCGATGTCTAGTGGGTGGTGCTCCACAAAAATATCCTCCTCTCCCTCTCCCTCCTCCTCCGCTTTGGCCCCCACCTCCTCTCCCCTGACCTCCGCCTCCTCCTCCGTATTGACCTCCACCTCCTCCTATGCTTTGGAATTTGCCTCCTACCTACTTGGATGCTCTCCCTCCTCACCCTCCTCCCTAATGGGTGATAATGGTGCTCCATCCACCCATTGTCTCACTCTCCTAGGTTGCCTCCGCCCTCTGTCACCCCTCCTCCTCCCACCCCTGCCATCACTGCCACCATATCCACCTCCATCACCTCCATCATCTCCCCCATCTATCCATCCATCTCCTCAACCACCATATCTCCCTCCATCTCCTCGAACACCATCCCTCCCTCCATCCATACCTCGACCACCATCTTGCCCTCCCTGTCCTCCCATTTGCACTCGTGGAATGACTGATCGTTGATCAATCAGTGTGGGACCATCTGGATCTGTCAAGGGAATAGGCCTATGAATCCGCCACTAGACATCATACTCTGCTGATATCCCTACATCTGTTGGCCCTCCCCTCCATCCCCATTACTGCACAACCAACCCATCAATCTATTGCTTTGCCAGGGCCACTACTATAGGCAGCCCCCATATGGTCTCTCTAGATGACCGTGCATACTCGGTCATCTCCACAGGAACACCCTACTGCTCTCCAAACTACCATAGTACCCAGTGGGATAGGTACATCTCGATGATCCTCTGACTCTACATAGTCCGACCAATCAAATATCTAAACTGCCAACATAAAGAAAGATGTCAATCCTCATTTGGCCACTCTGCATAATCTCTGAAAGGTCTCCAGACAAAACTCATCAATGTGTCAATCATGTGATGCCAGTACCCTATATCTCCTACTCAATTCTAGGTAGCTGAACCTACATAAAGATACACATAAGTCATACCCTCGCCCAACTACTGAATCTGAACTGGTGGTCAAAAAATGGGAATGTGCTCCCATGCCCAGATCATCAATAAAGTGGTATCGCAGTTGATACTCTGATCCTCCTAGTATATAACCTCATGCAACTAGTGGTATAGCATGCCCAATAAACATGGCCCCCAAGCAAATACAATATTTTCCTTGTGCATCTACACCAGAACATCCCCCCATCCTATCGGGAATCCATGCCTACAATGATCTAGTATAAGGACCCCGATGCTCAAGGTCATCAACATGGCATCCCACCGAGGATAATGATCAACCACAAACTCCCATCCGATCTCATACCCATGAATACCAAAACCAACATCATCCACCACCTCATACATCTCTCCCAAGGCCTATCACCCTCTGTGTGGATCATAAACCACTCGCTCCCCACTAATCAGGATGCGTAGGATCCTATACACATCCTCTAGTGTAACAATGGCCTCTCCTGTGGGTAGGTGGAAGGAACATGTCTGAGTGCCACCTCTCACACAATGCTACCAATAATCCCCTATTCACATGAATAATGAGCATGGAAGTGACATAATACAGGCCTAGTCTCATCAATTGCTGCCGGTCCCAGTCTCCTAGTCGATCTCTGAATGCGTATGTGGTAGGTCTGAACTTGCATGTGTAAATGGGCACTAGTCATATATGCACATGCAGAAACAAAGGTTAGCACACATGGATTTGCATTACAAAGCATTATTACTATCTGTGTAATAAAAAATGCATTTGAAAAATGTGTCTACTCTAAGTCAAACTTTGGTCAACCCTGGTCAACTTCAATTGCATCGCACTAAGTCATATACAACTCAACATTTTGCACTTGCATTGCATTCAAGTGGTTGTATCATTCCAGCTCACAATTGTGAAGCTTTGTAACACTTGCGTCATTCTACATGACAATTGCGTCATTTCATAACAGTTGTGTCGTTTTGCACCACACATGCATCACAAAATTGCACTTACATCATGTACGTATTGAGTTGCGGTCCATTTTGACAGTTGCGTCTCATGACTTGGCATTTGCATCATTTTAAACCTAAACCCTACCCATCCATTACTCTTGCATCATGACACAACAAATGTGTCGAACGTGAAAGCATTTACGGTTTATGCAAATGCATTTGCATCGTAACACATTCAGTTTTTGCCCCTAAACCCTAATTAATGCACACAAATCAAAAAAATGAAAGTCGGGAAGGGGTACTTACCATTTCCTCTGTGCCCTTAGGTCGTCGGAATGTCCTCACTCGGTAGTTGCGGTGGTCTGTCATTGGAATCACCATCTTTTCCTCGCGCTCTGCTCTCCAAAATTTCTAACTAGCAAATATGAAAATGACACTTGGAATGCCTTTTCAAACCTATTTATAGGTTGAAAATTAGGGTTTGGCCTTTTGGGTTTGTACTAGAGGCTCATTTGACCACCTTTGACTGACATTTTTGCTAGCTTAACATCCTCCATTTTTGAAACTTATCGCGTCGTTGTTTTTCTGGGCATCCATTTAGCTTATCGGGACACTTTCCAAATTTTTCTGACCCCGGGCCAAAATTTGAATTTTTTTCCAAGGGGGCATGGCATAGGCACTCCGTACCTTCACTGGGGCATATCCTTGACTTGTTTTTTTTCCATAATGTGATAAACTACATTATGACAAAGAGAGGCAAAATGTAGAAACATAAAATTGACCTAGGCCTGCGAACTCAATTTTCTCATCAATTTCACTAAACATAATTTGATTACGTTCTTCCAACCAAATTCAACTATTAATTAAATAATGAACAATTATGTAATTAATTCATCTCCCCTATTCTTCTTGACTATTTAAATAAATCACATTTATTTAAATACGCCACTAATGTCTAAAGTCCTCTTTTAATTAAATAAATTATGAAATTTATTTAATCCACTATTCCCTCTTGATTATTTAAATGAATTAATTTTATTTAAATATGTCTCTAATATTAAAGTCCTCTCATAATTAAATAAATTCTCCACAATTTATTTAATTATTAACCCACTTCTTCCACAATTAAATAATTTATTTAATTATCTCATTTAATTCATTCCCAAATTTAAATAAAATCATTTATTTAAATTTCTCTCTCTTCAAGTAAATAATTTAATTATTATTTACTACCACATGACTTCACCATTTTGAATTAAATTAAAATATTAAATTCAAAACATTTCCTTCCACAAATTAAGTAATTTCTAAAATGACTTGATTTTCTAACTCGTTCTTTTTCTACTTACTAAATCTCATCTCACTGTCACACATATTCTCATTCCTTGATTTAATTTCTTAAATTAAATCTTATCCACTCATTTTTAATTTCACCCTAAAGTTTCCCTAACCCTAATTAAGGGGTTTTTATTTTAAATCTTCACCATTGATTCTAGGGCACTTCTCAATCTTTAATCTCATCCGTCCATCCAAAATTGCATTTTCTATAAAATGACAATTTTGTCCTCATTTTGTGATCTCTTAATATCTTGAAAACTCTGGCAAATCTTATATCTTGCAATTGTTGAGTCTTGCATGTAGGATTTTACATTCTCTTACACAATCATTTGAATCCTTCAACAATTGTTTAGGACTAATCATAATCTAGATTGCTCATCATAATCTAAGGGCAACCTCATATTTTCAGCAAGTTAGAAGGTGTAATGGAGGTTAGCCATGGAGGATGAAGAACTTGGGTGAGATTGATTCATTTATTTCTTTGTTTATTCCTTTGCACTCCATTATTTATTGTGGGTTTTTAAATGTTTTGCATTTAATCTGGTAATAGACCTAATAAAAATTACCCACTGGGAATAGTTCCCAATGGTGAAGGGTTATTGGTTAAGAATGTCATGGGTGTCAGTGGAGGTGGCTGTGCCAATGGTAATATTGGTTGAAACCCAGGTGGAGTGGGTGGTGGGGTTAAAGCCCTACGAGTTCTGGGCCCAGTGGGTGTTCGTAGTTTGACAAATGGATCTGGGTTTGTAGAAGATCTAAGAATTCTTTTGAACCTTTCAGGTGAAAATGACTTGATTCACCCTAGTTTGTTCATTCAGGCCCTCCTTCTAGTGCTAGTTCATTTGATGTTCAAAATAGCACAACAACATTAAACAAAATATTTCTACTGCATTTCTACTGAAAAAGATAATTGATCTAAAACCACCTATCTTCCAAGGTCTTTGTAGTTGGTTCTCAACTGAGCTATTTCATTCAGTAGTCCATGCAACCATAATGTTCAAGGGGCCTGGTGGTAAAGGATACAAACTACCTGATGAAAATTACTCTAACTTTTGGGGGTGTAAAATAAATAGAAAAATATGGACTAGGGCATAATACAACAAAGCATAAATGTAACTCCCTTTCAATTCAAACATATAAATTTCACAATGATTCTTTCAAGTAACTAAGAAAATATAAAATGATACAATCCATAGACTAGTCTGCACCATTATATTCATTCATAATGCTAATTTAAAATGTACAACCATCAAACCTCAAAATCAGACAAGAACACACCACTAGCTCATCATTAATTCATAGATCAACAAACATAAAAGAATCCCATTCATAGATAATTTAATGAAATAGCTTTAAATTTAGAATCTTCTACTGATTTGCATCAAGTAAGAAACACTTATGAACAACATTCACTGGCATATGAATGGCTATGGTTCATTAACATTATCATCGAAAAATATTCCAAAAATAGTATAACTTGTATTGAAAATTTGTAAAAATATATCTAAGTATCTCACATAAAATTGTAACAGCTTCTTAAAATTGCAAACTATCCTAAATATCCTTTAGGTGGCTAATCTTGCTTCAATGAGCCAACCTCTACAAAGTGGAGAGAAGTTATATATATAAACTTTGTGTAGCACTAATTTCTCTCATCAAAATCCAGATCTGCAAATTATGGGGTGACTGTGTAGTGTAGAATGAGTGTCCATTTTTTTTTTTTATCTTGAGTAGCTGATTGAAGACTTTTTTGTCAAAACCTGCGTTCAAAATGAAGAAGGTGGAATTTTTGGGATCCCTAGTTTGAACTGATGTCACCATCATGGAAAATAGGAGATGGAAATTGTTCAGTTAGGCGTGACTTCTTGATGTTGATCTATCAAAAGAACATGTGTATGGCGATCTTAATCCTTCACTTTCTGCTCCTGCATATACTCATCATAATTGATGATTACTATTTAAAGCATTTCTGTATCTGGCCCATCTACCCAATTATCTTCAAACTTTATTCTCTGTAGTTCAACAGAAGAGAACTCCTGCATATCTCTAAGTTTGATAAGTTCTCTTCTAGCAGCCTTTATCTCTTCTTTAACATCCATTAGCCTATCCATCAAGAGGTCAACACCATCATCTGATTTTTACATCATTTCCTAAAATCTGCTACTCCATTTTTCCTTAAGTTTATTAGGGATGAGGCCATCTTCCATAGGGATGTCTTCATTAACTAGTATGGCAATACTTGCCCCTAATTCCTTAGCCTATTCATTAAGATCTTTCCCAGCCTGTTACACCTCATTTATGTGCATATAGATGAATGAATACCTGAACCTGATGATGCTAATAGTCTTCTCAACAAAATCAGAATCGTCTTCTTTGAGAATGGATTGTTCTAACAAGGTTTTCTTGGGTAACTTATTGATGTCTTTTAGCCTCCTTGCATGCTCTAAATACCCTTCCTCTTGTTTCCCAAGAGTTTCAGTATGTGTGACCATGTCATTAATTAATTCTAATGCTCCTTCATGAGCTTTTCAACTTTCCATCAACAACTCCTCCACTTCTTGGTTCATTCTATCAATCCATCTATCCATCATCCCTACCTTATTCCTCATTTCAATCAAGTTATCAACATATTTCTTTCTTAGCAGAATAGGTGTCTTAGGAGTAGTAGATTGTGAAGAGATAGGAGAAGAGAGATCCTTCAGAAACTTATGTAATTGATCCACTTGTGATTTTGGATCATCTTTATTTTGCTTATCCTAGATCATTCTTAACTTGGTAGAAGAAGCTACAATACCAATTAAGTTCATCTGTTGGTTTCTTGAGGGCCTTCCTAGATTGGCAATTTCCAATTGGTAATCACCTAATTGCATATCCTATTTATCCTTGTCAATCATGGGAATGACACACTCAACAACAACTTCCCCAACATTTGTTAGCCTCATGGATTGAAGAACTATGGCTCTTTTATTTGGTCTCTCATTTTCAATCTGTTTTCTAGCATCATCCCAATTAAGGGGTTGTGGTTGTACTACCTGCTTCTTCTCCAAATTAAGTTTCATCCATGTCGAGGCAGCAGGGGGAGTTATTACCTGAGTGGAAGAAGATGTAGTAGGAGAAATAGATTTCCAAAGTGCTTCCTTGGGTTGAGAGTCAACCTCTTGTTGTTTCTCCTTTTCAACCCTTTCTTTAGCCAATTTGTCAGCTTCAGCTTTGGTTTTCCTTTTTTGTTCAACTTTGGCTAATCGTTCTTCTTCTAATCTCCTCTCTTCCAACAACTGATTTCTTTGTTTCTCTAATTCCTACACCCTTGCCTATGCCCTGGTTGCCTCTTGATCAATCTTAGCTTGCTCTTCTTCCTATATTATTTTTAACTCTAATTCTTCTTCCTCTTTCCTTCTCCAAGCCTCTTCTACTGCTTTATACTTGGCTTCAAGAGCTTCCTTTTCTTTTCTTTTCTTTGTTGAGCCTTCTCTAATTGTTGCAATCTCCATGCCTTGTGATTCATGGACCTCTTGAGTAGGTACCTCTGGTATAGTATCTCTTCTAGAGATAGGAGGATGATGTTCTAATTGCTCCTTAGGGGGTGCTCTTCTCTTAGTCCTCTGATATCCTTTAGTTTCCCTTGACTTCCTTTTCTTTGACACTTGAGCCTATGACTCTTTAATTCTCAAGAACACCCATTGGATACTCCTGTCCATCACTATCCTAGAAATCTATTTAATGTCAATGGATTCATCTTCATCCCGATTTATGGGGGTCAGGTCTTTGGTACCAATGCTCTCTGCCTCATATCTTGGATTTAAAGTTACACCATCATTTGATAGTATGCCAAGGATGTCCTCTTTTACCCCATACTCAAATTTTCAAGGGATAGTTAGTATTTTATAATTCCTCCTTCTAACATCATAATTGTCTTGTAAGTCAATCCAAAAGTCCTCCAATAAATTATAATGTTTATAAAAAATAGTAGGATTTATAGCATGCATTTTACTCCCTAGATCAAAGTATTTTCGGGATGTGTATAACCCCAAGTTTAGATAGCTTAACTCTTCAAATATGGCCTTTGTAGCTATATTATGTAGACAAAAATATTCCCCCAACTTCATAGGGAACTTGTGACATCTCGGTTTATGCTTGAGGTAAATTTTAGCATTGACTCCTAAGGCTTGATATATAAAATCCATAAGGATTATCCTTTCACTACAACACCTTGGGAGTAAATGTGGATGACCATCAAATCCTACCAATCTAAAATATGAAAACTTAGGATATTGGATATACCAATGTCCCCATTGAGCTATGAAGGCCATGTCATATTTTCTTAGCCTGAATCTAGCATCCCTTGTTAATCAGTTGATAACAACATAAATAAATGCATCATTAACCCTCCTATGATGAAAATCTGATGTCTGCAAAGTTAGTTGATCATAATGATTCCAAACCTTTTACTGTCCTGGAGCTTCCCCCAACACTCCCATTGCATTTAACCCGATAAATATACCCATTCTTGCAACAACATATATGACATAGGAAGTCATGAAAAAGGTCTTCATTTCCCTTACATTCAACATTTGATTATGTAAATTGTCAGACAGGATCATACACCAATCAAAATATTGCCGACCATCAAAAATGGCTTCTATGTATGGGAACATCCATTCTTTGAAGTATGCAAAATCCCTCTAACCAAATACCTTGGAAAGAATTAAGATCAAATCATCTACTTCTTTCTTGAAGTCACCTCTTTTTGGCTATTAAAGCATCTTAGCTAAGGATTTCTTCTCGGTTCTTAACCACTTCTTGTTCATATGGGATTTGTTGACTTCTTTATTTTTTATTGAATATTTGTAATTCCTCCACTTCAGTTAGTTATTTGG
The DNA here is from genome assembly GCA_007115665.2 of Sequoiadendron giganteum. Lineage (NCBI taxonomy): Eukaryota > Viridiplantae > Streptophyta > Pinopsida > Cupressales > Cupressaceae > Sequoiadendron > Sequoiadendron giganteum. The sequence continues at coordinate 339,890,993 of CM021105.1, read as the reverse complement.
GGTTCCTTGGAGTAGGTTCATTAAACATGAACCTCATCATTTGTGGGGACAAATCAATGACGACATTCCCCTGTTGGTCCATGCACTGCCTTGACATTACATTATAAGCCCCTACTGCAACCAAAATGAGCTCTAGGCATTGCACTAATAGCTCAGAAAAAATGAAACATGTTCTATCCCAAATAGGACTATCCTTTCTATTCTACCAGTTACTTCTTTTGCAAAGGTTTCTAGAACTAAATCCTCACAATTATAGGATCCCAAGTTGGTGTCTATGATATCTGACCATCCTGAATCTAGCTTACTAGCTGTGGGAGTAGAATTCTGATGCTTGTACCTCAAAGTATAAGGTATTTGTTCCACCTTTATCTTCTTTGGCTTCATCTGCCTTGAAATTTCTACAACTTGGCCCTCCATTTGTGAGACTTCAATAGATTCTCCTTATATTACCTATTCCTATGGGACAACCCTAGATTAGATCAATAGAAAATATGCAATCATCAACATTAGAGGACTTGCTCTTTACATTATCCTATCTTTCACAAGGTAACCCTTTGCACTTAGTACAATTTGAAGGTTATCGAAAGTGGAACAAAAAAAGAATCAACATCAAAAATCCTTTTAGTATGGTGGGTTCAGGGTTGAGAGGACCATTAGAACTGAGACTAGGCTCAGACTGAATGTTGGGACTGAGACCAGAGTTAGAATAGGTGTTGGGATCAAGACAAGGATCAAAACAGGAACCGAACTTGGTACATTACTAATTTTCAAATCTCACCTTCATTCTAGTTCTAATTTTGTCAGAGTAAAGGAGGTATAATAGCCAAAAGCTCATTGGGAGTAGGCTCAGGATTAGATTGAATGTCAAAAGGACATCTATGATTTGAACCCACTCCTTGGCTCTGCTTTCACCCATTATTATTAAGCATATCATAATTTGATCAAACACTCTCAATATTAAGAAATGAGGTCCTATGGTAAGTCGAAGAGGCTTAAAACAACAAGGTGCATCAATCCATCATGTGATTGAGGGAAGACCACCAGCTAGGGCATGGTTTTCAAATTGAAAGAGTGCACACAAAACCCTAGTTTTAACTAGCCGACTTAGGAACTTTAGGGCATAACACCCGACATGAAAATCATTGAATCGACACTCCAAAGAAATTAAAAAAACCCTTTGATGGATTTGAGACCCTTAAAAGCCCTCAAAACCTTTTCAAAGATGAAACCCTAAAGCTAGGTCATGACAAAATGAGAACCACCAAACATGAAAGTGATAGGAATGAACAAAACAAACAAGGAAAGGGACAAAAGGAAAAAAAAGGAAGAGAAAACGCAAAAGGAAAACAAAGAAAATCATAACAACGAGCGAAGATTCATGAGAAAATATCGTGAACACGTGAAGAACACCAGACATGAACAAAAGAAATTTTTTTTGCAAACAAACAAAGTGAGAGAAAAGAGACCACTTACATCAATCACAACCCAATAGGATGAAACCCGATCCCAACCCACATGTAGATGCTTGCCTTAGGACCAAATCATGCTCATCATAGTTTAAACAAGAATAATAACGAGAAAATTAACCTTAGTTAAGGTTATGAATTCAATTTTATGCATGTGAGGGCATGTAATTAATGCCATTAATGTGGGTGGTTGGGCATGGGATGATGAGGGGAACAAGCATACAACCAATGTTTAATTGAAGTAAAGTGGAGAACAAAAAGGGAGTGGGGGCGGGATTGGGATTGGAACCGATCAAGGAAATTTTGACAAGTTCCCAGTTTGGTTCCAGTTTCAGTTTTGATTCTGCCAAAGACAAAGAAACGAGACAAAAAAAATAGAAGAGTGATACCAAGACTGAGCTTGTCCCAAAACAAAGCAATGAGAAATAAAAAAGCAAAAGGAAACAAAATGGAATTGGAGTCGGGATGAAATCAGGACATGAAACCTATGCAAGTTCCAAGTTTAGGTTTCGTTCTGGTTCTGGTTTCGCTAGAACAAAAAGAAAAGACAAAAGACTTAAGAGAAAAGAACAAATCCTAAGTCTCAAATGAAAACACCAAGGAAAAGAAACAAGGGGGATCCATTTTGACCAAAGTTAAGTTGGGGTGGTTATGCAAGGTATAACAAATGGTACATTGCACATAATTTTTGTCAATATCATTGGGTCTGGGGTCATGATATTGAGAAATGTGTTTTTCTTCATCATGTGATACAAGAACATATCAATAACGGTACAATCAATCTTGATGGTAAGGAGAACTCAATTTTTTTTAGTGAAGCCCAACAACTAGCTACAAATCTACATAGATCCATTTATGTTTCATTCGGCTAATCTTTTCACTCCTTTTTCTTCCTCTTTTGACTTGACTCCATTCGATTATGTGAATATAGTTTCATTTAATCATATTCCTCCTTAAGATTATGTGAATGTTACTCCTCATATTAAATTCACCTCACATGATCTACCTTTGAACAAGGATCCTTGTTTGTTATACCTTCCCATTCATATCAATGATAATTTTATAACATACATTACAGTTGACCCTTTGAGTCGAGTGAATGTAATCACAAAAGATACTCTCTTTGTAAAAAAATTACATAAGGAGAAGTACAAGGAATCAAAGACTATGATTCACACACATGATGGATCATCTGTTGCATCTATTGGCTCTGTTTCTTTGTTTGTTCTAGTAGGACCTAAAGTCTTGGAGGTCCAATTTGTAGTGATTCTCGAGTTTGACTTGTTTGAGTGAGGCTATGAATTCCATGGCTAGTCTCTATAAATTTAGTCGCCTCAATAGTCCACAAATCTCTAAATTTTCCCCACAAGGGTACCATGCATACTATATAGAATACTGTATATAAACCACTGGTATTGTGTGGGGGATTCTCTTTAAATCACTTTTGGCCCTCTCTAGTTTTGCCCCTACCTTCTAGAGGTGGTCTTTTATATAGATCTTATTTCAAGTATAAGATTAAGGGCTCAATGTCAAAGAGTGGTTTTCATCCATCCAGCCAGGATATCACTCTGAAGGTCTCCTTGCATGCACAACATTATGCTTCATCCTTTTCCCTTCCAAAGGGGAAGGAAAAGCATGCTCTTACCCTTGGGCCTTCCCATTCTTCTTCTTTTGTTCCTTCTTCTTCTATACTTTCTACTTTTTCTTCCTAGCCCTTGGTGGTGTCTTTTGTTCCTTCTACTGTGCTTGACACAAGAAAAGGAAAAGAGCTAGTGTTGTGAAAATCAAAGCCCCATTTTTTTAGCTTCCAATTCTACCCACGATGCCTTGACATGCCCTTCATGGCAATTGAATAATTCTCAAGGGGTTGTTCCTATGTCTTGACCTCTATAGCCTCTAACCATTCCTCCACCTTACCCCAAGGAAGAGAAAGGAAAGGGGCCCTTTGTTGAGATTCTTGTTTCTCTCTATCTCTATACCTCCTCAAGTTCCACCCTTCCATCAGTGATGGTTGTGGAGGTTTCTCCTTCGATAGAGAAGGAGCCCCTGGCCACATCTTAGGCTGCATCCTCTAGTACCTATAGTCATCGTAATCAACTTGCACATGAGAATAAGCATCGATGAAAGGAATTGGCTAAGGAGCATACGGCCTCATAGAAGGCCACAAAGGAGGCTATTATTTTTTCTTTTGCTGCTTCTATTTTTGTTGCTCTTGTTTCTACTTTTATTTCTACATCAGTTCCATGGCTTCATTCTTCTTCTAAATTCGTCGATGGATCTTGATGAACCTCACCCCAAATGGGTGCAAGTGTTCATCTCTCCTTCTATGGAGTTTCCCCTTATCACCCCTCTTCTTGATATTCCTCCTTTTTCAAAGCTCATCAACATTCCTTTGATGAAGGTGGTGTCCTTTGTGTCTTTGTATCCTTCTCTTTCTTCCACTTTAGTTGTGATGATCCCACATCCTCTATTGAAGTGCATGTTGGAGAATGGCCTCACTTTGAGTGATGGTTGAATTTTTTTTATCATCTCTTGAGTCCTATTCTTCCTTGGCCTATTATTTCCTTATGACAGAGGCAACACCCACCTCCTTAGAGTTTGACATTTCCCATCTCCCTGAAGATGACATCAACACCGACTCTCAATGTCTTGTCCTCCTCCTATCTAGTTGCCATATGCCACTCCTGAGAAGTGTATGTTCAAATCGTAGGAGGAAATTCCAACTCTATCCTTGATCTTTGCTAGGTTGAAGAATATGGCCTCACAAGAGTTTGGTGATGAAGACCTCGAGGGGTTTTCTTAATTATCTCTTATCGTAGGTGAGTCGAGTGGTGATGCTTTAGCTATCCCTCCCCTAATTTCTTGTCTTCCCTCCCCATATAATGATTTAGGTTGGGGGCAAGATGACCTGCTAGTCAAGTTGGACTAGAGTGACACCTTCTTCTTCATATTTAGATTATCTTTACATGTTTTCTTGTGTTCCCTCATGCTTGTATATTTATGTTTGTTCTCTTTCTTGGAGGACCCTTTCTACCCTTGTAGGTGTTTGGATAGAGGAGATAAATTCTGTTGTACATTTCTTCTATTTGTATCATCATTCTTCTATGTGTTGTAATTTTTTTCTTTCATATCAAGAACGATGCAAAGAATTAGAGAATTCATGCACCTTCCATGCTAATCTGATTTTGTATTTTTACTTTGTCTTCATGTATTCTTATTCCCATTATGATACATTTAGGAGGTGATGATAGTTTATCTATTATACTATATTTATCTATTTATATCTATGAGCAGTTCTAACCCCAAATAATTAGATCCCCCTGTGCTCTTGATTTCTTCATCTCTTCTTCATGATGTGGTTTATATGTGTTGTCCCTTGTATGACAAAATTCCCAAAATACATCTTGCCATGTATGTCATACCACATCATCTCTTGTATTTCTCTTCTCCTTAGAATGACATGTGCTCCTTTGTGTAGCACACATCATTCTAAGAGGGGCTATCATATATGCTTAATTTTCAAAAAAGTTTCAAAAGGATTTCTTGATGTCTTATGTCTCATCATCTTGCTTGGGGGCAGCTTGACTAGATTTGTCTTGTATTTTTTGTGACTATTCTACAACATAATTTATAGAAACCATAGGTGTATCTTCTTTCTGTATGGTCTCTATCCATGCTAGCCATACCTATCAACATCATCTTTTATCTTATTAGATTATGTCATGTCTTATCTATATAAATTTTATCACGTCTATTTTTTTTCTTTTTTTCCTAACATTTTTGTTTGTAGCTACATGTTTGTGGTGAGATTGTAGTAACTTTGTATGATCGAAGACCCATGTCCTCTTCATGTCTTGGTGGAGCTCCTCTACATCACGTATACTAGATTGAAGGTTTGCTTCCTCTTCATCTTGGGTATATTATTTTAGTCTCTTTATACTTTATCTCACACATGTTTAGATACATATTCTCGCTAAAGTGGGAAAAAATGTAATATCATAAAATTGCACCCTCATACAATTTCACATTACATCAACCTTCACTTTAGCTTAATAAGATAATAATGTGAATCCTTTCCTTCCTAGCCTTCATTTTTTTCCTACCTTGTCATTTTTTGTCAGTGGGGGAATTTTTGTCAGGGATGCTTCCACATCGTGTAGATGTCCATGTGTCACATGAATGTCCTAACAAGATTCCTAATCCTATGGTTTTTTAGATTTACACTTATTTCTACTCGTGAAGTATAATGCCTCTATAGTTGTAGGCACACCCAAAAATGACTTCCTTGCATGCAATTTGAACTCATATTCCTATTATTCATTCATTCTCTTTCATTCTTGAAATTGAAATCATTCAATCTCTCATTTTAACACTTAATTCTCACCTCTTATCATTTTCACTCTCTTATTCTTGCAACCTCCATTCTCCTCTTTCTCTCTTTCTGATTCAAGCTCTTCTATATCGTGCTCTTGCATGTTCATCTCAAGCTCTCATGGAATTTCTCTTCCTTTTGGCTTCACCAAGCTTGTTGGAGGGAGGGTAAAATTTATTTTTATTGAATTATCTTTCTTGTTGAATAAAATATTTTTTATCTTGCATGTTCTAACTCTTTGTCTTGTCCTTTCTTTATATATCTTTCTATCTTTTTTTCTATTTGATTATCCATGGAGGTGGAAACACCAAAGTTGGGGTTTAACCAAGGAAAGCCCCCAAAAATATCCCCAACACTTTTACTATTTCTATGTGTGCAGGTTGTTTGTGATTAGCTTTGTGGGAGGCTTCATAGCTAGACCACCTCTGAGTTCATCCCTTTTCTTCCACTACTTGTCATTTAATTAGATAATTTGTTTACTTGTTATTTAGTATTAAATTATTTTTGTGATTTTACTACATTTTTAGCATTATATTTAGTTTAGTTAAACAATCAAACTTTAGATTTTGAGTAGTTAGTAGTACATAAGAATTTTTGGTGGCTAACTCTATCTTTAGTTTGTAAGATACACCAACATGACATAGAGATGCCAAAATGTCACACTGTCATCCTTGGTCCTCGCTTTCATCCTTTGGCTGAGAGTTAATCTATGTATATTTTGTATTTACTCAGATTGTGAAGTTATCTTTTCATAAACAATCATAAAACCCAAAATATTGCATAAACTCTCTTAATCATAACTCATCAATTGAGCTTTGTACTTTGGGGTAATAGGGAGCTATTAGCTCCCTATATAATCTTCCCTATCCTAGAGAATCAAGAGTAGAAAATCCTCTCCATTACATTTTGGTGAGCCCGATGTGAACTTTGTTTCTCCTTATCTTTGTCTTAAAATTTTTATTCTTTCATGTTAAGACATGTAGCCGATAGTGTGTTGTGATGTTCTTTGTGAGATTAGTGACCCAATAAACTACATAGTAAGAAGAAGCTATTGAAACATAGGTATGGAGTCTAAAAGGTTTAGTCATCCCCGATCTGGCCTAAATTTTAAAGACTACACTATAGGACTCTCTGCCAGATTATCCCCACCTTACAAAAAAGTTGTAACCCATACTCCTGCCTTTCCCTCAAACTCTTCCTCTTTCTTAGAGGAGGAAGATGCTCTCAAGGTCCTTGTAGAGAAGATTCAATTTTTGGAATTGAGGCTTGAAGAGCTCGGGAGGTTCTTGGCAAGAGATGATGTCTATTCTCAAGCATCTCCTATTTTTATTGGTCTAAATAATTTTTAATAGCTAATCAAAGAGTTTTGTAACTCCTTTGTGGAATAGAAAATATTATAGAAACTGTTGTCCCATCTTACACCTTCATCTTGGATAATACCCAAGATGGCCAATCAAAGATTGTTGGTCAATAGTTGAACATCTCGATGCCTAGAGTGTTTGTTTGCATGGCTAACATAGGTCCCTTTATTGAAACTACTACCACCTCTACACCCAAGAAGATTCATACAATGAAAGTAAATCAGGTTCCTCTAGGTTTTAATGTTTCTATATTTGGAGCTAAGAATGCCCCTATCTCTAGTGCTAGTGTTGGTCCCTTTGTTGGTACTAGTGCTGGTGGTTTTGCTAGTGGTTCCATTATTCATACTTCTTTTGTTGACCTCATCCTTAATTCTCTCCTCTAGAACATGGGGTGGATATAACCTTAACTAGTGAATATGGTTAGCCCATCTTCTCAATTGATGTTCCAACCTTTTTGTCATCATAGTCCTTAATCTATTGTTATTCAGAATACTCCCATCTATCAGGGGATGAAAATTCCAAAGTTTGGGAATTATAGTGGTCATGAAAACCCATAGACTCACGTCTCATTCTTTAACACCATGTGCATGGATTTATTTCACCATGATGCACTTATAGTAAAACTATTCCCGCATTCTCTTAAGGATGCTACTTTGGAGTGGTATTGTTCCTTGCCTGATAATTTTGTCTCTTCCTTCAATCATCTTGTAAATTAGTTCCTTCTTCAGTTCTAGGATAACAATGGGTTGAAGGTAATGTTTGTTAATCTCATTTGATGTAAGCAATGGCCTCATGAGAAGGCGACTGATTTTGTAACTCATTATCATACCCTTTTCTCTCAAATCTCCTATACCTTACCTAATTTTGATGTGAAAAGAGTGTTCATCAAAAAATTACAACATGAACTGTGAGATAAGTTCTTTTGATAAATTATCCATCCTTTTCATATCTGTGTATTGCTCTACATGAGTAACAAAAAATAGTTGCACATCACGGGGTTTCTTCCTCGTACTCCCGTCAGGATAGCCGATTAGTTGTGTCAGCATTTGGTGAGTCTAGAAGGAACAAAGTAGTGGTGAATATGGTATATGTTCACATTCATAAGAATTATGCAGGTTGAAAAAAACATAAACTAAATTATTTGAATCTTGTAGGAACATATTGAAAATACTACTAAAAGATGGAATAATAACTCTCCCAGAGATTAGACCATTATCTAAGTCGTATCCTCAGTGGTATGATGCATAAAAATTCTATCAATATCATCGGGTCTCAAGTCATGATACCGAGAGATGCATTTGTCTTCGTCACATGATACAAGACCACATTGATAATGGGAAAATATAGCTTGATGGTAAGAATAACTCAATTTTTTTTTAGTGAAGCGCAATGACTAGCTATAGATCTACACAAATCCGTTTATGTCTCATTCTGCTAATCTTGTCACTCCTTCCTCTGATGACTTGACTCCATTCGAGTATGTGAATGTAGTTTCATTTACTCATATTTCTCGTTCAAATCATGTGAATGCTACTCATGATATGACATTCACCTCACATGATCTACCTTTAAACAAGGATCTCTCTCTATTATACATTTCTGCTCGTATGAAAAATATGTTTTAATAGGCATTATATTTTACCCTTTGAGTCAAGTGAACGTTATCACAGAAGAGACTCTCTTTATAAAAAAATTACATAAGGAGAAGTACGAGGGATCATACCCTATAGTTTGCACAAAATGATGGATTGTCTTTTGCACCTATTTTCTCTATTTCTCTATTGGTCCTGGTAGGACCTAAAGTCCTTGAAGTCCCATTTGTAGTGATTCCCATGTCCAACTTATTTAGATTAAGGCTAGGCATTCCATTCCTAGTCTCCATGAATGTAGTTTCCTCAGTAGTTTGCAATTTTTTTAAGTTTTCCCATGAGGGTGTTGTGCATACTATCCAAGATACTAGATATAAACAACTCATATTGCATGGGAGTTTCTCTTTTGATCACTTTTGGCCTACCTTGGTTTGGCCCCTACCTCATAGAGGGGATCTTTTATATAGATCTTATTTCAAGTTTAATATTGGGGGCTTAGTGCCAAAGTGTGGTTTTCCTCTATCTAGTCAAGCTATCTCTTTGAAGGCCTCCTTCTGTGCACAACAACGCACTTTGTCCTTGGGCCTTCCCCTTATTCTTCTTCTACACCTCCTACTTCTTCTTCCCAACCCTTGGTGGTGTCTTGTGTTCCTTCTACTGTACGTGGCACAAGAAAAATAAAAAAAACCATTTTGCAAAAATAAAAGCTTAGGTTTTCAACTTCCAGTTCTACCCACGGTGCCTTGATCCACCCTTTATGGAAAGGAGAAGCATTATCATGGAGTTGTTCCTACGTCTCAACCTCTTTTGCCTTTTCCTATTCCTTAAACTATTCCCAAGGTAGAGAAAGGAAAGGGTCCCATTGTTGAGACACTTGTCTCAATCTCTATCTTTGTGCCTCCTCCTATTCCTCCTCAAGAGTCCACCCTTCCATTGGTTATGGTTGTGTAGGTTGCTCTTTGTTAGAGCAGGAGCCCCTAGCCTTTTCTGAGGCTACATCCTCTAGTTCCCGTAGCCATCGTAATCAATGTCTGCATGGGAATAAGCATTGGAAAAAGGCCTTGGCTAAGGAACATGGTACCTCACAAAAGACTATAGAGGAGGTTGTTGTTCCTACTTCTACTGCTTCTATTTTTATTGCTCCTATTTCTACTTCTTTTTTTGCCTCAGTTCCCATCACCTTTGTGTTAGGATTCAGATAGATTAGAACAATAAAAATTAACACTTATATGTAGATTAAATAACCTATAAATAACAATGAAGAATAACACAAAAGAGATCAACACAAAAATTTAACATGGTTCACCCAATATGGGCTACATCCACCCAATGAATTTATTATCCAGTGCAAAAAAAATTGAAATCTCGTGAATACCATACCACAACATACATCCAAGCCGCTTATAACAAGATTTTTGGAAGCTTTTATAATTAGGGTTGTACAAGGTTATTTTTTATTTGACGTGTTAATGGAAAAGCCTTGATGTGTTAGCAGGAAAACCTTGACGTGTTAACAATTTTTTTCAAGGTGATGCCCCAAACCCCATATCTTGTTATGAGTGTACAATATTTGCATGATCAATTACCACATACCAATAATAACCCACTTGGAGACTAATCAGGCTCCACAACAAACAATCTCCTACTTGGAGACCGATCCTGGATGACACTACTACACTTAAAGCTCCCACTGAATTACAGGTCTAGCTAGTTTCTTATGTCCACCATTATCATTCATGAAGACCAACAAAAACTGATGAGTAAATCAATTTCTCTTGTGTAACTACATTTGTGAACATATCTGTAGGATTCTCACTTGTGTGAATTTTCTCCAGCTTCAATTGCCCATCCTCCAAATTTGATAGGATGAAGTGGTATATGAGATGTATGTGCTTAGTTTTTGAATACAAAGCTAAGTTCTTAGCAAGATGAATGAAACTCTATCTATTAGTGTACAAAGTGCTATCTTCTTATTGTTGGCCCAATTCCTCCAAAACATATTGTAACCAAATCATCTCCTTGCTAGCTTCTGTAGTAGCAACATACCCAGCTTCAGTGGTTGAAAGTGCAACAAACTTTTGCAACCTTGAAATCCGATTGATTGCAAAACCTCCTATAGTAAAAACATACCGTGTAGTACTTCTATTAATATCACCCACTAGATTAGAGTCAACATATCCTTTTAGAGCAGATTTTTTTTTCTCCAAAACATAGTTTTTTTGAAGTAGTACCTCTCAAATATTAGAGAACCCATTTTACCACATTCCAATGTTCCATTCCTAGATTGCTCATATACATACTCACAAATCCCACTGCATGTGTAATATCTGGCCTTGTGCATACGATTGCATACATCAAGCTACCAACTGTTGATGCATATGGTATCTTAGAAATTTTGTCTTCCTCCTCTCGTGTCTTTGGAAACATCTCTTTAGTCAACTTAAAATGACTAGGCAAAGGTGTAATAAATGCTTTTGCATTCTGCATGTTAAACCTTTTCAACACCTTCTCTACATACTCACTTTGAGACAAAAATAATTATTTGTTTGTCTTGTCCCATGTGATCCTCTTACCAAGGATTTATTTTTCTGCACCCAAATCCTTCATAGCAAATGAATTTGCTAATTTTTGCTTAAGTTCATTAATATGCTGCATGTTATACCTAGCAACAAGCATGTCATCAACATAAAGCAATAGGATAATATAGCTGCCATTACCCAATTTCTTACAATAAATACAATAATCAAAATGACATCTTTTGTAACCTTGTTCAGCCATAAAACTATCAAATTTCAAATACCATTGCCGAGGTGCTTTCTTCAGGCCATACAAACTCTTCTTTAACCTACACACAAATTCCTCCTTACCCTTAACCTCATATCCCTGTGGTTGCTGCATGTATATTTCCTCTTCCAAATACTCATGGATAAATGTTGTTTTCACATCTAGCTGTTCAAGATGCAAGTCTTCTATAGCCACAAGACTTATAATAGTTCTAATAGAAGTCATCTTTACAACCAGAGAAAATATTCATCAAAATCTATACCTTTTTTTGTGCAAAACCTTTTACCACAAGTTTGGCCTTATATCTTTTCTTGCCCCCATATTCTTCCTTCAACCTGTAAACCCATTTATTTGGAAATGCTCTTTTACTTGCAAGAAATTGGACTAAGTCCCAAGTCTAATTCTATAATAAGGAATCCATTTCCTCTTTCATACCTAGCTCCCAATTTTTTGTGGTATCTACTTGCATTGTTTCTTCATAACCTTCATGTTCACCAAAATCAGTTAAGAATATGTAATATAACGATGGAGAAAATATTTTTGGAGGTCTAGTTATCCTTGTAGAACATCTAACACTTGTAGGAGTCTATGGGATAACTTGTTATTGATGAGCATTAGGTACCATTGGTATTTTATTTTCTAGAATCTCATCTAGCACCACATATTACTTTTTGTCCTATTCATGCTTCTCTTTCTGTAGTTGATCCTTATACATGACATTCTCATTGAATATAACATCTCTACTCCTAATGATTTTATGTTTTTCATAATCCCATAATCGATAACCAAATTCATCTACTCCATATCCAATGAAGGTACATGTTTTAGACTTACTTGGTTCTATTTTCAATATCAACACAGACAAAAGCTTCACAACCAAAGCTTTTCAAAAATGAATAGTTTACCTTTTTACCCATCCATGACTCCTTTGGAATTCCACCATTAAAAGGATTTGAAGGTCCCCTATTTATTAAAAAAATAACCGTATGTACAACATATACCTAAAATTTTAAGGGTAGTCCAACATGCAATCTCATACTCCTTGCACGCTCCATAATGGTCCTATTCATCCTCTCATACACACTATTTTCTTGTGGGGTTCCAGGAGCCATTTTCTATCATCCTCTCATACACACCATGTTCATTAATATTCTAGGAACCATGAACATTAATTTTCAAATTCTCTACTGCAATAGTTTCCTCCATTATCAAATTTGACAATTCAAAATTTTTCCTATCTCATTCTCAACCAAATCTTTCCACTTTTTAAAAGTTTCAAATACTTTTGATTTTTATTTTAGGAAATACACCCATGTTTTCCTAGTTACATTATTCATAAAAGTAAAATAATAACAAGAGCCACCAAGAGAAGATACCTAAGCTTTCCCCATACATCTGAATGCACAAGCTCTATTTTCTCACTCTTCTTCTCTTTCCCAACTTTGAAAAATCAGAATCTTTTTTGTTTTCCATAAACACAATTTTCATTGAATTCTAAGTCAATCTGATTTAGACCTGGTAGAATTTTTTTGGAGTGAAGGATATTCATCCCTTTCTTACTCATGTGCCCAAGTTTATGGTTCCACAATTCTATTTTTGTCCTTGTAGCAAGTGTTGTAATTGTCTCAGTAGCAACTATTTTTATAGAAGCTAAGCTAGAATAATTATTTTTAGTACACAAATATAATGTGCCTACCTTTTCACCTTTAGCTACTACTAATGCACCTCTAGTGACCTTATATACTTTGTTTGAAAAGGTAACTATGCAATCTTCACTACCCAGTTGTCTTATAGAGATTAAATTCCTTCTCAAATTTGGAACATGCCTTACCTCTTGTAGCAACCATTCATTTTCATTCTGCAACTTTATTTTTACCTTTCCTTTTCTAACAATCTGATAGGGTTCATCATCACCCAAATATACGTATCGAAAATCACCTTGAACATAATATACAATATATTTCCTATGGGTTTTGGCATGAAATGAAGCCCCTGAATCTATTACCTAGGAATCATTAGCATTATCTAAACACATAATTAAAGAATCCTATAATTTATTACTTGCAACATTAGCTTCCTTACTATCATCATGTTCATCTCCTTGTTTTCCCTTTCGAGACCAACAATCCTTCTTCAAGTGTCCTAGCTTTCCACAGTGCCAACAATCCATTCTTCCTCTCGATTTAGATCATCCTTTCTTCAACTTCCCTTGTGACTTCCTACAATTTTTTGGGATTTTTCCTCTCTCCTTTGTTCTTCCCTTGTTCTCTATAGTCAAAGAATTACCTGATGTTGAAGTCTCACTTGTGGTTTTCCATTGCATTTCCTCACTAAGGATAACACCAACAACATCATCAAATTTCAATGTATTTGAACCAAAGACAAAGTTACTTACAACCATCACCAAGATATTCTAGCTTTCTGTCAAAGAACATAAAACCAAGAGAGCCCTCACCTCTTCTTCAAAACTCACTTTTATAAAAGTTAACTGACTAGTAATCATATTAAACTCATTTAAATGATCTATCACTGATCCAAATTCAATCATTTTTAGATTAAACGAACACTTATAACTTATTTGAGGCTGAGGTTTTTTCATAAAATTTAGCCAAAGCTTCCATCAAATACTCTATTGTCTTTGCTTCTATTTTATTGAACACCATAGATGGTGCTAGGCACAATCAAATGGTTCCCAATGCCTTTCTATCCACAATCTCCCATTCTTCATCAGACATCATAGCTTATTTCTTTATTTTTCCTTGTAATGGACACCAAAGATCCTTTTGATACAAATAATCTTCCATAATTGATAATTTTGTCCGTTGAAATTATCAACCTTGAATTTACCTTCTTCCATTGCTCCTAATCAAATCAAGAGGTTTCCTACCAGTCAACTAAAATACACATGACTTTGATACCAATTGTTACGATTCAGGTAGATTGGAACAATAAATATTAACAATTATATGCAAATTAAATAACCCAGAAATAACAATGAAGAATAACACAAAAGAGATCAACACAAAAATTTAACGTGGTTCACCCAATATGGGCTACATCCATAGAAACTCAGCCACTAAATTATTTTATTATCCAATGCAAAATAGATTACAATCTTGTGAATATCATACTACAACCACTTATAACAATCTTTTTGGAAGCTTCTAGAATTAGGGTTTTACAAGGTCATTTTTCATTTAACACCAAACAATCTCCCACTTGGAGAATGATCTTGGATGGCACCGCTACACTTGTAGCTCCTACTGGATTATAGTTCTGGATGGTTTCTTATGTCCACCATTATCATTCATGAAGGCCAACAAAAATTGATGAGGAAATCCGTTTCTCTTGTGTAACTACCTTTGTGAACATATCTACAAGATTCTCACTTGTGTGAATTTTCTCCAGCTTCAACTATCCATCTTCCAAACCTGGCCGGATGAAGTGGTATTTGAGTTGTATGCACTTATTATTTGCATGATTAGTCACCACATACCAACACTTTGTTCTTCTTTTGACTTTATCAATGGATCCCAATGAACCTCACCCCAACGAGTGCAAGTATTCATCTCTCCTTCTACGAAGTGGCCCCTTATCACCTCTCTTCCTGATATTCATCCCTTTTCACAACTCATTAACATGCATTTGATGAAGGTGATGTCCTCTATGGCTTCATGTCCTTCTCTTGTTTCCACTTTAGCTATGAGGATCCCACATCCTTTGTTGAAGTGCAAGTTGGAGAATGACCTCGCTTTGAGTGATGGTTGGAATTTTTTTTTTCATCTCTTGAGTCAAGTTCTTCCTTGGCCTACATCATCCTTGTGAAAGAGGCAATGCCCACCTCCTCAGAGTTTGTCATTGCCCCTTTCCCCAAATATGACACTAAATCTTGGGTGTCTTGTCCTCCTCCTATCCAATTTCCACATGCCACTCCTGAGAAGTGTATGTTAAAATCATTGGAGGAAATTACAACTCTATCCTTGATCCTTGCTAGGTCAATGACTTTGGTCTCATAAGAGAACATTGATCAAGATCTCGAGGGGTCTTCTTCTTAGCTATCCCTCCCCTATAGGTACATATTCCCTCTCCATGTATAATGATCTATATTTGGAGCATGATGTCCTATTGGTGGAGTCAAACTAAAGCAACACCTTCTTCATATTTAGATTAGCTTTATGTGTTATTTTTTTGTTCCCTCATGCTTGTCTATTTATTTTTATTCTCTCACCCAACGGACCCTTTCTACCCTTGTAGGTGCTTGGATATAGGAGAGAAACTATATTGTACATTTTTTCTATTAGTATCATCATTCTTCTATGTGTTGTAAATTTTGTCTTTCATGTCGGGAATGATGCAAAGCATTGTGGGATTTAGGCCTCTTCCATGCTAACCCAATTTTTTATTTTTACTTTTTCTTCATGCGCTCTTCTTCCCATTCTGATGCATTTTAGGGGTGATGACAATTAACATTAATATTATACTATATTTATCTATTTATATCTATGAGAAATTCTAACCCTGAATAATCAAATCCCCCCGTGCTCTTGATTTTTTCATCTCTTCTTCATGATGTTGTGGTTTCTATGTATTGTCCCTTGTGTGACAACATTACATGGATACATCTCGCCATGTATCTCATTCCACATCATCTCTTGTATTTCTCTTCTCCTTAGAATGACATGTGCTCCTCTATGTAGCACACATCATTGTAAGGGGGGCTATCATATATCCTTAATTTTCAAAAAATTCTCAAAAGTATTTATTAATGTCCTATGTCTTATCATCTAGCTTGGGGGAAAGTTGACTAGATTTATCTTGTCTTTTCTATGATTTTCCTACAATGCAGTTTACAAAAACCACATGCCTATCTTCTTGTCATATGGTATCTATCCATGCTAGTCATACCTATCAACCTTGTCTTTTATTTGATCAAATTATGTCATGTCTTGTCTATAAATTTTTTATCAAGTCTATTTTTTCACTTTTTTGCCTAACATGTTTGTCTATAGCTAACATGTTTGTGGTGAGAATGTAGTAATATTTGTAGGATCAAAAACCCATGTCCTCTTCACATCCTTGTGGATCTCCTCTACATTGCATATACCAAATTGAAGGTTTTCTTCCTCTTCTTCCTAGGTATATTCTCTTCAATCTCTCTATAATTTATCTCACACATGTTTAGATACATATGCTCGCTAAAGTGGGGGGAAAATGCAATATCATAAAATTGCACCCTTATGCAATTTCACATTACATCAACATTCACTTTAGCTTTACAAGACGATAGAATCCCCTCATTCCTAGCCTTTATTGTCATCCTTGCCTTATCATTTTTTGTCGATGGGAGAATTTTTTTCGGGGATGATTCCACATTGTGTAGATGTCCATGTACTACACAAAAATCTTGATAAGATTCCTAATCCTATGGTCATTGGGACGTTGCACTTCCACCTACCCATGAAGTATAACACCTCTACAGTCCCAGGAATGCCTGAAAATGGCTTCCTTGCATGCAATTTGAACTCATATTCCTCTCGTTTATTCATTCTATTCCATTATTGCAATTGAACTCATTTAATCTCTCATTCTAACACTTCATTCTCACCTCTTAGCATTTTCATTCTCTCATTCTTGGAACCTCCATCCTCCTCTTTCTCTCTTGCTCGTTCAATCTCTTCTACATCATGCTCTTGCACATTCATCTCAAGATCTCAAGGAATTTCTCTTCCTCTCAACTTCACCAATCTTGTTGGAGGGAGGGAGGGTAACATTCATTTTTATTGCATTATCTTTTTTATTGAATATTATATTTTATCTTGCATGCTCCACTTCTTTGTCTTGTTGTTTCTTTATCTATCTTTCTATATTTTTGTCTATTTGGTTGTCCATGGAGGTGGAAACACCAAAGAAAGGGTTTGACCAAGGAAAGCCCCAAAAATAGCCCCAACACTTTTACCATTTCTATGTGTGTATACTATCCGTGAGGAGCTTTGCAGGAGGCTTCATAGATGGACCATTCGTGAGTTGATCCTTTTTCTTCTACAACTTGTCATTTCATTAGTTTATTTACTTGTTATTTAGTATTCTTTCCCTACATTTTTAGTGTAGACACTTAAAAAAGTCTTGAATAATACTACACACTTGAATATGATATATTAACATCATTTCATCCTTAAACCCATTTTTTTGCTTGATTGACTAAATTAACTAGGTTAATTTATCAAATACCTCATGTTCATCTATTAATCTAATTGATCTAATTAGGTTAATTCACCCCCTCCCGCACTAACATTTCATCTTGTTTAGTTAAATAATATAAATTATTTAATCTAAGCCCTAAGTCCTCTTATTTAATTAAATAAATTTAAACTATTTAATTAAATAAATTTAAACTATTTAATTAAATATCATACTACATTCCCCTTTTATAAAATCAATAAATTAATGAATACCACTTTATTCTCCATCTTGTACATTCAAATTTAGTTTTAATTACTAAATTGATAATTTCCCCTCCCATCCACTTGCATAGGGAATATTCCAAAGGAATATTTTCCAATTTGGCTCCAAAAAGGCAATGATTCTTTTCAAACAAACTTTGGAACAAACTTTCAAAGTTGTTACAAAGTGTTTGTTGAAATCATTCTCAACCCTTGATATTTTGTTGATCCATGTGAACTTTGATTCTCATCCATTGATGAGAATCTTTGATCCATGTGCTCACCCTTCATTCATTATTGACCATTGATCAATCAAGTCAATTTGAGCCCTTGATTTTTCATTTGCTTTCTTATTAATACATCACTATTTGGAGAGAAATGGATCCATCTTTTGATATAAAGTTTATGCTGTTGAAATTCATATTCACTTGCATCCATGTTTCTTATTTGATAGCATTTTAGATTAAAGCTTCATCCATTTAGATTAAGAATCCATTAATGGCTTCCATATTATCTTAGTTTGCATACATTTTAGCATAAATTAATAGTTATGGCTTGCATCTTTGAAATTTGTTTATATTTATCATATATTGCATCCATTTTATTAAGCATCATAGCATTTAGCATTCATCTTTACCATGTTAGATTAAATTTATATCATTTCTTGTTCATATCTCATCAGTTTCATGAATTTTCTTCAATAAAATCGATTGGAACAAGCTCATATTATCCAAGGGATTGGGAAAGGGTCACCATTCCACATCAATGTGACACCACTCCCCCAATGGGATAAATTTTGAAGTCTTAGAATAGGTTTCTATCAAGATTTCATGTATAGTTTAATAATTTCTTAGTTTTGATGCTTTTGAACACCATTGCATTGGGATCATGGCTTAGTGGATTAAATATGCCTTAAATCCATATGGATATGGTGTATTTATCCTATACTATGACTTTGGCCATATTTAACATTTTGTTTAGTTTAGTTAAATTTTTGAACTTTATATTCTGAGTAGTTGGCAGACCCTAAGTGTTTCTCATGGCTGACTCTATTTATGGTCCATATGAGAAGCCAACGTGCCATAAAGATGCCACCATGCCACTCTGTCATCCTTAGTTTGCACTTTTTTCCTCTAGCTGAGAGTCTTTTCTATATCTCTCTCGATCTCCGATTTTTGTTCACTCATCTTCTAAAGTTCTCTTTTCATAAACAATCATAAAACCCCCAAAAAATACATAAACTCTCTTAACAATTTCCCATCACTTGAGATTTGTACTTTGAGGTAATAGAGAGATATCCAATCCCTGTAGACTCTTCCCTATCCTAGAGACTCAAGAGTAGCAAATCCTCTCCATTATAGGGCTAAAGCAATGTTTGTGCTACTTATATCATTAATAGGACTCCTACCAAAGTTTCAAAGGATATAACTCCTAAAGAGACTTGGTCTAATAGAAAACCTAATCTTAAGCATTTAATAATATTTGGCTCAATTTTTTATGTTCATAAACCTAAAGAAAAAAGGAAAAAAATAGATTCTAAATATTTTTATCATAGTTTTGTTGGGTATGATGAACATTCTAAAGCTTATAGAATTTTAAATCCTATCACTAAAAAAGTTAAATTTTCTTGAGATGTATGTATTGTTGAAAATGGGTGTTCATGGATATTCTATAGTGCATAACAATGAATCTTCTCAAAATAAATTTGTTCTTATTGAGGACAATCCTCCTTCTATAAACCCTCCTAATGCATTTCCTATTCAAAGTGATAGTGAAGATGATCATGTTGAACCTTCTCAAGTTGATTATTCTTCAAATGATGGTACTCCTACATCTAAAAGAAAGCCTAAATGGTTTTAAGAAAGTGCAGATATTTTAAATGGAATGTATATATCTAAGGTTAGGAAAGAAAACCTTGAAAATTATACTTTGATACATTCTAAAGATATGGATGCAAATTATCCTCAAAATTATGAGAAAGCTAAAAGTCAATCTCATTTGGAAAAGGATATGCAAGAAGAATATGACACATTAATTGCAAATTAAACTTGGGATTTAGTTCCTTTAACTCAAGGCAAGAATATTGTTTCATGTAAATGGTTGTATAAAACTAAGTTCAATGCAAATAATGAGGTAAAAAAATTTAAGCCTAGATTAGTTGCTAGAGGTTTCTCCCAAGTGGAAGGCCTAGATTAGAATGAAACATTTGATCTAGTAACTAAAATTCCAACTAATATTATATATTATTTTAGCTTCTTATATGAATTGGCCCATTCATCAAATGGATATTAAAAGTGCATTCTTAAATGGTGAATTTTACATGAAGAAATTTACATGTCTCAACCTTTGGGTTGTTACAAGTATGGATGTGTTTGGTGGTGTTGTCATTAATGTTGTCATTGATGTCAACACTTTGTAGGTTGATTAAGTTGGGTTTTTCCAACTGCTTTTGAGAAAATTTGAGAAATAATGAAAGATGTGTTGAAGTGTGTTCTGAGCGTGCTCCGGTTTGTGGTCTACATTTTTTTGTGTGTTAATCCTATGCCTATGCGGATATGTAGGTGTGTTCATAAGCTTAAATGGATTGTATATTAATAGTTCCAGCTTCTGGTTTGATGAAGAGAAGAAGATATGTTCACCGGTGTGTGAACTGATTTGCTGGAACTATTTGTTTATGAACTAGGATAAATGTTTTGGCTTCACAGTCTTTTGATATTTGGTTTCAAATCTTGTGGATACGAGAGATGACTATTTCTGATCATTTCTATTTTATGACAAAATTTCTTATGGTTTGGTGCTCCGAAAGACCCGCTCTGGAGTCTCTGTGTTTTTGCTGATTATCTCAGTTGAACTGGTGAAGTGTTCTCTGCAAATGAAGTTTTTTGAAATTATTGCAGATGTATCTGAGTTGTTCTCAAAGATGGTAAAATGACTAGTGAAGCATGTTGAGCAATCAACATGTGTTTATCTTGTTGGAGATACACATAATTCAAAGATCATTGGTGTTTTCATTATGTTTAGCCAACTTGGTGTCTACACGTTACATTTGGCTTTTGCATTGACTTGAGGAAGCATGTGTGAGCTTCAATATATTATTTGGGTCCTAAATTAAATATGTATTTGGTCCCATCACATTCTTATCCATTGCAGGAATGTTGAGTAGCTGACCTAGTTTAAATTTGTAAATGAAATTGTATAGCCGACCTCGGAGAATGTTCCTGAAGTTAAATTGTAGTGAATTTCATATCCATCCATCATTCGATCTGAGCAAGAGAAGAGTGTGCGAACAAGTGCGAAAAATAGAGTGTGGAAGAGTGAATTGTGGCAATAGTACTTCATTGTATTCATAATATTTTGATCAAGTTGCGAAGTGTGTGGAACTCCTAGTGGTGGATCTTTATCTATTTCTTTGTATTTTTGTATAGGCAGTGAGCCTCTCTTTCTAGACAATGAGTTCTAAGGTAGTGAGCCCTTGATCTGGGTAGTAAGCCTTTGTATTTGGGCAGTGAGCCCTCTGGCAGTGAGACTTTTGTATCCGGTATTTCATTACTACTATACTATGAGTTAATCCTCACCGTTTTTTTCCCTCATTAGGTTTTTCCATGTAAATCTGGTGTCTCTAGTGTTTTTTTTCCCTGTTATCTGCATTTTCATGTTCATACTTAATAACAAATTGAAGATAAAGTGGAATTGATTAAGTTAAGAAGCAAATAATTTGATACAACTGATTCACCTCCCTCTCAATTGTCTTGTGCATTTCAACATGGGTTTTATTAAGAAATCTAATGAGCACCTATGTTCAAATTAGATAAATTAATTTATGGTTTAAAACAATCTCCTAGAGAATGGTATTCTAAACTAAATGTTTTCTTTCAATTTAAGGGTTTCAATTAGAAGTCAAAATGATCCAAATTTATATATTAAACATAGTGAAAATTATATTGTAATCATTATTTTAAATTTTGATTATTTTATTATCACTTCTAGCTATAACAATTTGGTTTGTGATACTAAGTCTAAACTCAATCAACAATTTCAAATGACTGTTTTAGGCTTATTACATTATTTTTTGGGTATGAAAATTTGGAAAACACCTAAAGGTATTTTCCTTTCTCAACATAAATATGCTCAAGATATCTTAGATAAATTTAAAATTAATGATGAAAAGTGTGTTTCTACTCCTTGTGAATTAGGAACTAATTAATGGTTGAGATGGAAAATCCATTTGTTTATCCTATTTTATATAGGCAATTAGTAGAAAGTTTAAATTATTTGACACTTACTAGACTTGATATTTCCTACAGTGTTGGTTTAGTTTCTAGATACATGTCTAAACCATAACAAACTCATTTTAAAGTTGAATTTTTTTTTTTAAGATATGTTAAAGGTACTATTAATGCTGGTCTCTTTTATGATGCAAATTGTGAATTTTCTTTGAAAGGTTATACACATTTAGGAGGTGATCCCAATGATGAAAGATCCACTTGTGGTTATTGTTTCTTTGTTGGATCAAGTGAAATATCATGGAATAGTAACAAGCAACAATTTACTTCTTTGTTCTCTACAAAATAAGAATACAAAGGTTGTAACAATGCATCCAAAAAATCACTATGGTTAAGAAGACTACTTGAAGATTTGGGTCTACCTCAAAAATATCCTACACCCTTATATTATGATAATCGAAGGGCCATTGATTTGGAAAATAATCAAATATTTCATGTAAGGAATAAGAACATTTCTCTTCAACATCACTAAATTAGAGAGAAAATTGAAGAAAAACAAAATTCTCTTTTATATTATAAAGGGGAAAATCAAGTTGCAAATATTCTCACTAAACCACTTTGTAAAGATAAATTTCCCCTTCATTGCAAAAATTTAGGATTACAACCCATTGAATGGCTTGGTGTAAACTCATCAAGTAAAGCTTGATGGGGGTGTTAGAAATCAATCTTTACTTAGGTGAAGATTATTTATAATTTATATTATTTAATTACTTGTAGGAGTATTCCAAAAGAATCCCTACAAGTATTTTGTCTCATTTGAGTATTCTCACGCATGTGTGAGGATGACTCATTTTTATAATTCATTTTTGTAGGAATATTAAGGCTTAGGTGTAGCCTCCTCCTTATTAGGATATTGACACCTTGAACACACATAAGATGAAAGGTGGCATGCATAGACATGGGAGTTACTTATGAAACTCCTTTCTCACCTCTATTTGTTTGAGGTTCTTCTCTTCTTCATATGAATCATTCTATGGTTGAGGTCTCTCATTCTCTCTTTGTAATATTATTTAGGATTTATTCCATTTTCATAATCTTGTGTCTCCTCTTGGATGTTAGTGTGCTTGCTCATGGTTCTCATCTTGATGGAAATATTTTCCTTAAAATTTTTTCTCTTGGATTAGTACTTTTTATTTATTTAGTTTATTTCATTTATTATTCCTTTCAAGTTTTCCCTATCATTCTAAGACTAGTAGTCAAATAGAGAGGTGAAATAGATGTTAGAGGGAATATTTCATATGTATGTGATGGAGTAATAGTCTAAGTATGAATAACACTATCTTGTGTATTTTATGTGCAATAATAGGAATCATAGTTCCTTAACCATGGAAAAATTTTAGGCTATGCATGCTTATAAATTCAAAAATCCTTTGAGTTGAGATGTAATCAAGGATATGAATTTTTATGGCATTAATATTCTTTAGGTTATAAAGTAATAGGTTGTGCACTTTGGCTCGAGATGATCATAAGCAAATGCATATTGATGCCAAGAGATTATATTGAAATTTATCCATGAGTGACATGATCTTCATAAGAGTGTGATTACATAAGATCCCCATCTGTTATGAAATAGATTCTAAGCTCACATATTTCTTTATTTTTCCATTTGAGATTTTAGTGAGGATACAACTAGTTGACTATTGACTAGTGTTGCCACCTAATGTATCATGAATCTATGATGTGTGCTATATTTATATTTTGAGGTACTATTCAAAATATTACTCATTTACTTGATTTGTATGTATTATGGGTAGAGGATGGTAGTTAAATAGCTCTAGAACCTATGCATATTTTGTATCATTAGAGGTTGGGCCTTTTGGGTCTAGATCTAGTCAAAGTTAGGGTCCAATAAACAATTATGATGAGGTTGCAATGATATAGAAGTTTATTATGTAGCTATGAGTGATTTTACTTTATCCTCACCTCTTTGATATCTTCCAAGAGTAAGCCCCTTCTTGGTGGGCATGTAAAGCCCAAATTTGTGTTATCATTGTATCAAAATTTGTGATATCATTGTATCAAAATTTGTTTTTGATTGATTAAGCAGGGAAAGGGCCCTTATCCCTAACAAAAGCAACACAATAGTCCAACAAACAACCACTAGACAAAACAAAAAAACTAAGGAAGCAGAACAAGAAGAGAACCACTACCCCCAAACCCAACCAACCAAAACCACATTAACCTATACCAACCACATCAAACATTATATATCTATCAAGTTTCTAATAATGATATAACCAGTCCATATTATCAAATATCCACAAAAAAAGGTTATATAAGCATAACCTATAATGAGTACCCAGTAAGTTTCTAAAGTTCCAAAAAAAAATGAACTTAATACAGTCTGAGAAATTAAGGTCGTTACTACCGAAATACCACTTAATAGAAAAAAAAGACATCAACACAACAAGCATAGAAAGCAAGAAAAAAAAGAGCCGAGGACTAGGCCTCCTCAATTAG
Organism: Sequoiadendron giganteum; assembly: GCA_007115665.2. Taxonomy (NCBI): domain Eukaryota; kingdom Viridiplantae; phylum Streptophyta; class Pinopsida; order Cupressales; family Cupressaceae; genus Sequoiadendron; species Sequoiadendron giganteum. Next base: position 339,866,238 of record CM021105.1, on the reverse strand, counting down.
TCTCCATGAATTCATTAGGTCCTCAACAAAATCTTCAACATTATTTTTGACCTCCATCTTTCCTAATAGATCAACATCATCCTTATTCTCCTTCTTTCTATGTTGTTTCTTGATTTTTCCTTGTCCCAAGATGGTCACCATAACAATTTTTTTTATAACTACATCCACAACCCTGCACATGTTCCCAATAACATACTCAAGAGCCTGAAACCTGCTTGCATTGTCCTCATTTTGTACCATCTTCTCCAAGATCACCAATCTTTCCTCAAGCCTTTGCACTCTAGTTAATTCTAGGCCCGTTTGATAATCCTTCGAGCTCTCTAGTTCCATTGTAGTTGTTCCTCCATCCTCATTCATTTCAATGTCCTCCTTGACTTCCTGCAACTCATCCTGTTGATTGAAACCATCCTCTTCTTGAATCGATCCATCCACCTCCTCTAAACCCAACTCCTCTTCCTCTGGAGATTCAACTCCACCCAGGATATCCAACACACATTCTTTAGAGGAGGAATACTTTTCCTCCTCAACATCCTTCTCCCCCTTTTTATCCTCTTTCGAACTCTTATCCTATGAACTTATGGATTTTTTACTGTTTTCTAACCCCTTGGATGTAGCCAAAGCAAGGCAGGTGGAACCACATTAAGGGTTGTTTTCATTGTCATCCTGAATGGTTATTGTGTTAGGGTCAACACCCAACTCACAAATCAACAATTTCCTTTTTTTATTTGTAATAGTAGAAAAGGGGGTGGCCTTTCTTTTTTCTGGGGTTATCTCAAGAAGAGCCAACCAAGTGGGGTCCTCAATATTAGGTGAGGATTTTAGAGGTTCTTTGTCTAGGGAGTGGGGTCGGCTCTCAATTATTTCAATTTCCACAAAGCTCTTAAGATTAGGGTTCTCAATCAAATTGTGGAAAACATTTCTTTACGAGGTGTAGAGAGGACATATTTGCATATGGAACGAATCAAGCCTTGGTGTAAAGGAGGGTTAGCACCGTTGGTAAGAATTTTTTTCAAGGAAGAGAGGAGGAAAAAGGGTAAATTTATTTTTCAGTGCCTGATATGGTTCAATATAGAAAATTGATAACCATGGACATACTGAAAATGACCTTCTAACATAAAATACTTCATAACAAAAAAAAAAAAACACTATGGTAAGGGGGCGGTAGCAGTTCCCTAGAGTAACCATTCTGAAAGCATTGGGATTTTTCTTTAGCTTCAAAAAACTTATCAATATAAGTTTGATAGTTCCCAATACTTACCTTTGCAATCTTCTTGACATCATACACCAGACCCATAGCTTTAGCTATAAGCTTTGCATGAATCGTAAAATGAATACCGCTCAATTCAACTTTATCATCTTTCTAGGCATTCGTGAACTTATAAATGCGTTGTTTGTTGTAACCTTCCATGGAAAAAAAGTAAAGAGTGAACCTTGTCCATTCAAACAAGCCCCACAACCCCACATTTTTTTCAGGGATTCATATTGACTCAGTTCCATCCTCTTCCTCAAGCCTCCCATGGTATTATCTTTAGTTTGAAGATCCTTAGGAAGGAGAAAATACTCAACCCTTTGGAATTCCTCATTCAACATAGACACAATAGGAAATTCAAAAATCTTGGTTTTGATAAATACTTGGTGGTTTTTTATTTGTGTGGCCAACGAATCGAACCTTCTGGCGATGTGATTAAAATAATCAATCTGCATACAACTCCTAGTCTCATATTTTCGAAGCATGTTATTAAATGAAATGATAGCTCTAACACCTTAACGAATCACAATTACTCTTTTTTTAGTGCCCACCTTCTTGTCAGTGCTAACACATGTCAAAATGTCTCTTCTCACATCAATCACCAATTTTTTAGAGATATGAGCAATAATCACCATAATCACCATTATTTCTTTCTCCTTATCGCATGAGGTTTCCAAATAAGTCTGTGCTTTCATTTTATTTATTTTTAAATCTTTTAGATTTAGTGTACACCCTCTTTTAATAATATACCCCCCCTCCAATATTTTCAACATGCCCAATAACCCGAAGATAAAGATGATGGTAGTTATGACAACTAGACAACATTGCCAACTCCTCATATCTATTACAATTATTTTACCCATAGATAATTAATCTGATCTCCCAACCTATCCTTAGATATGATTTCCTTAATTTGATTTGGTAAATGGGTGAAGTCCCAATACTTCCAGACTAAATATTCTAAGCCAAAGTTCACCATCGCATCGACTACCCTCTTTCCCTCCCTATAAAAATGGCTTATCATATAACTTTGAAAGGATTGTTACATAGTTTTGCAATCGTCTAGGACATATTTTATTTCCCAAGGAGCATCAAACTTATTATTTAAGTAATCAATTATTAACTTTGAATCACCTTCCACCATCACCTTAGTATAGCCCTTATCTTTTAGATAGCTTATTCCAACCCAAACAACATAAGCCTCTGTCAAATTATTTGTAGTTGTTCCCAGACCCTTGTTGTACCTTCCCACATAAATGCCTTGATGATTTTTGAAAATTCCTCCTGCTCATGCTAGACCAAGGTTTACCTTGGAACACTCGTCAAAGTTGCATTTAATCCACCTTGGATCCAGGGGAATCCAAATAGTGCTTTGTCTTATTATCTGTTTAGCCTAGTTAACATTGTTAAGGTCATGAGATAATCCTCATTGTTGTTTAATTTGCATCTCCTGATATGAAGATTTTTTCTTTGATATAGCATACTTACAACTCTCAATATTTTCTTGAATCTATTTCCTGATAGACATACATAACTCTTTACAATTCTTAGCAACATCTCTAAAAACCCTATTGTTCCTCTCTTTCCACAAACCCCAAGTGAGGAATGGGGGGATTTGTCTCCATAGGTCAACAATACTATTGTGAGAATAGTGACACATACTCCAACCATTTACAAACATCCTAACTAAGGGAGGGAAGACCCAATTAATCATCAGGTTCTTTAGGAAAAAAGACCAAACTTCTTGAGCATACGGACATTGAAAAAACAAGTCCATAATGGTTTCTTCCTCACTATTACAAAGGTAGCTTTTACTCACCAGATACAATCCCCTCTTCTTCAAAATTTTAATGGTCAATATCTTACCATGCTTAATTGTCTACCAAAAAAAATTGATCTTGGGAATTAAATTATTGTTCCATACCGTGTTCTAATTAAAAGCCTCCTTTTGGAATTGCTAAGATTCCATCAATTCATAAACAAATTTAATCGAAAATCTCCTTGAAGTAATTTTTATCTAAATCCACTCAATGTCCCTATAAACTAAGAAGAGATCAGGATCACCAATTTGAATTAGGAGGGAATCCAAAGCAACATCCCAATTTAGTTGTCTACCACCCCTAAGGACAACATTATTCAAAATGTTTTTAAAATCCTTCCACTTTGGTGTTTACTCTTCCCAGTTTATATAATTAGAAACCTTCTTTCCAATATTACTTTTCAACCTAATTTTGATTTTTTGGAGGTTGTTATTGGTAGACAAGGGAGCACATGAAGCCCATGCATCCTTCCAGAATTATGTCTTATGAACAATTCTAATTCTCACTTTCACTCCTTTTGTTAGAGTACTTCTAATCTTTAGCAAGTTATTCCAAAACACTAAACCATAAGGAAGTTCCTTTTTCTAAGGAAATAAATTGCATCCTTATTTCCCAAATCCTTAGCCTATAAAATCTGCAACCAATCCTTTTCTCCTTCTAGAAGAAACCATCCCATTTTTTCAATAAGAGTTTTATTGAACACTTTTATTCTTCTTATTCCCAATCCACTATTCCTCTTCGGAGTGCAAAAAATATCCCATATGAAAAATGCCATTATTTTTCTCTCTTCCAAACCTAACCATATAAATCTCCTTTGTATCATTTCAATTTTCTCAACAATGTAGGCCATAATAATAAAGAGAGAGATAATACACCAAAATATTATGTAAGGAAGCTTTTAAAAGTTGAACTTTCCCAACAAACTTGGTAATTTACCCTTCCATCCATCCAACTTCTTTTGATTTTTTTCCACAATATAATCCCAGTAATTACTATGAGGTTTTCTTGAGATTAAAGGTAATCCAAGATAGGTAGCTGGAAATTCAGCCTTTTGGCACCCAAGAGTATTTATAACTTTCTCTTTTATAATTTGGCTAGTATTAAATAAATAGATCTTTCTTTTCTAGTAATTGATATGTTGGCCTGAGAGACGAGCATATATATCAAGAAATTATTTCCATTGTCTCACTTCCAAGATAGATTCCTCCCCAAGAAGTATAGTGTCATCGACAAATTGTTGGTGTGAGGTCGGGGGAAGGGATGAAGCAACAAAAAAAAATTCAACTTTTTATTAAGAAGTTGTCTTTGAATATTTTTTCCCAAATCTTCAACAAATATAAAAAATAGGTAGGGAGACAATGGGTCACCCTATCTTAGACCATGACCAAAAGAGAAGAAGCCTTGCAACACTCCATTAACTAAGACATAATACTTAGGGGTATTGACACAAGATCTGATAAGGCTGAGAAATTTTCCTTTGAAACCAAATTTCTCAAGAACAACAAAAAAATTCCAAGAGACCCGATCATAGGGTTTAGAAATATCAAGTTTCAAATCCATACCTTGTTTTTTACTAAGGTCCATAGAATTTAACACTTCATGAGTATAATTAGTTGCATCCAAAATTTGTCTTCCCTGAACAAATCCCTTTTGGTTAATAACAATTAGCTTATTCAGAACTAATTTTAGTCTATTAACCAATAGCTTAGAGAAAATATTATAAGTGGTGTTACATAAACTAATAGGTCTATAGTCATTCATCGAAGCAACTTCATTCATCTTAGGGATCAATGTAATGAAAATGGTGTTCATTTGATTTAAAATTCTTCCTGATTTGAAAAAATCCCTGACAACATTGAATAGGTCAGATGAAACAATATCCAAATAAACATGAAAGAAACTTGGAGGAAAGCCATCCAGCCTTGGTGCTTTAAAAGCACCAAAGGATAAAATTTCCTCAAATTTTTCCAAAGAAACAACTTTGGACATTTCTTTTAAATCTTTTTACGAGATGACATTTGGAATCACCTACAAAAAGTCCTCCAGTTCAGAATCATCCACCATAGGCAATTCAAGGAAATTTGAGAAGGAAACAACTTCCTTTGCAATATCCTTCTCCCTCTCCAGTATTGTCCCATTAGGGGAGTCTTAAAATCTAATCTCATTTACACTTCTATGTTTTAAGGTGGACTTATGAAAGAAATTGGTAATTCTATTCCCTTCCCTCAACCATTGGATTCTTGATTTTTGTTTCCAAAAAAATTATTCCTTTCTATTTATTTTATACCATTGAACTCTAAGGCCCCTTTCTTGATCAAAATTTTTGTCATCCATCATCCCCAATTCCATCTGATCCTGAATCTCTTTTAGTTTAAGGCTTAAGGCTTTTTTTATGGTAAAAATATTCCCAGACAAATACTTATTCCAACCTTTAACTTCCTCTTTGACCTTTTTCAGCTTTTGAGCCAAATGGTACATGGGAGTACCATCACAAGGAGCCTTCTACCATTCTTCTATTAAATATTTTAAGTCTAGATGAAGAGACCACATTATTTCATATCTGAACAAAAATGGTCCTTTTTAAATATTATCTTCCCACTCTAGAAGGAGAGCACTGTGATATGATCCATTTCTAGGGAGAGTCGTTAGGGTGAGATAATGCAGAATGTTTTAATTGGAGGAGATAAGGAAAATATCTAGTTTAACTTGAATTAAATGTCTGCCTTGTCTTCTATTAGTCCATGTAAAAAGAGATCCCCTCAAAGGAATATCTATAAGCACCCCAAAGTTTAAGAAAGCCAATAAGTCCATCATGCTATCAGAGAAGTCATTAAGAACACCACAATTTTTTGAGGGATACAATGGGGAATTAAAATCCCGCCTGAACATCCAAAACTCCTCCTTTCTATTGATGATAATACTTTCCACCAGATTCCAAAGATCAAGTCTGTCTAATCTTGAGTTAGGACCATAGATATTGACCATGTTCCACCTTCCCGAAGTGATCATATATTTCATAGAAACTATAAGAAAATTCTTATTTCAAAACTTTAGCTCTCCAACAAGCCTAATGGGGTTCCAACAAGTCACAATCCCTTTGGAGGTGCCATCAGAATCACTTACTTCAAAATCGGCAATAGGCCAGAGCCATTTAATCACCTTTTCAAAATTTTCTATTTTCATTTATGTCTCTTGGATTAATAAAACATCCATTTTTTCCTTATCCAAATAGGCCTTCAACAAATTTTATTTGTAGGGACCATTAAGACCCCTCACATTCCAAGATAGAAAACACATCAACTTAATAGGGATAAACAATATCATCATGTTACTACTAAAGGATGGGAGAGGATCTCCCCTTATTTATTTTTGGATTTACTCCCATCTAGGGAGTGAAGGGTTCTTTTATTTCCAGTAGCCACATCCTTAGCTATATATTTGTTCATCGATTCTTTCAAGGGAGGTCTGCCTACTTTATTGTTTCCTTCCACATTTGGTTTCTTCTTCTTCCTTGATTTTGTATTTATCCATTCCTCATCCACAACACCCTCATTTTGGGGGGAATTGTCATTCAACATACTTTTCTTGGCTTTTTCTTTATTTTCCTTCTCTTGTTTATTTTCTAGTGTTTGATCTCCCAAACCAGCCCAAGAGAGCTCAAGAGAGGAGGTCAACAAAATTTCCATCTGTATTTCTATCTCACCTTCCTCTAAGGATTACTTCAGTTGTTTCTGGGGTTTGACATCAACTCCCTCCTTTTCTTGTGGTATATTTTTCACATTCTCCACTTCGTCCTTATCATTTTGTGGTTCAAGGTACTTTTCTAGAGAGGTTGAGGAGGTGAAACCTTCAACGCCTTCCTCTAGAAGGGCCATTTCCAGATTGTTGGTGGGGGAACTATCAATCATAGAATGACCCTCAAACTTAGTCATAATTTGAGAAGGTGCCAACACCTTATCAGAAAGCAACAAGGCCAAGTGAGGTTTTGGTGTGATAAGCTCCTTTAGCATGTTCATTTGATCCATAATTTTCAAGGGAGAACCAAACTATGATTTCTTAGCTTCAAGAGGGAATTTTCTACAAGCATCCAATAAATGACCAAACTTATTACATCCCTAAAAAAAACCATGGCCTTTTCATATTCCAACGGCTAAACCCATTTGCCAAATTTTTATTTTAAAGTCAGTGAGGTAGGAAGAATTGTATTGACAACCACATTCACACACATTCTTGCATATACCAGTCGAGACTTAAGAAGGGTTACTTTATCCATCGTAACCAAGGTGCCAAATGAAACTACAATACCTTTAAAGATATTTTGGTGCCAAAATTCCAATGAACTAGGGAGCCGAACCCAAGTAGGAGCTACCTTACCCAGGTCAGTAGAGGCATCAAACCTTGGTTTCCACTTGCATAGGGATAAAATATTCTTAAAGATTTTATCACAAGCCTAGGGTCCTCCCGTGAGGACCTTAATCATAACCTCCAAGATAATAAAAGTAAAAAAATAAACCTTTAGGCATAACACTGATAGAAATACTACCCTTGAGATTCCAAGTGTTAGTAGCCCACTTACGTACTTGGTCAATATTGGGACGGGCAACAAAGAATTTTCCAACCAGGGATAGCTTCAGACCCTTGATTGCATCATTCAGGATTACATCTGAGATGCCCACTTCATCCCCCTCAACAATACAAAAAGCTGGCAAAGATTCTTTAGGAGCCTTTGTGAAAAATTTTTCCCCCACAAGCTTATCCACATAGGATGCAGAGTCCTCACTGGACAAAAAAGTGTCCTTTCCCTTGGGATTTGAAACATCCTCCCCCCCGAGATTGAAACCACCAGAAGATGAAGGAGAGGAAGCAACCTTATGGGGAGGAGAGGAATGCATAGGCAAAGGAGCCCTGTCAGGGCCCCCACCTGACCAAATCATTAGGGAACACATAATTACATAAATTTGAAACAAGGAAGTGCATGAATAATACTATGGAAAATTATTGATTCAATGCATCATGTTTAGATTGAATTGTATTGATTTGTTATGATAGTTTTATTTTACGATTATAAAGTTATTTTATATTTTTTAAATTTTCTATAATACTATGATCATGTTAACCATATATATGATTCTATCACTTGATTTATGACTTGTAATATTTTATTTTAACATTTAAATTTATTTGAGTTTATTTGGATGTATGTGCATCACATGTAATAATTATTATTTAGACATGAGATTATATACACACATATTAGTACAATAGATATGTGGTGTCTAACATATGTGTATATATTGAGCATTAACTTATGTGGTTAAACCATTATTTCTTGATGGGTTTTATGTAAGTGTGTAGGAAAAATGAATAAGACAACAAGAGTCAATTTGGATAGAGTAATATGAATGTGTTTCCACCATATTAATCCACTCATGGGATGATTCACACATAAGAATATGCCCAAATTAGTATAGCCACATACTCAAGTCAAGTATGATCTTGGACACCATTGTTATTACATATCATGTTTAGTCTTCAAATTTGATGTCTTATAGAATCCCAAGTACTTAGATTTTTCTAAAGTAAACTATACATTTTATGTGTTCTAAAATATTTTAAAATATGCTTGGTTAGAATTACATTGAATTGGGTTCTTTGAGGATTAAAAAAAACTAATTTCATTTGTTTGTGTTAATTTTTCCCTTAGATAAGTATGGAAAATTCATCTTCTAGAATCCTTTTAAGGAGCCTAAGGTAACATGCAAGATGAGTCACCAATTTTTAAATGCCATTTTACTTGTTTTGGATTCACATTTGAGTTAATTTTAGATTTAAACTTCATTTGGATTTTATTTAAGTTTGAATTTGATTTGAGAAGATTTTTCGAGTCCTATGTGAATTTGGTATAATTATAAGGATGCGAATGTGAATTAAAGTGGACTTGAATTTTGATTAAATTTGAATGTGGGTATGAGGAATATGTTTTGGATTGATAAATATCCTTAGATTATTCTAAATTTAGAAATGAAAGTTGCCTTTTTAATTCATAAAGTGAATTACAAAATTTTATCTTCCTTTTGAGGAAAGGTATAGATGTCATTATTTTATTGGATTAAGATATTCAAATTAAGTGTATTTTAGTTAACCTAGAGGAAGGGTTGAGGAGAAGGATTTCTTGTGGATGGATTCATGATTATATTTTAAGATGAGAGTTTTGAGAGATTTAAAAGAGGAATGTGAAGACGAATTAGAGTGTTTTGAGATTTTAAACATTGGAAGCTTGGAAGAGTGATTGGTCTTTTTGGAATAACTTGACAATAGTGTGGATGTAATTTTGCTATAATTTTTTGGGAACTTGAGTTTGGATATAGATTAGATCTATTTTATTTATGGTTTTTCTTATTATTTAAATCTTCTTGTGTTAGTTATGCTTATGTGAATGCATAGAAATGGTAGATTTCTTGTATTTTACTTTATATTTTATTTTTTGGAAGTGAGAGTGATGGCATTGATTGATGGAGACATTTGTTATGTGAATATATTTTCCTTTTTTTGGGATTTTTTATAAAATAGAAAATAAATCTCTCAAAGTTATGCTTGAAACCTTATACAGTTTTCCTCAGATTTATTGTTTTGAAGGACGGATATGTATCCTTGATTATTACAAATATTGTTTAAACCTTGTTAATAATATTTCCATGAGACGTAGATTGGATTAACATCTAGGATTTCCATAATAATTGGAGACAAAGAGTGTATTATAATTAATTTTCCTTTTTGGGCATAAACTTTCCCAAGAAGGGATAACTTTTGAATTTTTGAATTGAGAGAAAAAGGGGTAGTATAATGGATGAAAAAGTGGTAGTATGATGAGATATTTACTTATGATTTTTTATCCTCATGCAGGATGTGATTTTGAGCATGGAGTTACCAAGAGGAAACTCAAATTTGTATTATGTGGATTTGAGTTCCCTTAGTGCTAGATACTCATTACCTTAACTAGTAATGGTTATCCCTTCTTATGGTTCTATGATGTTTCATATTATGAATAAGAGAAACCCATCATTCTTGATGTGATTTTTATTATAGACCAAACCTATCCATTCAATATTTATGTTTTGTGAATGTATAATTTATTTTTCTTTAGCAAGATGGGGTAATGATCAAAGAGAATTATATTATTTGTATAATATACTACCCCATTGGCCTTGGCACACATGTGACTTGAAGGTCCTTTCCTATGTCATCATGAGGATAATGCATTTTATATTGTTAATTTTTTTTTATAATTATGTTTATAAACTTGTACCAAGAAATGGTTTATGAAGTATTGTCTAAGAAAATTTATGTTAAAAATCATCACAGTTTCCTTAAAAAATCATTAGATGTGTGTGTAGATATATTCAAATTGGTTAAAAGTGACAAGTCTTGAAATTTCCCTCATTTCCTTGTTTTAAGTTTCACATTTCTCATGAAACTTCTAATAATTTCAAGACATCCATAATTTTCTAGTATCTTAAGTACTAAACCATTAAGGATGATATATATTATATTGATAAATGATTATGTGAATTTGTGAATGTCTATGAAATATGGTAGATTTTTTATTTTATTTATGATTATTAATGATCAAGAGATGATTTTTATGTAAACTAACCCCTACACAAGGATGTTTTTCAACCCACAACAAATGATGTCTATCAAACCACAACCAAGGGGATGATTACCTAAAACACATACAACCTTATGTAGTTGATGGAGCCTGCAGTTAAAGATTGTGGAAATGGTTTATTTATAAATCATTCTATTTTTACTAATGTTGTCATTAGGAATAAAGATAATCATGGGAATAAGAAGATCTTTGTGATAATGGTAGATCATTGTTCATAAATAGTTATGTCCTTTTTGCATGTTTCCATTTAAAACCACCTTATTTATGATGCAAAGTATTGATAGGGTTATGACACGTGCACCTCTACATGATTAGTTTCTCATTATTGTTTAGGATAATAATAAGTCCCCTCCATATTTTTTTGGGGAGTTGACATTTGTTTGCAATTTTTTTTTTATTCCAATAATAATCAAGCTCTTATGATCTTATATATATTTTAGATCATATGAGACATTGAGGATCTAGTGTTAGTAGATTTGGTTACCATCAATTTTTGTCAATCAATTCTTTATTATAAAATTGTGTTATAATTTTCAAAATGCATTAAAAATGGATTCATTCAGTGGAATTCTAAGTTAATAGTTGATCAAGGTACTATGAAATTGCAACTAATCAAGCAAGGGCCACTTGAGGTAACTGCAATACTCCTCATAATTTAGATTGCTAAATTAACTTAAGTTATATTTATTGATTTGAGTTAATTTGATTTGATAAGTGGTAAAATAATTATTATTACCCTTTATTTAAAAGTTGTATACAAGTATCTATAACATAGTTGAAGTTGTTAGTCATTGTCCTTACATGAGTATCTAACTATAGCAACTATTATAACTTGTTAGGTTTGTTTTCAACTAAATATGTTTTCAGTTAAGTTTGTTTCCAAATAAGATTATTTTTGTTTAAGTCTTCTATATGAAATTTACAGGACAACTTATAATCCTTGACTGCACACATAGTGCCAACACCACCTAAGAAATTATGATTCCCTGGTTGATAAATTAAATGTAACACATCTAAGTTAGTGAGTTTCTTAATAAGGGATGTGTTGTTTTATTGAGTTATATGCATGAGTTCTTTGCATTAATTTATTGAACATAGATGGAGTTAGACATTTTTGGCATCATTGTTGGGGATGGTGCTAAGGTTCATAATCTCTAAATTTGTGGTTTATTAATGCATTTCTTTCATAATTTAGAAATTTTCATTTCCAAAAATTAAGATGAATAGAATTTTCAAATCAATCATGAACTACTCACTAAAAATGTGCAAGAAGAAATTTGTTAAGCTCAATTACTATTACATGCAATAACAGAGAGATGCTTTTGGAATATTATTTCATTAGACTAGAATCAAGAGGAGTTACTTGAAGACATTGGTGCAATAGAATAATGAACACCATTAGAGAAGCTAACTTAAGGAGTCAATCAAATAGAAATACTCCTCATACTAGAAGATATACTATATTTTGGAGGAATCACTATAGGAAATCTCAACATAATAGCGGATGAGTTAGTGAAAAACCTTGTTGAACCGATTACATTTGAATTCCAAATAGAAAATCAAGAGTGTGCAATTTCCCTAAAGAACATACCTCCTTCAACTCTACCCACTTTCTATAGTTTGATCAAAAAGGATCCTGATTATTTTTTGTTTGAATTTGATGTTTTATGCTGAAGTTATGACTACACTACTGATGCACGTAGGCTAAAACTCTTTCCAACCACATTGAAAGATGCCACTTTGTGGTGGTTCATGGGGCTAGCCAAAAATTTAGTGACAAATTAAGAAACAATGAAGGAACATTTCTTGTAGAAATACCAAGACTACTATCATGGAGGATATATGACGAGATGGCATCTTCTAAATTTCATAGGAAGATGAACCCTTTGAATATTATGTTAAAATATTTTGATTCTACCTCAAAAAGTCACACTAGAATAGGATCTCTCTAGAGTCACTCAAGTTACTATTCCTAAGAGGTGTGAATGAGGATTGTCTAGATGCATTGAACCAGATTAGATCATAGGAAATATCTCAATTGTATTTTGATGAAATCTACTAAATTTTTAGAAGCTTTTCAAGGTCAACCATGAAGAAAACTAGGGGTTCCAGAGATTTGAATTCCACCAAAGAATCTATAGGTGTTTCTAAGGAGGAACTAAGAAACCTTATACCAAATATGAAAGCATATATCATCAACCACCTTGTGACCCTCGAAAAGTTGCATATAAAAAAGAACCAAGAAGAAGCATATCTTCTCTCACAAAATACTATCCACAATGCCAACATAAGAAGGTCAACTGTAAGTGTAAAAATATTATTAATATTTTTGATGAAAGGCATGAAAAACAGAAGTTTCACACCTTAGAAGATGTGTAAGGTAAACTATTATATATTTCCTAATGAAATCCTAGTAGTAGAGACTAGGTATGCCTCAAGACCCTTTGTATTACACCACTTCTTTTTCTTGGGGACAATTCAAATTTATCTAACTAGAACAATCCACCCTAGAATAACATGCTAAATCAAACATGGCCAAATAATCAATCATCCAATTATATTCTAAACTAAGGGATATGGCAACAATATCCATTCAATCTCCAAATTATAATCAACAGTGGCAATCCTCTTAGAACCCATGGCCACAAAAATGGATAGGAAACCAAAATTGAAAGAACTCAAACTAATCTACCCATGATAAAAGCAATCCTTGCAACAACAACTAACCATTATGTAAAACCCATTTATACCTTCCCCAAAACAACCAAAAACACCTCAATTACCTACTCAACCTACACCAAACTTGAATAATAAGCATGTCCAAAAGGCTTATACTAACGAACCCATCCAATACGCAACCTATGTTATTGAGGTTAGTGATGCTCACCTATATTTAGGAAAAAATATTGTTGGGTTGTCATATCCACACATTATAGAACTTCCTGATGAACGATCCATCGAAATTAACAATCATCTAAATGAGAAACGTGAACAAAATAAGCCAAAAATATAAATCACAAGAAATGAACCACAATTCCCATAAAGGCTAAACAATAAATATTTTTACCCTAAACCTAAATTTTACTTCTTGATCCAATTGAAGAATTTTCTTTCAAAATTACCTTGATTCAAGATATCAAGGATGTATCAATCTACACCAAGACTATGAGGGAATTATGCCTCAAAATTATAGGAAGAAAATATAAGGACCCTTAGACTATCCATGTTGGGTAACCTAGTACTCCCGAAATATGTAGACCATGGTATTCTTGTAGTAGATGTGTAGATTACTGACACACTCATAAAGAACACTGATTGATCTAGGAGTAACAATAAATGTGACAACCAAAGAAACAATGAAAAAAATTCAATTAATAGTTTTAAGACCTACAACCATAGTCTTAAAATGAGAAAATAGGTCAACAATCAAATTATAGGGTATCAATAAAGATTTATTCATCACACTTGACTCTTAGGAATACCCAAAAAACTTCATGGTATTGTAGCCTAAGTCCAACCTATGTGGATACCCATCAATCCTATGACAACCATGGTTGGCCACACTATATGCCTTTATAGGATGTAGGTCTAGGAATATCATCATTTCCAAAGGAAATGTAATAAAAAATTGGTCCTCTATCCACTTCCACAACCTTATATCAACTTGGACATCATATCTAACCAAATTTGGAAGATGACGAACAATACTCTCTCCAAACACTCATGACCATTGAAAAAAGCCCAATGGTAAATATTTAAGATGATGAAATTATTTCCAATATTATACAAAACTCTTATGGAATGGACCTGTAACAAGACCAATTTCTAACATGTTTGAATTTCCCATTGAATAATATTTTACCTACACCCGACCCTTAATCTACTTCACATTCTTATTTCATAAATTACTCCCACAAAGTTGTAACCTTAATCTATTAGGATTGGGTGTTGCTTCTTTCATTACTTCTACAACACCAATGGAAATATCATTTGGAATAACACTTATTGTCAACAATCAATTGACATTATCCTAGTAGTCTAAATTTCTTAAAATGCTACAAGATCATACATCAGTATTTGTTTGGGATTAACATGATATGAAAGACATAAATGATAATCTTTGTATGCATAGAATATACATTATTGAGGGATAAAAACTAGTAAGATAACCCTAATGAAGGATGAACCCAATTGTTCAAGATATAGTGAAAATTGAATTACAAAAACTCTTGGATGTAGGATTTATATATCCAATATCAAACAATCAATGGGTTTCCCCATTGGTAATAGTACCCAAGAAATGAGGTAAATGGTGAGTATGTGTTGACTACAAATAATTTAAAAACAACCATTAGGAAGGATCATTTCCCTCTTCCCTTCATTAATCGGGTGTTAGATTCATTGGTTAGGAATACATAATTTTATTTCCTAGATGGGTTTAGTGGCTACAACTAGATTAAAATAGCTCCTAAAGACCAATAAATAATAACCTTTACATGTCCATGGGGTACCTATGCCTGCTCAATTTTATCATTCAAACTATGTAATTCCCCTACAACCTTCCAAAGGGTTATTTTGAGAATATTTTCATATTTCACCCATGATTCTATGGAAGTATACATAGATCACTTCACCACCTATGGATATTCTTATGAAGAAGTATCAAAAAACTTGGAGAAAGTCCTTTAAAGCCACCAAGATAAAAATATCTCTCTTAGTCATAAGAAATGTTTCATGATGATGGAGAAAGGAGTGGTTTTTGGACACTTTGTGTCAAGAAGAGGAACTCAAGTGGATCATAATAAAGTAGAAGTAATTTAAACTCTACTTGTACCATGAAAGTAAAAATATGTAAGAAGTTTTCTTGGCCATGCAAGATATTACAAAATATTCATTAAATATTTTAGTAAGATAACAACTCCCATGTTTATCCTACTCTCTAAGGATATTGAGTTTTAATGGTACCCTACCTAACAAGAAGCCTTTGAGGCTCTTATAAAATCTCCCACAAAGACACTTGTTTTGAGAGGACCTAACTGGATAGTTCCTTTTCACATTCATATAGATGTCACTAACTTTGTTGTAAGAGTTTTTTTAGGATAAAAGGAAAGAAATTTGGAGTATGATATTTACTACATAAGCAAATATATTCAAGTTTCTAACCTTAATTACACTATTATAGAAAAGGAGATGTTAGCTACAACTTATGTAATTATCAAATTTAGACACTATATCACTAGTTATCTTATTTTTTTTCATATTGATCATACAAAAAATTGATAATGAACAAACTAGTGGTTGGTGAATGCCTTGTTAGATGGTTATTGTTGTTACGAGAATTTGATATCACTATCGTAGAGAAACCAAACAAATAAAATGTGGTAGCTGATTTTCTTTCCAAAATAAATATCAAAATATAATAAGCGATTATGGATGACTCTTTTCTTGATGAAAACTTGTTCGCCTTAATGGTACACACACCTTGGTTTGAAGATATAGAAAACTATTTAGTACTAAGTAATACACCCCCACATCTTTCACCAAGAGAAAGGTTTCATTTAGTTGAACACAACTTTCCATATTAATGGGAGGTTGGCTACCTATTCTACATGGGAATTGATAGTATTATGGAAATGTGCATAAGGGAAGATGAATTTTATGACATGCTTAAGGATTGACATGATGAGCCTTGCATAGTACACTTTTTAGGCAAAAGAACAACTCTTAAGATCCTAAATATTGGATATTATTAACCAACACTACATAAAGATACAATTCGATATACAAGAAGATGTGATTTCTTTTCAAATGATGGGTAGACCTAAAAAAAAGTGATGAAATTCCCCTACAACCACAATTATAAATTACACCATTTGATAAGGGTGCCTTGACTTGATTGGACCAATAGACCCAACTTTTGATAATAAGGATTATATACTAGTATGCACTAATTATCTAACCAAATGGGTAAAAGTTAAAGCCTTTTAGCTTGCTAGATATTATGAATTAGCAATATTCTTATGAGGAAATATTCAAAAGATATTGAGTGTCTAGGGAGATAGTCATAGACCAAGGGCCACAGTTTAATTTAGATATGATTTCTCATCTAGTCAAGGAATATGAGATCAGACATAAGAAGTCAAATCCTTACCAACACTCAAATTGACAGGTTAATGTTATAAACAAAGAAATTGAATCCATCTTAACCAAGATAATCAAATTAAATAGAAAGGATTGAGTAGAAAGGTTACCAAAAGCTTTTTGGCTTATAGGGTAACCTAGAAAATAAACATAGGATTTACACAATATGAATTAGTATATAGTAAAAATATTGTCCTCATTGAATTTGAACATAAAACAATCACAACAGTGGTACAACTTGGAATGGATCTCTTTCAAGGTCAAAAGGAGATATTGCACCATCTTAATGTTGTGGACGAGTTAGGGATGGAAGCAAGCCATCAAACATAAATTATATAAAAGTATAGAATCAAATGGCATGACCAGTTCATCAAGACTAAATAATTTCATGAAGAATATTGGGCTTTGCTATATGATTCAAGATATAAGGACCACAAAGGTAAATTACAAATATAGTGGTCGGTTCTTTATGATTTTTTTTTTTTTTCAAAATACAATTAAAAATGATTGATCTAGTCATATTTTATCTAATGATAAATGGACAATGTCTCAAGCTCTATATTGCATAAAGATGAGTTTCTATAGCACTTGTAGTAACGATTTGCATCACCCTCAGTATCAATAAATTTAGAATTGACCACCTCACCTAAAGAAGCCATTGAATCATCCATTATAGCATTTATAGATGAGTCCACCAACTCACCTACTAATATATTAAGTAGGTATGACTTTATTTCTATTAAAAAACATTTAAGAATACACACTACACCTCAAATAAAATCACACATTTAGAGAAATCACTTGAATGTACATGTAGCAACATTATCAAACATTTCTCTATAGGGGACCTATAGCAATAGCCTAGAGGAAACTACAACAGGGACCCGACTTGATACTACCCGTAACCACTACCTGAAAGACCTATAGAAATATCCATACAAAAGCTATTAAATCAAGTTGAAATCACTATCAAAACATGTACTATTTTGTCCAACTCACTCTATAGATACATGTAGCCATTCTAAGTTGCCTAGCCACAATGCATGAAGAACATCATTCCATACCAAGTCAGATATGTGTATAGCACATCCTTTCTTCCACATCCATCTCTATTTGAACAAGTGTCATCACTAATCTGGTTTCCAATTAGGGTGAATTCAATGTAATCACATCCATTCACCATAACCATCACATATTTTTCAAATTTCTCATTGTCAATTTCCATTCACAAAAAATAAGAAATGTCACCTTTCACCTTTGATGCCACCTTTCATCTCAATATAGATATTATAGGTGTTTCTTACATTATTAATATTAATTAACATTAACTCTATTTATTTTCTTTAGAATTACAATAGAAAAATATTTATTTTATATATTATATAGACATCCATGATTCTTCAAACATCATCCCTTTTTGTACCTCCTGAATAACTTTCCATTTGAGGATAAATCAGCACTTTAGTTGGGGGGATTTTGCATTAATTACAATATGTAGAAAATATTTGGGACATGCCATTACATGTTAATCCTTGATCTTTCAGAAGCTAAAAAGTAATTGGTTAAGTTGCATATATCAACATTGTTTAGAATATGCAACCTCTTGTAGAAGGCACTAACAAATAGAATAGTGGAGTCACAAACACAACAATCATAGCTAGTCAAAAAGGAAGGAAATAAGGAATAGTAATGAGAAGGTTGAAGAGGAGTTCAAAAGTAGGATGCATAACTATAAAATGGGTGGAGATATTATTAGAAGAGAACCGATAGACCACACAACATTGTTAGAAGACTAATATTACTTACCTATTTTCAACAAGCAAGATGGTTAGATTATTTTCTTCGACTAACAAAATATAATGAAGTTGTGACATAGTAGTTTTCTAGGAAATTGTAAATAATGAAGCCACAATAAGAGGATTGAGGGTTGATGCCTCATAATTAGAAATTTTATAAGTCCTTAAGTTTCCTACAATCGAAGAAGAATTTATAGTTAGAGCTAATGCCATTATAGCTCTAGCCAAATTTGTGCAACTTGGAGAGGAATTGGATTCCTCAACCCATGATACCAAATGTCTTTTCTTAATTTGGTTATGAGTATTTGCAGTTGTGTATATAATTAAGTACTTAATTTATGATGATAGGTAATCATTATTGTGTACACTACATTTTAAGTTATTGAGCTATCTTTGCCATCAAAGGCCTATAAATGTTCCCAATTATTTATGCAATTTGCTGAAAAGAATGTTTGTTGAATACAAGAGGAGGGTAAACTAGTTAGATTTATCTCATCATTGTTTAATCATCATGTTGATGAAAATAAGTATTAATTTCCAATTTCCAGATGTTTCTTGGGAAGATTTCTTAACATAAAATAATATAAATGATAGACCCTTGAGGCTCAGGCTAGCTGAAGAGAATAGGGCATGGGATCTAAATGAACCACTAGAGAAAGAATCTAGGAAGAGGAACATGCAACCTCTTCCCCACAATTTTCCTTACCTATGCATAGCAATAATAAAAAATTAGAGCCAAAGATACAAGAAACTCAACCTATAGCCTTTGAGGAGCAAACCGTAGCATCTCCAAGTTCTAAGGACCATATCTCCATAGAAAATTATTATATTCTTGATATATGAAAGAGGTAGAATATGCCTTCCTTTGCATCCTAAAAGAAACAAAAATTACATATGCAACCAAAAAATTGTTCGCACCGCCTAAGTTAGAGATGGATTCAAAAAGAAAAAATATGTTTTCATAGAGAATAGTCAAAAAGCATGCAATTTATGTGTTTGGACACAAGCTTAGTGTCCAAGTCTGAATAAGACTTGTTTACAAAAAGAAAGAAAACTAAACCTCCTAACAATCAAGGAAATCAATAGAAACTTGTTTCCTCTACTGAGTTTGAAGAATAATTATTTTTGGAGGATGAAAAATAAGTATTTATAAAAGAAAAATAGGAAATTAATGAATTGTAGGAAGCTCTTCAAAAAATCAAAGAATTAGAAGAGCAATTAAAAGGGTACCAGAAAAAGGATATAGGGTTGGATAATAAAGTTAAATATTTAGAGAGTTAGCTACAATCTCATGAAAAAAAAGGGACATTATTGGATAAATTGGATCAAATGGCCATCATTGAAATAAAAAAGAAAACTCCAAATCTTGATCAGCAGAACAACTCTCCAATAGAACCTGTAACCCCAACTCTAGTCACTCTCGGGTTAAACTTATGGAATAAGATGGAAGAAATTGCTCAGCTAAAATAGGGATGGAATAAAGAGAGAATATAAATGACAGTGAGGTATGAAAGAGAAATGGAGGATACAAAAACATAAGTTGAGAGATTAAAGCTAAAAATTGATCAAATGGCTAACATGATTGTTTAGCTTATGATATGTAGGCCTCCTGGTAGGGTTTATGCCCTATTCATGCAAGAAAAAAATTTGAGTTTTTAATTTATCCAACCGAGCAATGATCTCCCTATTTCATTATCCATACAAATTTGTTTTTATAATATTATCTAAAATCCACCCTAGACATGCAAGAACAGTTATGTGAATTCTATTTACATGATCCAACTATTCTATATGACACCACTTTGAAACCATCAATTTTTGTGGGAGATGATGAAATAAAATCATTAACATCATTCATTTGGAATGAATACCAAAGAGGCCTATTTCAGCAACATTATCATGAAAGGGAGAAGTTACTTCCCCTTAAAGTCAAAGTAGAGGAAGATGACCCTCATGAGATGGTGAAGAAATGAATTGAATTAATAGAAAAACTAGGGGTGCAGAAAAATATATTGGATTACAAAGAAAAATATTATAAAGATTCAAAGAATTTACATCTAAAGTAGGTAGAGAAGCACTCAAATTATCACAAAATAGATGGAATGAGCTAACTCAAGAATTAGAAAGGAAATATCCCCACTCTATTTTCATTTACTTAGCATCAATTACAAGGGAACATTGGTATATCAAGTCATCCCTTGCTCATCGTATTACTTGGTTTCCCCTAAAATTTAATCCTCCCCTTCTCTTGTATCCAATTCCACATTGGTCACGGAGGAAGGAAGCACAAGAGACAACAAAGTAGGTCAGATGGGCATAGATTATCTATGAAAAAAGGATTATACTTGAAGCAAGGAGGAGTTACTAATCTGATAGACTATAGAATAATTATATTATAGTATAATCAAAGGCCCTAAATTTCTTATGGAAAAGAAATATGCTAAGTTGGGGGGTGTGACGAGTCTTGAAATTTTCCTCATTTCCTTGTTTTAAGTTTCAAATTTCTCATGACATTTTTGATAATGTCAAGAAATTATATCCTAAGTATTAAAGCATTAAGGATGATATATTATATTGATAAATGGTTGTGTGCATGTGCGAATGTCTATTAAATGTGATAGATTTTTATGTTAGGTATGATTATTAATAATGAATTTTGAAGCAAACTAATTGGTGCAGGAGCACCTTGTCCTCAAAATACATTCAAAAGGAAAAATTTGCAAAATTTCAATTTTCCATTGTAAAGCAATTAAAAAAATGTAAATATATGTAATAAGGTCATACATAATGTATTTGTGGTCACAAAAAGGTCTCTAGGTGAGAAAGATATAGAAAAGAAAAAGTTGCAAAAACATGCTAAAAGTTGCCAATTTGTAAAAAGGTAAAAAATCAGGAAATGAACAAGAAGCATGGAATATAAAAGGTCATAAGGAAGTTTCATTCAATGTAATAAGTTTTAAAGTCATTTATTGGATGGGAAACATCTTTAAAATCCTTGAAAAGGCCGAGTGAAGAGCAGGCTTTTGTATTCTTGGACAAAATAATCAATAAGATACCCCTGTTTTAGTTTTAGTAACTTATTCCATTCTTGTTTCAGTTTTGTATAGTTGGTTTAAGCAATTCATAGGCTTGGTTTTTTTTTTTTTCATCAAGGAAGGAGTTAAATTTCATTTAGGAGAGTGTGAGGTTATTCTTTTCAAGAATAAAGAGTTTGAGGCTAATTATTTGAGTCTCGATGTGTGTTCTTCATACAATGTTCTTCATACAATGGGTTTGAGAGTCCATCAAGAAATTAATGGCCATTCCAATGATGTAGGGTTAGTGGGTCAGTGGAATGGATTGTATTTAATGTCTTTTCAATTCTATTGAGTGTGTGGATGCAGGGGTAACGAGAATATGGAGTCTTGTTGTTGATACAAAGCCAATTTTTTAGTTTCCCTTTCAAAATTGGAGCCTACAAGTTAGGAATGGATGAAATAACATTGGGAAAGGTTTGGAGGTGGTTAATTTTGTGTGTTCAGACTTATTCCTAAGTGTTTGTAATAGTGGCAAAGATTTTAGAGGTCTGGAAGGTATTTTAACAACAAACCCTCATTTCTTATGCACGGTTAAGCCTACATTAAGGGCTTTGAGGTAAAATGTTTTGTGGAGTCTTTTAGCCCTTGAAAGTGATTGATTCTTCAATTTTGAAGCATGATGAAAGAATTTTTTAAGTCTTTGATTTTTTTGGTGGTGAACTAAGGATACTTTCTTTGCAAAATTTGGCCCAATTGGTGGCTTTTTCCAGTGTTTAGTCCATAAATCTAGTAAATTCCTTTAAACAGTCTGATCTAAGCTTTTGATATGCCATAGGGGATCAAAATGGGCTTCAAATTATGTCTAGGCTCTAAGGAGATTTAGCATGGAATGTTTGGAATACCCATTTTTGATATGTGCAAATGCTACTAGGGTTCTGATCTAAGTTTGCCAAAAGATGGAATTTTGAGAGGATAGAGAATAAAATGATTGGAATTGTGTTGTAACTACTAAAACAATGATATTAAAGGTGTTTTGATGGTTGATAAGTATTCTTGAGGCCAAATTAGTTATCTTAGGTGATTGTGTAATACAGTTTCAAGGTGTAAGAATGAAGTTTTGACAACAAGAATGCATAATTATGTGAATATAGTGATATAAGAGGTTGTGTTGGTATTGTATTTATTTAAATGATGCTGTTAAATATGTACCAATAGATTGGAAGAGGTTTAGTTACTACACTTTTTGGTTTGGTGTTGCACTAAGGTAGTTTTATTGTGCAAAGTTGGTAATTTGAGTATGCAGAAAGGTCAAGTTGAATGTTCTGAGTTTTCCTTCAAGGTATTTGTGTTGTTTATGTCTATTTGATATTGGTTAAGGAGAATTTGAGTTTTTTAAAGGATTGGAGTATTGAGGTGGTTTTTTGGCTTATTGATAGCCTTGAAGTTTCAAGTGAAATGATGTGAAATTGAAGCAAAGATAAAGGAATTTTGTTGCTTGTTTAATTTGATCTTCTCCAAATTATGTTTGGGTCTGATGTACCCTTAAAATTTTGTTGTGTTGTGTATATGTTCTGCATCAATTCGTATTAGAGCTATTTGATCTGGGTTGTTGAGTTGTTGTTGAGTTTGGTTGCAGGTGCTTGATCCATCTAAGTTGCAGAGAGAAAGTCCAAGAGACTAGGTAGAGAAAAGAGGAGACACCTAGGTGAGGAAAAGAAGTTGTTGAGTTGTGTTGTAGTAAGAACCAGATTGATACTGATTGTGAAGCACTTGAGTTTGCATCCTGAAGAGTACTCCAATTATGGGAGTAGATGAAAAGATGAAGATAAGTTGGTAAAAGAAGGTCAAGGATGAAAGAAAGAGGAAAGTTTGCAAGGATATTCCTATGTCCTTAGTTGAGGAAAATTTGATGGAAATTTAAGAGTGGTGAAAGGAAAGTCCTGTGTCCTTTTGAGGGAGAAAAGTGATTGTGAACTTGATGACAAAAAGATAAAGGCAAGAGGTGAGAAAAGACAGAAATGAAGATGGATGGCAAAGGCAAAGTGAAGGTAAAGTTGAAGACAAAGATTCAAAAGATAGAGAAATATCCAAAATCAATCCATGGAAGACTTGAATTTGTTTTTTAGGTACAAGAAAAGTTGCTACAATAAGTTTCCACGGGACTTGGAAGGGTTTTGTTGGTTGGTTGTATGGTGCAGGAGCACCTTGTCCTCAAAATACATTCAAAAGGAAAAATTTGCAAAAAATTCAATTTTCCACTATAAACCAATTAAAAAACATGTAAATATATGCAATAAGGTCATACATAATGTATTTTTGGTCACAAATAGGTCTCTAGGTGGGAAAAAGATAGAAAAGAAAAAGTTGCAAAAACATGCTAAAAGTTGCCAATTTGTAAAAAGGCAAAAAATTAGGAAATGAAAAAGAACCTTGGAATATCAAAGGTCATAAGGGAGTTTCATTTGATGTAAGAAGTTTTAAAGTCAGTTATTGGATGGGAAAGATCTTTAAAAGACTTGAAAAGGCTGAGTGAAGAGCAAAATTTTGTATTCTTGGACAAAAGATATCCCTGTTTCAGTTTTAGTAACTTATTTCATTCTTGTTTCAGTTTTGTACATTTGGTTTAAGAAATTCATAGGCTCGGTTTTTGTTTTTTTTCATCAAGGAAGGAGTAAAATTTCATTTAGGAGAGTGTGAGGTTGTTCTTTTCAAGAATAAAGAGTTTGAGGCTAATTATTTGAGTCTTGGTTTGTGTTCTTCATATAGTGGGTTTGAGAGTCCATCAAGAAATTAATGGCCATTCCACTGATGTAGGGTTAGTGGGTCAGTGGAATGGATCGTATTTAATGTATTTTCAATTCTATTGAGTGTGTGGGTGCATGGGTAATGAGAATATGGAGTCTTGTTGCTGATACAAAGCCGATTTTTGAGTTTTCCTTTCAAAATTGGAGCCTACAAGTTAGGAATGGATGAAATAACGTTGGGAAAGGTTTAGAGGTGATTCATTTTATGTGTGCAGACTTATTCCTAAGTGTTTTTAACAGTGGAAAATCCTTTAGAGGTTTGGAAGGTATTTTAACAACAAACCCTCATTTCTTGTGCATGGTTAAGCCTACATTTAAGGGTTTTGAGGTACAGTGTTTTATGGAGTCTTTTAGATCTTGAAAGTGATTGATTCTTCAGTTTTGAATCATGATGAAAGAGTTTCTTAAGTCCTTGATTGTTTTGGTGGTGAAATAAGGATACTTTTTTTGTAAATTTGGCCTAATTAGTGGTTTTTTCTAGCGTCCAGTCCATAAATCTGGTAAATTCCTTTAAACAGTCTAATCTAAGATTTTGATATGTCAGAGGGGATAAAAATGGGCTTCAAATTATGTATAGGCTCAGAGGAGATTTAGCATGGAATGTTTGGAATACTCGTTTTTGATATGTGCAAATGCTACTAGGGTTCTAATCTAAGTTTGCCAGAAGATGGAATTCTGAGAGGACGAAGAATAAAATGATTAGAATTATGTTGTAACTGCTAAAGCAATGATATTAAAGGTGTTTTGATGGTTGATAAGTATTCTTGAGGCCAAATTAGTTGTCTTGGGTGATTGTGTAATACAATTTCAAGGTGTAAGAATGAAGTTTTGACTGCAAGAATGTATAATTATGTGAATACAGTGATATAAGAGGTTGTCTTGGTATTGTAGCTATTTAAATGATGCTATTAAATATGTACCAATATATTGGAAGAGGTTTAGTTACTGCACTTGTTGGTTTGGTGTTGCACTAAGGTAGTTTTATGGTGCAAAGTTGGTAATTTGAGTATGTAGAAAGGTCAAGTTGAATGTTTAGAGTTTTCCTTCAGGGTATTTGTGTTGTTTCTATCTATTTGATACTGGTTAAGGTGAATTTGAGTTTTTTAAAGGATTGGAGTATTGAGGTGGTGTTTTGGCTTGTTGATAGCCTTGAAGTTTCAAGTGAAATTGAAGCAAAGATAAAGGAATTTTGTTGCTTTTTTAATTTGATCTTCTCCTAATTGTGTTTGGGTCTAATGTACCCTTGAAATTTTGTTGTGTTGTGTAGATTCTCTACATCATTAACCCCTACAATAAGGATGTATTTCAACCTACAACAAAGTATTTCTATCAACCCATAGCCAAGGAGATGATCACCTACAACACATACAGTCTTATGTAGTTGATGGAGGTAGTGGTCAAAGATTGTGTAAATTATTTATTTATAGATCATTCTATTTTTATTGATGTTGTCACCAAGAATAAAGATAATCATGGAAATAATAAGATATTTGTGATAATGTTAGATCATGGTTCATAAATAGTTATGCCTTATTTTATATGTTTCTAGTTATAACTACCCTTTTTATGATGCAAAGTCTTAATGGGGTTATGAAATTTGTACCTCTATAATGAGAGCCATTCATGTTCCATTTTATGCCATATTTTAGTCTTTTTCATATGCCTTCATACCCATTCTCATATTCCATTTTCATATCATACATATCATTTTTCCACTTTTTTGTTGCACATGATTAAATATATATAACTAATATTTAATTTATTTTTAGATAAAGTATGTGAATAATAAATATTAAATTATATTTACTAATATTCTCTTTCATTATGTTAATAAAATGTATCCAACAACATTCTAATTGAAGGAGAATACTGTAGACCTCCTATTTTTTGAACACCTGAAATACTAAGATGGGGGGTGAATCAATATTCTCTAAAACCACTTAATCATTTAAACATTCATTCCAACCATCATATTCAAATTACAACAAGAAAATAAATAACCAAAGAACATAACACATGAACACCAAATTTTTACCTGGAAAACTTAAAAAGGGAAAAAACATGGCGAGGATTAGCTCACAATATATTATAATCAGTCATAGCATATTAAAAAATGGCTCACTACCTTTTGGACTTAGTGTATGGTGGAATCACTGTATAGAGAATAAGAGAGATAGAGAAGAGGGGTGTCTCACTACCAAGATTTAAAATACTAATAATGTATCTACAATATGTAGGAGATATAGTTCCACTGGAGCTCAATATACTAAATTAACACACTTCATACTACACAACTTCCACACTCTGCTTTGGTTTACATTCGCATGCTCTACTTAGGAATTCACATCACATATTTTCTATAGTACATATCACATCTCTACAACACCAAAAATGATCTTACACATATACTCTTTACATCCACAAACACATACAACATCAATTAGGTCGGCCTAATTAGATGTATCGTGCATAACATAACTTGTCGACTCAAGATCAAACTATACACATTATGTGCCTTAATTAAAAACTTGTAATGAATCCAAATAGGTCAGAGGGGATGCATCATAACCCCTTATGATTGATCAACACTTCCTTTAACTCCACACAACCCCAAAAAATTTAGGTTTTCACCGCTGGTGAGACAACACCAAAATACACCAACTGATTATCCAAAAACTAAAACATGGACCTCCAAAACACATGCCACTTGGACTATAGATCCTACTGACACTTGTAAACAATTCCATAAATCCACATAGCCAAATATGATTCCACGGTGAAATGCAGACCAATCCAAACAAGTACTTATCACTAGCAACACTGTCATTGGAAAACTCGATATTCTGTCAATCATGAATTTTGCATCGAAAGACATAAAGACATGAAACTTTGGATTTAAGGTCCTAAAAAATGTACCAAAATTTCCTTAGAACTACAAAAAAAAACCTCAAGGCGAACCAATGCAATCCAAAAAACTAATGCTTTGTACACTTAAAAATGTATTCTAGACTTAGTCAAATATTCAGCATATATATTTTGCATTGAAGCAAAACCTCTACATCTCTATGTTGGATTACCATTTCCATGCTCACTCATGCTTCACCAACTAGACTTCCATTGAAATCAAAATGTTGAAATCAATGAAAACATTGTATAAGCTCATGCTCATGTTGACAACAACCATACTAATGACAACCTCCTCAAACTTCCAACAATCTCCCCCTTTGTCATTGATGGAAACACGCATCAACTCTTCTCCAAATTTTCTCCCCCTTTGACATCAAGGGAAAAAGGTACACACATATCTTATGTTCTATGCTCCCCCTTTGACATTATTTACATATACTTGCTATTATTTTTCCTTCTCCCTTTTACATATATACATGACTTTCTCACATACTCCCCCTAACAATGCTATCCATAAAAATTGATCAAAACTTGCATTGGTATACTACTAAATTTCACATATATATAATAGAATCTAAAATGCATAAATAGAGAAAGATATACAAAAATCAACTGGAAGAATTATATGACACATGAAATTTTGTAAGGTGTGCCTACCAGTACTTTTTGCAATCCTCCCAATGTTTCTTGGCCAGCCCAAGCATGCAGTTTAGAGCCTTAAAATCCATGAGTTATCCTTCATCCAAAGTATTGGGTATTGGATTCAACTTAATTTATTTCTTTGCATTAGTTAGAGCATTGGATATGGGTGTAAAATTTGCATTCACCAGGTCTCTGAGTTGTCCAAATTGCACTATAATATTTTCTTTTTGCTACTACACCTAGAAGAATTGTTCACATAGATTTTCAATTGCTAATCTTGTGGATGGATCTACATCATTTGAAGTGTCATAGGAACTATATGCTTTATCAATCTAGGCCTTAATGGAATCCATCTCATTCTTGATGTTCTTAGTGGAACTATTCCACTTCAAGAAAAACTAAAATAAATCCCTGGCCTTTCCAACACAGTTTTGTACCTCTTTTGGGTTGTTCTATAACTTTCCATATGCAGTGGCACATTTTTATATCATATCCACCAAAATTCTATCATTCACCTTCTTATTGACCCCCCTCTCTAGATTCTCTTCAATTCTAGTCAAATACTCTTTAAAAGAATCAAGAAAAAGTTCACATTTTGTACAACAGATAAGGAATTATCAATACTTACTTAGGGAACACTTTTTTGTAGTACCTTCACTACTTAATCTATCATCTTTGCACTCTTATGATGTGTTTGAAAATTTTCCTTTCTGACAGAGGTGTGGAATGCATCACTTAGCTATAACTTGTGTAGAGGGGACATCTTGTCCATATCAACCTAGAACCATGTTGCATCAGAATTTGTAATAATTGTGTAGAAAAAATAGGTTGGAATTGCAATTGAATGCTCAATAGGTTCTTCAAGGAGTCTCTAGAGGTTCTGGAGGACTCTCCAACCATTTTCACATTCTCTTCATCCTTAGCCTTTTCCTTGTCACCACTGTTGTCTTTTGATTTTTCATCATCCTTCTTAGCATTGCCGAACTCTTTCTCATCCTTCTCATCAATAGGTTTTGCATTGTTAGTCGAAGGAGGCATAAATTCTATGCTTTGTGCCTCATTGCTCTTTGGGTTGTCCTGTACAACCTCTTCTTCAACATTCCTTTCTATTTCTAGAGGATGGGAGTTATGTTTTGTATGTGCATTCTCCTTTTGCATCTCATTATTCGTATCTTTTCCAACAATGTTTTCTATTACCAAAGGAGTGTTACCAATAATATTTTCTTCTTTTGCACCCATATTCTCTACTAATAGAGGGGTATCTTCTTACACATTATCCTTTTTTGTTGTTTCTGAGATAGATATATCATTATGCAATTGTTCTTCATTGTCCAGAGTCATACCTAAACTCTTTGCTAAATTGGAAACCTTCTTAGCTGATTCATTCCCGAGCCTTTCAATATCATCTTTATCTTTTCTCATTAGGGTAGCGACCCTTTTCTTAGTCCTGAACTCTTTATTGTACAATTGAGATAATCTAGCTCTATCCTCATTTGAAAAGGTGGCACTAACTTTCTCGAAGGAAAATGATCTCAACTTTGCATCTCCATTCATTTCTTCTCTTCTTGTATATAATACTCCCTTCAAATATTTAGGAATTTTATCCTTTATATCCTTCATATAAAATCAAGAGAAATTATGTACCTTACAATAGCTTCCTCAATTGTTGATTTGTTTGCATCATCAAAAGTGGGATATAGTGTATCAGTCTTCTCAAGATTTATGTATTCTTTTATGTTGCTTACCAAAGCTTCAACCTTCATTAGACTATGTTTCCAGACAGGAGGGGTTTTTTATTTCTTTTTCTTAGCCTCTATAGGTTTCTCTCCTTTGCCAAAATTTTCTTTCTTTTCCCTTAGATAAATTTTAAATTTATTTTTCTCTTTCTCTATCTTTGCTTCACTATCAGTGTCCACAATATCAACCTTAACCTTCTTTGCACTGATTTTCTCTTGTGATACTCCAAATTTTATTTTTCTTATGAGAGCTACTTCTTCCTCTTCTTCTTCTTCATCAACACTCATGTTTCTTTCTCTTGTTTCCTTTGCCTTCACTCTTCTCTTTTGTGGGGCACCTTGTTGCTTCACTAGAGAAGTCTTTACTTTTATAGGCATACTTTTTTATTTATCCAAAGCACTGGTTGGATCCTTTCTATTTGTTCCACTAATAGAGGGCATTGTCCTAGAGGACTTGGGGGCAACCAAAGAGGGGGTAGATGTTCTGCCAAATATTATTTATGCTAGATGCACCTCCCAAAGAGCCATACATGATTTTGGATTTCTCCACTTGAAACTTTGATAGGACCATCATCTCCGCAACCTGTGTAGTCACTTTCTCAATAGTTTTCTTTATTTTTTTCCCTTTGTTGCATGTGCAAAACACTTGGCTTATCCTCATATGCCCCAAATATTTTGATACAAGAGCATCTAGTGGTGTAAGGGCAATCCTACATCACCCAAAAATATCTTTACTTTCATTTAGCTTTTGTAGATGTTTTTGCATTTCTGGATACCCTTTTCGTCGAAGAAGAAGTCCCAACTTTCAAAACTAATTTTTTGCTTTTTTCTTCTCAATTGCTATTTTTAGCAGTTGTGAATTTCAAGGTGTGAGGAGACAAAAATTTAAGGGAAGCTTCGGGACAAAAAAATAAGCATTTTGGTGAAAGAATTAGGTCAAGATTATTCCTGGTTCAAAAGTTATTCAGGTTTCAGTTTTTGATTTTTACCCTATAAAATCTTCAAAGCCAATTTTGAGGTACTTAGAGGCTCCGAATGGGCCCAAAAATTGTCGAAAAATTAAAGTTGTTAGCCTTTAGGCCCCACTTTTAAATACTTCATTTTTTCAAGAGCTTTCCAAAAAGGTATTATGATTGAAGATCTAACAGTCAAATCTTAAGTTAGGGCTTTCGGAAGTTGGTGCATAATTAGAATGTTGTTTTTGGCTCCAAACAGAGAAAGGGGCTATTTATGGGCTAGTTTATGATTTGTTTGAGTAGTTTTTTTTGGGGAAAGAAGATCGCATATTGCGAAAGGGGGAATTTTTGTAGTTTCTATAATTTGCATGTATTGCAGAACTCAAGGATTTGGGATCCTCTGCATGTAAGAATTTCATTATTCTAAATATAATAATATTCTCTGGTTTTTGTGTGTGGATTTTTGTGACTCGGGTTGGCACCCTCATCATATTTCCTTAGAGGCATCTCTAGGCTTGCTCAATATATGGTCAACCAAACCAACAATTAGATCATCTACAACTTCATATCCCATATATGGGATCCACACAACTCTAGGCGCAACAACCTCCATTATGCAACAATCCTTACCATGAAGACAATGTCATTTTTGTATTTCTCTATTACACTCTTCAGAATCCTTTCTTTGGCTTGCATATTCTCTTATAAATTTTTAAAGAATCCCCATAATTCTTTCTTCTATGAGTCTTCATCACCTAATCTCATCAGATGGTCTCTGATTTGGGTAGGCATTGGTCATTCCTTCAACCATACTATGTTCCTGGTTCTGGGAACCTCATTATGAAAATCAAATAAGAAACAAATGACCAAGGTACAAAACTTGAAGGGGTACTAGGAGTCCTTGGTCTTTTGAAAATTCTATAGGAGTTGTTCCCTTAACAACTCACACAAATCATAATCAACACCTTTCTTTACCATCTCATATCCAAAGTTGATGGTAGTAGTAGAAATAAAGTTCTCTCTTTTTGTAAAGTATATCTTTTACCCTATCACCATTGATGCATATTTTACTTTAGGGTCTTTGATTTCCTTGATATTCAAGGCTTTCTTGTCATATTTTTCACCTGTTAATTCCATTACCATTTTATTCTTCATTGATTTGAGTGCCAAAACTAGTTCGATTGAGCATAATCTCAAACAACCCTAATAGGCTCCTTATTAATTATATGTGGAATATACAACCACATAAACTTGTCATGAATCCTACTCAATGAGTATCTAATCCACTCATCCACATAGAAAAATATAGGAAATTTTTTCTAGACATCGAGCTTCTTCTTTGTCAAACTCTCAAACTTGGGTTTCAGTTCAAATTGGTCTCTGATGAGTTCATTAAACCACACATCACCTATTTTAGAGTGGTTATACTTTTCCAACTTAGCATGTATGCAAATACTTACATCTTATGTATGCAACACACCATACAAAATACTAAAAAATGCACCATCGGGATCGGTCATCATTGACTTATCAAGGTGTCATTTGAACTTTGGATGGGGTTGATCCATAACCTTGAAAATTTGTGGGGTATAAATTTTCCAACACAATGAAAGTACTTCAAAAATAAGGGCAAATCAAAACTATAGATACCTTTTAATCGCTATCGATTAGGGTATCATGCATAATAATTTTGAAACACTTCACTTCGCTCCCTCACTACTCTTCTCTCCTTGAATGCTCGTTTTCAAATGACTTGAAGATCAAATATAGATTACATTGAATGCACTGATTTGAAGTTAGGCAAAAAGTTGATAAACCCTAATTGTAATGCACAGCCACCTTCGGTTGCTCTAAAAACTTCCGCATCTTGATATTTTCCACTGGTGTTTTCACTAATAGGTCAAGCATATCAACCTACACCTCATATCAATGTGTTGAAGGAATCAAAAACCATATCTTTGGTAGTGGCTTAATGATTGTATGTTAAACCCCTACCCCTCAAACCAAAGCTCTTAACTTAGTTCCTAGAGGAAACAACTACACCATAAGCTGACACATACTCATCCTTAACCTCATTCTCCTCTTTCTTTTTCCAGATCTTATTCATCTCCTTCTTCATCTCTACCTAATCAACCTTTACATTCTTTCTTATGAAAAATTTAGCAATGTGTGCTAACTTATTGCATTTGTAGAATTTGACATTCTAAATAAGCTTACTTCCACTTACTCTAGATCTACATTGATTAGATTTATGCCCAAATCCATTGCATGTATAATATTAGCCATAAAAATATTGAAACCTCATGCCATTCATCATTTGATTTCTACATTCACTAGCCTTATGACTGAATCTATTGCATGTAAAACACTGGCTAGGAAAATATTGAACATTCTAACTCATTTTTCTTCTATATTCCATGGCCTTATGTCCAAATTTATTGTAGGAATTATAGAAAAAACTATTAAAAGATGAGTGCCTTTGTGTATTTGGTTGTCTGATTGGTGGTGTTTTTAAGTATTTCATCTAATTCTAGATCTTCTTACCATTGCTCTTCTTGTCCTCAATCTTCTTTTTAGTCTTGTTTGGAGTTTGATCTACCTTTTTCAAACCCTAATCATTCCTTGTCTTTATATCCCTTTTGATTTGCAATCATCTCATCAACCATTGTAGTACTCTTCTTGAATTTATCTTCTTGAATCTTTGGTTTATCTAGATATGATCTCAAGGTTATAACTTGTTCATGCTTTGAGAATTCTTCAAATTTTTCTTTCAATTTAGCATTCATGTAGTCTTCAACTCTTTTACTTTCTTCAATCTGTAATTTTAGTCTAGGAATGATCTCATTTGATTGCTTGAGCTCTTTGATCCTATCTGTAGCTTTATTGAGTTTCTCTCTCAATATCTTAATGCATTCATCTACATCACTAAGATCCTTTTTTAGATCTTTGTTCTCGTATTATACTTTATCCAAATCATCTAGGGCAGATTTGAGTTCTCCTTCCATGTCGACAATTCAATCTTCTTCAGTAAATCCTACCATAGGAGTTTTTTCTGGAGGGGTAGGATATCTCCTATTAGCCATGTGTTCAACTCCAATATCTACCTTAGTGATTAAGCCAATTGAAGGAACCAAGCTTTGATACCAATTGTTGAACACCTGAAATAATAAGAGGGGGGGTGAATTAGTATTCTCTGAAACCACTTAAGAATTTAAACATTCATTCCACACATCATACTCAAATTGCAAGAAGGAAATAAATCACCAAAGCACATAATACCTGAACACCAGATTTTTATGTGGAAAACCCAAAAGGGAAAAAACACGGTGAGGATTAGCTCACAATATATTATAACTGATCATAACATATTATAGAGTGGCTTGCTACCTTTTTGAATCACTATCCAGAGAATAAGAGAGATAGATAAGAGGGGTGGCTCACTACCAAGATTTGAACTAATAATTGCATCTACAATAAGCAAGAGATATAGTTTCACTAGAGCTTAATACACTAAATCAACACACTTCATACTACACAACTTCCACACTCTACTATGCTTTACATTCGCATCACATTTTCATGCTCTACTTAGGAATTCACACCACATATTTTCTACAATAAATATCACATCTCTACAACACCAAAAATGATCTTACATATATACCCTTCACATCCACAAACACCTACAACATCAATTAGGTTGGCCTAATTAGATGTACCATGCATAACATAACTTGTCGGATCAAGATCAAAATATACACACTTCGTGCCTTTTCAAAACTTTTAATGTATCCAAATAGGTTGGAGGGGACCCATCATAACTCTCTAAGACTAATCAATGCTTCCTTTAACTCCACATGACCCCAAAAATATTAGTTCAACATCATTGGTGAGACAACACCAAAATACACCAATTGATTATCCATAAATTGACACATGGACCTCCAAAACACATGCCACTTGGACTAAAAATGCTATTGACACTTGCAAAAACTTCCATAAATCTACATAACTAAATATGATTTTGTGGTGAAATGTGGACCAATCCAAATAGGTACTCTACATTGGCAACACTAGCTCTAGCAAACTCGATATTGTGTCAACCATAACTTTTGCATCAAAAGACATAAAAACATGAAACTTTGGATTTAAGGTCCTCAAACATGTACCAAAATTTCCTTAGAACCATATAACACAAATACCTCAAGGCAAACCAATTCAGACCAAAAAACTGATGCTATGTACACTAAAAATTGTATTCTAGACTTAGTCAAGTATTCAACATATCTATTTTGCATTAGAGAAAAACCTTTGCATCTCTATGTTGGATTACCATCTCCATGATCACTCATGCTTCACCAACTATATTTCCATTCAAATCAAAAATTTTACATCAATGAAAACACTATATAAGCTCATGCTCATATTGCCAACAACCATACCAATGACAATCTCCTCAAACTTCCAACACTATTTCCCATCAGTGCACTTAATAGAAAATTAATTCAAACTATAAACATTATTAAAGTAATTATTTTCTCATGAAATACTATGGTTATTTATTTATAACTAATTAATATTCGATTTTTAATTGTATGGAGGAGAATGGCCTCATGCCAAAAATAATATTCCATCACAAGATAAATAAGCTCCTCCATTTTAGGCCAAGTTTTTATCAACAAATAAACTAGCCAATGTAACTCATGGGTTTCATACCATGAAATGAGAGGTAGAGATAAACTGGAGGTCATGAGAATAGTAAATAGCCAAAAAAAAATTCATGTCCAATTCATTATATATAGGGAGAGATGATTGTGAGAATAATATGAGTTGCATATGCATGGAGTAGCACATAAATGGAATACAATAGAAGTTGCATGAGGCAAAAGACAAAAACAATGCAATTTCAGCATAGGAGTTGTTGAAGAATAATGTACAAGAATGAGAATAATGCATCAATGTAAGAAGATTATAATATATTTATTTTTAATGAATACATGTTATTTTTAATCCAAGTTTGTGATAGAATGTTTTAGCCACCCCATGGATCAAGAGGAGGGCTCACTCTCTTGAAATGGTGGTGATGCTATTTTATGATTTGAAGAAAGAAAATATGTTTATTGGTGGGGACTCTTCCCATTGACCTGGCCCTATATTATGATAGGGATCATGCCCAAGGCATTGCCTCGGGACTTCGTAAGGGGTACTACCCCTTGACCCTTGCTTTTAAATTTAAAAACCAAAGAGTAAATTGGTGGGGAAATCATGCTAGCACAAAGTGATGTTTTTATGTCCCCTGTACCTAATGAATGCAACTTAGATGCTATTGATATTCTATAACCATTGCCACAAACATATACAAATGTTATTCACATAATTGAGCAAGAACAAATAATTAAAGAATTCTTAGAGGGACAATGGATTTTTGAAAATGAACTAATAAATGAAGATTTGAACATTTGTTGTTTTGACTGTTGTAGGGAGGAATATAAGTGTACATGCCAAGTTCAATAAAATGAAGACATGTTGAAGGAGATACAAGTTATAAGTGAGCCTCAACAAAATAAAGGTAGAAGTTAGAAATTCTTCTTTGTAAGTCAAGGACAACTATACACATCAAATCGAGAAAATCAAGGTATGCTTAATGATTTTAAAATGATAATTCTATTGGATTAGAAAGGCAATATATTTCTTCATAAAATGATTCTCCACCTAACATTTATGGTGAATGGGAACAATCTCCATCTACCAAAAATGGAAAAACGAATGCTCATAGCAACCACAACACCCATGACATAGTATCATCTCCACCATATCCATCCTATATTTTACCATCGACTCTATATCCAAAACAACTTTTACCCTTGTCATTATCCCATTCATATCATCAACCATCCACTTCAACATATCCACCAAAGGTAATTGTAATTCCTAATGAAGTATTACCTAATAAGGTGGTTCAATTTGTATATAATAATGATATTTCAATGATACCTTTACATTCCATTAATGTAAATGAAATGGGTGGACCATAATTAAATTTTATAAATACAATTGAGGGATGTGATTTTGGTATAATTAAATTTGAAGAACAATATGATCAATTCAAAGATATTCAATTTAGTTCTTCTTATCTACTTATAAAATTATAACCTTTAGAGGGAATTCACACACATAAATAAACACTACAATTTAAGTCTAGTTTTATCATTGAACTCATAAATGTGTGTGTAAACACTTATCATGCCATAATAAGTGTTAAAATGTACAGATTAATGATTCAAGAATTACATGAGATAAAGAATGAAAATCTACAAGATCTATCACCTATACATGTTTTTATACTCAAACATCTAGATCTTGGGAGGCCTATGGTAAAAATGTGTATTCTTCACACTTGTTGATCTAGGTCCAATAATAAATGTTATTATTATAACTAGATAAAAGATGAGTTTTCATGCATTTATGACCACAAAAAATATGTTACAAATAGATGAAAATTCATTAACCACACTCCAAGATATTATTAAGCATGTCATTATTAATTCTCTGGATTATCCTAATGATCTCATAATCTTGTAGTATGAAGTTAAGTTGGGGGGGGGGGGAACCCCTTGAATTTTGGAAATCCTTGGTTGAATATTAATAGATCCTTCATTAAATTGTTGCTTTGATTATTTTGATAAATCCATGCAAGTGATATTTTTACCAAATCAAGGTATGCATTCTTGTGTTAATTGGAATTGATTTTATATTATGTTTGCATAAGCATTCATTGTAATAGTATTTATTCAACTATTTTTTTTATCAAGTATTTATTTTAAAAACTCTACCCTCCATTTTCCAATAAATAAATTAATCATAATGGTGGAGTTATTAAATGGATAATATTGCATTAGTATACTTGATAAGCTTGGTCATGAGAATATGGTTT
The DNA here is from genome assembly GCA_007115665.2 of Sequoiadendron giganteum. NCBI lineage: Eukaryota > Viridiplantae > Streptophyta > Pinopsida > Cupressales > Cupressaceae > Sequoiadendron > Sequoiadendron giganteum. The sequence goes on along the minus strand of CM021105.1, from coordinate 339,828,567 downwards.
TAGGTTTATTATCCAATTTACCCAACATTTTTGCACCAATACTTGATGATGCTTCTCTACATGTGCATACAAAGATACATTTTTTTAGCCTTTCTAATGGTGAAAATCAAGTTTCCTATGTTTTTCTCTTGGAGATCATAAAGAGGATTATCAAGAAAAATTTGAAAAAATTCATGGGTAGAACTTTTTAGATTTATGAATAGCACGAGACACAAGATCAAACAACGAAAAAAACAACTCCTACTCAAGAGCTCTACAAAACAAAGATTTTCTATTCCTTAAAAAGAAAATACTTACATAATGAATAATACAAGAGAGGATGAATTCTTTATAAGAGAAACCCTAATGATAAAGGGATTAGGTCATGACAAGTGCCAACATCTTGTGTGATGAGACATATTGATCTAATATTAGCTATGTAGTTAAAATAAATAAATCATTAACTAACTAATAAAGCAATCCTAAGTTTAGCTTAAGTGCATGAGAATTAGAATAATAATTAATTAAAGATTAATTAATTATTCTCTAACACATGATAACTCTAACAACCCCCTTAAGTGTAACTTAGGGAGTAGCTAAAAAAATCTAAAAACCAATGCATAAAAAAAGAAAATAAAGCATGAATGGGTCTTGACAACTAGGCCTGATGAGGTACCCAATACAACTAAAGATTTCTTAAAAGTGGAGAAATGGAGAAAACCTCATGGGAAAAAGTCCACTCCAAAAAGAGATGAAAGCATGTATGAAAAAAACATGAAGGAAGGCCTCATGAAGATCCCCCCAAGGAAAACTTCCATCACCCCAAGCATTGATCACAACTGAAGATAGTGAGGTGATGACAAAGGTTTCGTGAAGATGTCTACAACCCGCTCCTTTGTGGGCATGTACTCCAAGGTGAGAAAACCATCCCCAATCAACTATCGTATGAATTTCATGTGGATCTCTATGTGCTTAGTACGATGATGCTCCATTGGATTGCGATAAATTTGAATGGCACTCTAACTGTCACACCAAAGAATAGTGGGACTATGAGGACGAAAAATAAACTCAATCAATGACTATCGAAGCCACAAAATGTCTTGGCTAGCCAAAAAAATTGTATGATACTCAACCTCTGTGGATGATAATGTAATAACAGATTGCTTCTTGCGAGGCCATGTAATGGGGCCAAAACCAAGGCAAAAAATAAAACTATAAGTGGACTTCCTATCTTTGACATCACTAGCCCAATTTGAGTCAATGAAGCCAATAATCCAAGGATCTCCTAATGTATAGTGAATACCATAAGTGAGGTTCCCTAAATATATCTCAAAATTTATTTGGAAGATTTCTAATGACTTTCATGTGAATCATGTGAGAATTGAGAACCAAGACCAACCATAAATTAAAGATCAGGACGTGAATGTGTCAGGTACAAAAGTCTGCCAACCAACTACCTATATGATGTAGCATCTACTGAAGGAGAAGTTAATGTGGAAGACAATAAAAAACCTAACTAGAATGGTGTGGTGGTAGGCTTGTAATCAATCATGCCAAATATTTGAAGCATTTCAAGAGCATACTTCTACTAAAATATGGAAATCCCATCTGAAGACTGAATAACCTATAAACCAAGAAAGCAGTGTAAAAGACTGAGTTTTGTCATCTCAAACTACTCCATCAAAGCTCACTGAACATTTTGGATCATGGAGTATGAACCATTTTTAAGGATAAAATCATCCACAAATAGTATAAGGATCAAAAGATCACCTTCTTATCTTTGAATGTATAATAGGGATTAGAACGACATCATGTGAAGCTAAAAGAAAGAAAAAAAGTTTCCATCTTCTCATACCAAGCCTAAGGGGCCTATTTGAGACCATATAGTGAATGATGAAGTCTACAAACCAATGAAGAGTCCTCAATGAAACCATGTGGCTGCTCCATATAAATCTCCTCGTGAAGATCACCATGAAGGAAGAAACTCTTCACATTCATCTGAAATACCGACCATCCCTATGAAGCTACAAGGGAAAGTACAAGGCTAATATAATTCATCTTGGAAATAGGGGAAAAGGTCTCAAAATAATCAATACCTTTGACCTAAGAGAAACCCTTTGCAACAAGACAAGCCTTATACTTATCAATAGAACCATTTGCACCATATTTGGTATGGTACACCCACTTGCACCAAACCAACTTTCTTCCCTTTGGAAGAGGAACTAAATCCCAAGTATGATTCTTCATCATAGAAGAATACTCATTTTCCATAGCAATATCCCACTCAAGATTATCAATTGCCTCTAAAAACTTTTGAGGATCATTTGAAATAGTGTGACTCAAAATACTAACACTTGATCTTTGTGCATGAGTGCGATGAGAGTATGAAGGATCACTTGCCAAAGGTCCAGTCATATCAATAGTACTACGGGACCACTTGGGTAAAGGATGAATATATAGAGGTGGTGGGATAGTTGGAGCATCATCCTCATCCTCAAGAGATGAGTAATCCTCAAGATATGAGGAGTGAGTTGTAGGAGATGAGGGAGAAGCTGGGGATGGAAAATCCATCAAATGAAAGTGCTCATCAAATTGGACTTCTTGTCAAAACAAGACCTCTCTATAATTAGGATCAAACAACCTATATGCCTTAACATCCTCATAGTATCCAATAAATATGAGTGGTTGGATCTTCCTCTCTATGGATTTTCAATGAGCTTCAAGAATGAATTCCCAACCCTCACTACCAAAGACTTTGAATGAAGATACATCGGGCTTGACATGAACCGAGCCTCCTCAAATGTCATATGTCACAATGTCTTATGAGGCATACAATTAGCCCAAAACAAAGAATGCATATCTTGTGACTGAATCATACAATTGGAAATCTCCTGCAAAGTTCTATTCTTTCACTCAACAACACCATTTTGCTAAGGGGTGTATGGAACTATAAACTAATGTTGCAAACCATGCTCAGTGTAAAATTCCTTGAAAGTCTAATTAGCATATTCCCCCTCATTATCTGTGTGTATCCATCTAATAGAAAGACAATATTTCTTCTCCATAAATGCCTTAAATATTTTGAAGAATCAAAGGCATCACTCTTGTACTTAAGAAAGTACACCCATGGATGTTTGGACAATTCACCAATAAATGTGAGCACATATTTGGCCCTTGAAAAAGAAGTCAGAAATGACATGAGGTCACTATGTACCAACACCAAAGGTGCCTTGGCATGTGTAGCTCTACCCATAGGAAAATAATCCCAGTGATGTTTTCCAAGAACACAACCTTGACAAACACCATCAGTATAAGAAATATTAGGGAGCCTAAACACTAATGCCTATGTACTCATCCGCTAGAGATATCTATAATTGACATGACCAAAACGTTCATGCCACAAAATGTTCATAGTGTTTGCATGTGCTATGAAGGATGAACCTAAATCAAGTGAACTCTTTAAACCATCAAATAAGTATAAATGAGAAGTATCAACACTCATAGTGGCCACAATAATATCAAGATAATGGTAAAAAATAACTACATCATGAGGGGTAAAATCAACTATCCTACTAGTACCATATTGAAAAATATGATACACTGTAAGAAGGTTGGTGGAGATATCAAGAACTACAAGTACCTCCTGAAGAAAACCACCCTCAAGTGTGATAGTTCCTGAGCCAAAAATGAAAAGATGTGTAGAATCCCCAACTGCAATCTGAGTAGTACTACAATCTGAAAGTGATGAGACCAAATCCTAAGAATGTGTCATGTGATGTGTCATTGAAATCAAGTATCCATGGATCTATAGAAGGTAAGGCCCTTGCAAAAAGAGCATGACCTTTACCTATAGATAAGGAAGATGGTTTAGGGGTAGAGATGTTATGATGATACATGGATTCCTCCAAATCCTCTAATCTCTTCCAACATCAATTAACTAGATGTACCTCCTTACCACAAAAACTGCAAGGTTCACCTAATTTCTTCTTCATCTTTGAGGAAGACTCACTTGACTTAGAAGTTATATCATATCGATGAGTAGTTTGAGGTTTATGTTCTGACTTTTGAGATGTTTTGGAGGAACACTCACTACATGATGAAGTATCTATCTTGGGATTTTATTTCTTGTATTTTACTATGGATGTATGTGCTACCAATGCTTGAGTTTTGGAACCAGAAAGAGATTCAAACTAAACCAAATTTGCATTTTCACGAGTCAAATGATCACATAAAACCTCAAAATTAGGCATTGTAAATGCATCACCTAATACATCCATAGTAAAATAGAAAGTAGAAGAGATGACTTTAAATGAACCTCAAATCTTAGATAGAATTAGGAAAATACATTCTTTGTTAGTTTTATTCTTACCACAACCTTGTAAAAGAGATTTGATTTACTTAAACCTCTATAGGAAGTCCTCAATGGAGGGGTAAGAATCAAGTACAAGTGATAATTTTTCCTCAATATGAAGAGCTCTATACTCATTGATGGTGTGAAAAATACCACTAAATCTCATCCACATAGCCCTAGGAGTGTTGTAAGACTCCAAATGAAACAAGAGACTTTGTAAAACATGCAATGAAATAAAACCCATAGCCTCATTTGTCTTGTAATTCCTATGTTGAAATATCTCAAATTGATGAGTCAATGCTGGTTTTACTTCATCCAAAGTGGACTATAAACCCTTAAACATCAAAATTATGTTCATATGAGCTTTCCAGGTATGATAGTTGTGTGATGTAAGATGTTCAAATGAAGAAGAATTTTCCATGATTGGTTGAGGTTTTCAAAAAATGTGTGGTATAGGATTTCCAATCTCTAATGTATATAGATACTGAAAGTGAGAAATATACCCCCCACAATAGGAAAAACCAAACCCTAATACAAATTTGAGAGTAGCAAAGCTTAGAAAATAGAAAGTCACATTAGATATATCCATGTGTACTTGGTGAATATTCTGGAAAAATGGATTGTGTGGCTGTGTAGAGCACTAAAAGATCTTTCCAACACCTATTCTTTTGCAAAAAATAGTTTATTTTCCCAAGTTATGGCCCCAGAAGCATAGAATAGATGGGTTGTCTTCAACTGAATGTATAAATTTTTTGGTAAAAAAACATGAAAAAATACCTACAAATATGGAAGGGCCTCAAAACCAACTTTTTGACTATACAAAGTTTTTGAAAAATAAAGTTCGTACACCCAAGATATACCCAATTTTGTAAAAGTTGCACAATTAGGCTCTAGGAGGTGATTTGGGGGCTAAAAAAGTCAATCTCTTGGTCACATGGGGTATAGTGGCTAGGAACAAGCATTGTACATAAGGGCTGATGTAAAAGAATATTCTAAAAAGGAGCGCTTACTCTTTTTTTACCATTTTTTTTTTTTTTTAAACAAATGTTTACATGAAACTATTTTTAAAACCCCAAAGTTGGTGTTGGAGAATTTTGAGTAGAATATTCTCAAAAAGATGCTTTTGAACAATTTTTTTTGCCTAAATCAAAAGAAGGCCGCCCCCAACTTATGCATGAAAAATAATAATGTTTTTGAAAAAGCTGTAATTTTTTTATAAAACCTGCGAATTTTTTTTAAGGTTGCCTTTTTTCTTCTACACCTATTTGAATGGAATTGTATGGCTTACAAATCTATATACATGTACAAATTTGAATGGATTGAAATTTGTGTTGTCCAAAAAACCCTCAAAAAATCAATTTCTTCGTTTTTTCACAAAATGACAATCATTCTTTAGGTTTTTGGTCACTTCGGACACGGTGGCGAGGTCCATTTTGTGCCAATGTGCTACAAAAAATTTCTCACCTCTAAAAATTGCAAAAAAAATCATTGAAAATTCCATATTCAACCCTATAACCCTAGATGAGAAAAAAACTTAGAAATGGAGAAGGGGTTCACTAAATCCTTGCTTTGATACCATGTTAGATTTGTGAATAACATGAGACAAAAGATCAATCAATGAAAAAAACACCTTCTATTCAAGAGCTCTGCAAAACAAAGATTTTCTATTCCTCAAAAAGAAAATACTTACAAAATGAATAATACAAGAGAAAATGAATGCTTTATAAGAGCAACCCTAATGATAAAGAGATTAGATCATGATAAGTGTCAACATCCTATGTCATGAGATGGATTGATCTAATATTAGCTCTATAGATAACATAAATAAAGTATTGAGTTAACTAATAAAGCAATCCTAAGTTTAGCTTAAGTGCATGAGAATTAGAATAATAATTAATTTAAGATTAATTAATTATTCTCTAACACATGATATCTCTAACATAACTTGTCTTTTTCACTAGCCTTGATCATGTGGAGGTCAATGTACAACTTGGTGTATGAGAACCAAAATATTATATTGATTCTTCACAAGCCACATATCTATGGACAATTTGAAGACATGAAAAGTATTTTTAAGATATTCTAATTCAAATCACCATACTCCATCATATGGATTGAGTATCCACCTACCTAAAGTTGTGTGGGAATATTGGGTAAGTTGGAAGACAATCATTGGTCTTTCACTACACAACCTTATCTTTGGTAAGGAAGTTGTATTGTTTTTAGCTACAACTTTTCATACAACTTTCAAAATATTTATGGATATCTCTAATTCCTAAAAGGAAAGGATACCATAGCTTCATGAGATGTAAATATGATTTATTTCAAATCGAAGTCAACACATAACAATGTATTCCAAAGATTGCACCCATTGTATGTAATTATTTCAACCAAGTGATTAGGCATGTATTCCAAAGTTCTATAGGTAGCTTTCAGATATAGTGGCATGAGATAAATGAGATCAAGATTGTTTGAAAGAATAATACTATGAACTATGCATGGTCAATCTTGATGAAGGTATATTCCTTTCTATTGGTTATCATATCAAGTTTTATATGCAACCAATTCAACAGTGACTTTTTGTGGGGTTATAGAAGGAGCTCAAGTTTTGGATGATGTCACTTCAACACCTATATGAGAGTTTCTTTTTCTTTGGTCATTGTATATAGTTTCTTAAAAAAAATGAAAAATGAAAAAACAATAAATTCTAACAATTAAAACCTTCAAGTGTTGTTAGACAACTACAATTTGAAAATATTTTTTGGCAGATTGTAGCTAAATAAATTTTTTAGTGTTGAAAATTATTTTTACAGTACCACTAAGGGGTAAGTTATTGAAAACTAGCTTTCCATTGGTCACTTGTTGTTATCAAAATTGAAAAAAATCAAAGATAAAATGAAAAACAATTAAAAAATGACAAAAGAAAAAAAATATTTTTGTTCTTTCTATAGGCTAATCATTTTCAGGTACACTCAATTGCTTCCATGGTTGTTTCATATAAATGAGTGCCTCCTAGCACCTCTTGTAGCTCAATTATGTAGCTATGCTCTAGTTGTGGTCAAAACCACTTTGATCACCTATAAAAAATGACAATACTACACATTCAGTTGAGTTGTTACTAAAAATGGAGTCAACTACCACCAATATGGTCCATGATGCTTCTACGGGATAGAGATATTTCCTATGTTACACTTATCACAATTCAAGTTGCAGTTTGTGGTTCCTTCTTTGTTGGAAAATCGCATTTGCAGAGTTACCTTAGCTACCAAACGTTGACATTAATGGACATGCAAGTTGGTTAAATAATCAATTTTATTTTTCATTATTTTATCTTTTAACTTCATTAATATTTCTTATTATATTAATCATATAAATCAACTTTCCATTGAATCCTCTCCTTGTTTCCTGAGGATGGTCAACCCTTTAAGTTGGGGAGAGGTACACCATCCTTATTTCCTATCTTTTCACCCATCATCCTTAATTATCCCATCATAGTATCCATTATTTTCACCCTTCATAATCATTCATATTGTCTGTCATTTCCCTATTTTTCATAATTCATAAATATGGAGATAAAAAAATTTATGTACCTCTTATATATAGCATTTCCAAAAAATAATGCTATGACAAAAGAGGAAAATTTGAGAAAAATGTAAGTTGGAGGAGGTCTGAATATTAGAAAGAAAAATGTTAGTTAAATCAAAGCCATGAAGCTTTTTATGAGGAGCTGAAAAATTCAAGGGAACTATAAGCTTAATATTCAAGGGTGAAGAAGACAAAACTCATAACCCCAAGGTTACCATCTCAATAATAAATATTTGACAAAGATGTGAAATATGCTAAGTTGGGAGGAATGATGAGAGCCATTCACATTCAATTTTATGCCATATTTGATCCTTTCTCATATGCCTTCATATCCATTCTGATATTCTATTTTCATATCATACATATCATTTTGCCACTGTTATGTTGAAAAATGATTAAATATATAAGAAATATTTACTTTAGTTTTAGATAAAATATGTGAATAATAAATATTAGATTGTATTTACTAATATTTACTTCCATTATATTAAGAAAATATAACTAACAACATGCTAATTGAAGGAGAAGAATTCATACCTCATGTCACCCATTAGTGCATTTACTAGCAAATTATCTCCAACTATAAACATTATTAAAGTAATTATTTTCTCATGAAATACTTTGGTTATTTATTTATTACTAATTAATATTCAGTTTTTAATTATATGGAGGAGAAAGGCCTCATGCCAAAAATAATATTCCATCTTATTGTTGTACCCATAAGCTAAATAATCTCCTCTATTTTAGGTTGAGTTTTTATCAACAAATAAAATAGCCAATGTATCTCATGGATTTCAAACAATGAAATGAGAGGCAACGATAAAATGGAGGGCATGAAAGTAGTAAACAACCAAAATTTGCTTCACATATCATTCCTTATATATAGGGAGAGATGGGTGTGAGAAAAGGAAATAATAATATGAGTTGCATGAGCATGGAATAGCGTAGAAATGGAATAGAACAACAGTTGCATGAGGTAGAAGGAAACAACAATGCAATAGCAACATAGGAGTGGTTATAGAATAATGTAGAAAAAATAATGTAACAATGTGAGAATAATACATCAATGCAATAATATTAAAAAATATTTCTTTTCAACGAATATATGCTATTCTAATATGAATTTGTGATAGAGTGTTTCAGCCACCCCATGGATTGAGAGGAAGGCCCACTCTCTTGAAATGACGGTGATGTGATTTTTATGTTTTGATGTGTATTTTATTTTAAATAGTGTGGTTTGTTTTATTTATTAAAATGTGTGAGTAGTAGTAGTTTTGTGATTGCTAATAATTGATCTTATTTAATTTACATATTTTTAGTTTAGTTTTAAATGCTTAATTTTGTAGAATTAAAGTTGTAGAAATTTGCATAGTTCTTGTAGCAACTTGCATAGTTTTAATAGACCGTGTAGTTCTTGTAGTAGACTATTGTAGTAGTTTTTATCGTAGAGTTCTTGTAGTAGTTTCAATTAATGTTTTTAGTTGCATTTCATTCACACTCACCTCACTACCTAAAACCCTTACACATATAAGCATGACACCTTTCACAAGTTTACACCATTGGATTGATATAGAACAAACTGAATTTAGTTATTAATATTAAATATTTCTCGTTATTTAACCTCAATTTTGGCCTATCACTCTACATGATTAGTTTCCTATTATTGTTTAGGAGAAGAATAAGTCCTCTCCCTATATTTTTTGGGGAGTTTACATTCATTTGCAAGTTGTTTTGAGTTCAAGAATAATCACTTTCAAAATTCATTTATATATGTTAGACCCTATGAGAAGTTGAGGATCTAGTGTTAGTATATTTAAATATCACCACTTTTATCAATTAATAATTTATTATCAATTTATGTTATCCTTTTAGAAATACAATAAAAATAGATTCAGTCAATGGAATTCTAACTTAAGATTTGATCAAGATACTATGGAATTGTAGCTACTCAAGCAAGGGCAGCTTGAGGTGATTGCAATACTCCTCATAGTTTAGAATGTTATTAATGTTAGAATACATTAGTAAGTTGTATTTATTGATTTGATAAGCATTAAATTAATTGTTATTGAAAGTCTTTGTAAAAGGAGTTGTATATAAGTAGTTATAACATAGTTGAATTTGTTAGTCACTATCCTTATAGGAGTATCTACCTATAGAAATTGTTATACAATTATACAATTAGGTTTGTTTCTAGCTAAATATGTTTTCAATTAAGTTTGTTTCCAAATAAGGTTACTTCCATTTAAGTATTATATACGTAATTGATAGGATAGCTTAAAATCCTTAAATACACATACAGTGCCAACACCATCCAAGAAGTTAGAATTCCCTGGTTGATAAATCAAATGTAACACATTTAAGCCAGTTAGTTTCTTAATAAGGGATATGTTGATCTATTCAATTGTATGCACGAACTCTTTGCATCAATTTATTGAACATAGATGGAGTTAGATGACAAGATTCATAACCTTCTAGAGGATAGCATTGATTAGCTAACAAAGATATGCTAGAATAAATGGAATCTTCTCAAAGGACATGCATTTTCTTGGATAATACTACACAAAATAATTATCAAAATATTGCATCATCATTAGGATTGTTGGCCCACTATGTAATATATAAATCCAAGGGGGAAACTATCAACCATTTACTCCTCAATTTCGCCTTCACAAGTATATGTCATGAATGGTTGTATAATAATCTAAATTGGTGTGGAGCTCTATCCAACAACATTGTGGAGCTCTTCAAGTGCTAGATGAGAATACACAATTCTATTTGGAAAGGTATATGGACTTCCAATCCCTCAATAATGATATGGAAAATATGAAAGGAATAGAATAAAAAAATCCTCAATGAAAGGAAAATAGTGTCGAAGTGTAGAGAAGGGGGATTCTCTATTCATGAGTTCTCTTCACTCAGAGAGCCTCACGATGTGAACTACCCTAAAATACCTCAAAGAACAACGGTGAGAGTTCTAGAATTAGAAAGAGCAAGTCAAAAAGATTCTATGGACAAATCGACAAGCTCTCAGCCAAAGGACGTTAGCACAAAATACAGATGACAATGCGATGCACTAGCATATCCGAGGCATGCTAGTGTCTCGTATGGACTAGAAAGAGAGTTTATCTCAAAGAACAGTTAAGTGACTACTAGCAATCTGATTACTAAGAACTTCTAGAATGTGATAAAGAAACAAAATGTAATAGAACTAGAATGAGGTGAAATAGAAACGACAAAGATAAAGAGGAGAAGGGAAAGGAAATGATTACGACCGTGTGAGTGATGAAGCCTCCAGTATGTGAATGTATTCAATACCTGCACATAAGAAAGAGAGAAAGTTTTGGGGTTGTATAGGGGTTTTCCTCAGTCAAACCCCCATTTTGGTGTTCCCACCTCCACAAACAACCAAGATAGATAGAGAGAAATGAGTAAACACAAAAGCACTACAAAACAATGTTATGCTACTCAACCAAATAATAGAGGAGAGGAGTGAAAGCTTACCACCTCCACCCAAAGTGCTCAAGGCTAGTGGGGGAGAAAATGAGAGGAAATCAAGCCTCTGCTGCAATGGTGTTTGTTCCACACTTGCTCTACTGAAGTGATGGAGTGTAAAGTGTTTGTGAAGAAGTTGCTTGGAGCTTATGAAGAGATTGTAGAGGATGTAGAAAGGATGTGAACAGATCAACCAGCCATGAAATGAATGAAGGTGGGTGAATTTGAAGGAAATGGGAAGAAAACAACCATATTCGGGTCGGTTCGGTCGAAGAGGGTGTTACAAGTTGACTCCCAACGGGGATTGTAACACCTCTGCAGGTTCTAGATGTGAGAATCTGGCAGGGACATAAGTGTGCCACGTGGAAGTCTATGTGCCACGTAGATGTATACATGTCGCATGGGATTCCTTGATAGAAATGCCTCCACCGACACTCAAAATAGGTGCCATGTGCAATACGAACAATTGGATTATGTGGGATTAAGCCTCCACCTTTGGTTTTCTAAAGTGGAAAGGGGTAAAAGGGGAATTTGCATTAGGGGTGAAAATTCATGCCTATACATTTTCCCCCCACTTTAGCGAGCACGAGTACTGATGAGTGCTTTGGTAAAGTAGAGTAGTAAGGTTAGAGGTGTATACCTGAAATGATGAGGAAGCAAAATGCAATCTGGAAAACCCGAGAGTGCAGGGTCAAAAGAGGACTTCATAGTTTTACAAAACTATAAAGCTGAAGAAAGAGCATATACTCAGGATGAAGAAGATGTTGATCTTTGATCTGGTATATACAATTAAAAAGAGAAAGATATAAATGAATGCAAGAGTGATAAAAGCAATCCCCACTCAAGGAGGAGAATCTGAATCACTAAGTAAAAGTGATAAAAACAAAACCCGCTTCAGAGTAGAGCCTGTATCACAGAGTAAAAGTGATAAAAGAAAAACTCACTTTGGATTAGAGCCTGTATCACAACTTAAAAGTGATAAAAGAAAAACCCGCTTCAGAGTAGAGCCCGTATCACAAAGAAAAAGTGATAAAAGAAAAATACACTTCGGAGTAGATCCCGTATCATAGAGAAAAAGTGATAAAAGAAAAACCCACTTAGGAGTAGAGCCCATATCATAGAGAAAAAGTGATAAAAGAAAAACCTACTTTAGAGTAGAGCCCTTATCACAGAGTGTAGGAGCTCCACAAGTTCTCAGTCTTGCAGAGAAAGTAAGTAGACAGTCACACAAAACATCTTCAAGTTGGAAGAATTTTAAATGGTTCCCTCAGGAACCCTTCAAAAGGAAAAGGGGGTTCGCTCAAGGGATGCACTGTTTGAAAAGAGAAGTCTAGTCAAGTTTCCCCCAAGCTAGATGAAAGGATATGAAATAGTTCTAGTTGGGTTTCCCCCAAGCTAGATTCCAAGATGTGAAGCGAGTCTAGTCAGGTTGCCCCCAAGCTAGATGCCATGGAATTCATTCGAGAGAAAATATTTCAAAGGGGTCCCTTGGGAACCCTTCAAAAGGAAGAAGGTTCACTCAAGGGATGCTACATTTGAAATGAATAGAGAGAGAGGCTTCTTAAGAAGGAAACACATCTCCAAAACAAGTTATCACTACCCCCAATATAAAGGGGAGGAGAACCACACAAGATACTTGGATCATACAAGATAGAGGTAAACCTCAATATCACTAGTCATGTGAAGAAGAGGTAGGTGCATCAAAAAATAAATGAGTAATGGAACCTGAATCATGAAGTTGTTTTGTTTTATCTTTCAAGGCCTTACATTCACTATGGAATGGCCAAGCACTTGATGGTATGCACATAAAGAATTTTTTTCTTTATCATGTTTATTAGATTTCTTGCATGTAGGAGGAGGAATAGTAATTAAGCAGGATTTTGGAAGCCACAACATAATACGCTCTTGCTCAGATAAAGGATGAGGAGTAGGAAGTAAACCTTTCTCTTGTGGAGAAAGTATCGACTTCTCGCAAGAGGAAGAAAACACAAAGATAGAAGACAAAGGAGGAGGATCTCCATGGAGAGCATCATTCTGACAAGGGGATCACACTCTCCTACAGGATCACCATCAACCTTCCTGATAGGACTAGCAATGTTAACCTTCTTAACATAAGTGTGATCATCTTCCTTAGAAGGAGGATCAACACCAAGAAAATTACAATTTGCATTCGCATTGTCCCGTGATGTAAAAGATTGATCATCTTTTATAACAGGTGTGAATGATGTTATCAAAGGGTCTAAGTGGATTGGGTCACCTTTATATTCCTGAATGAAGGAATTTGTAAATTCTAAAGGACCCCAATTGTCATGAAGACACACATTCTCTTGAGAAGAGGTAGAAGGAACAAACTTAAAGTTTCCTGCTTCAGAAGAATCTTCCTCAGGGACACCTATCTCAAGAGTATCCTTTGTAGGTACTGCTGAAGTAAACATCAACACATTGGAAGATACTAAAGGAATAAGAGTAGGAACAACTGAAGCTTGACCAACAACCACCATCTCACATAAGTGCATATCATCAGGGTCAGCCTTAACAGTGACTACTTGATTATTGCAAATGAACTTAATAGATTTATGCAAGGTAGACGAGACTGTTCCCATAGCATGAATCCATGGTCTACCAAGAAGGAGGTTGTTTGGTAAATTCTCTGACATAACATAAACAAGAGTGGGTATAGTAACAGTTCCAAGCTACAAAGGCAATAATACTATTGCACCTAGAGCTTGTTGCACAACATTGTTGAACCCACAAATGACAATAGAAGAAGCATTAAGAGAAGATGAATCAATTTTAATCTTAGATAATAGATCAATGCTACATACATTAAGCATCAAACCAGTGTCAACGAGAGTATGTCTAATGCCAATCTTATTAATGTTAACTATAATCATTAGAGGATCTGCTTTCTTCTGTACTTCTAGAGGTGGGAGCTCCTACGAATAGAACATAATATTCAAAGAATCCACACGAATATGAGCTATCAATGCATCAAAATTTTCTTCCCTAGAGAAATAAGGTAAGAGGATCTTTTGCAAGGCTTCCTGAAGCATACCTTGATAAATCAGAGAAGACTGAAGCAAGTACCACAATGAGATCTTAGCTAAAGTAACACACGGTTGCTCGACAAGATCGTAATCACCAGGTGCTTTAGTTGTAAGTTCAGGTGCTTGATGAAGGCTTAGTTTTTTATTCATTCTAGTATCATAGGTACAGGATACCTCTTTGTAAGAGGGAGCCTTAGAAGGGTAAAGGGAATAACTATTAAATGGAACACCATCAATAGAATAAACCTTTTTAGGAGAAGGACTAGTCTCTTAGGCCTTTGAGGGGTAGCAGAGACTTAGATTACATTTACATAATCATCACAACTAGTAAAATAATCATTCGAAGACATATTCTCAACATCGATCTAGATGGGATCAAATGTGGAAGGAGATTCATTATGCACCAATGCATCATCTCTAGAGGAGAGTGTATTAGAATAACTAAGAAATTCATCATTCACAAATGCAACGTCCCTAGAAGAGAGTGCATTGGAAGGATTAGAAGGTTCATCATTCATGAATGCATCATCTTTAGAAGAGAATGCATTGGAATGAATAGAAGGTTTTTCATTCACAAATGCATCAAATCTAGGGGAGAGTGAATTGGAATGAAGAGAAAGTAAAGTAAAGTTAAGAAAGGTATCCATGATTTCATCTTCTTGCAACAAGATATCCTCCGAAGCAAGAGGAATCTCATGAGAAGGATCAAAGATATCAAGTGACATAGGAAAAGCCAAGTCACCATCACATGCATGAAATATAATATCATTAATATTTTGAACAAAATTAGATATAGAACTAATAAAATAATATATTAAATTCATTACAATTTTTTTGATATTTTCTATGTTCTAGTAATTTGCATTTTCGGAGGTATTCAGAGTGGAATTTGGGTTCGAAACTTGTGTTGGTCCCTAAAATTTGACTATCAAAGGCACTAGTATTTTAGGAATTGAACTAGTTCTCTAGGAGACCTTTCCAATGGTGCAAACTGTTCTAAATTTTGAGCATCGAATCAAAAGTTATGACCTTGCCAAGTAGGGGTAAATAAATTCCTAGTTTTTGAAAAAAGATGTTATTCATGTCAAGTTCACCAAAATGTAGAGAAGGGGGATTCAATACAAATGATTTCTTTTCACTCAGAGACCCTCATGGGGAAAAATTCCCTAAACTACCTCAAAGAATAGCAGTAAGAGTTCTAGAATCAGAAAGAGCAAGTCACAGAGATTCTCTAGACAAACCGAAAAGCTCTCGGCCAAAGGACATCAACCTAGAATACGGACGACAACATAGTGCGCTGGCATCTTGTATGGACCAGCAAGCGAGTTTATCTCAAAGAACAACTAAGTGACTACTAGCAATCCAATTACTAAGAACTTCTAGAATATGATAAAGAAATAAAATGTAATAGAACTAGAATGAGGTGAAATAGAAATGATGAAGATAAAGAGGAGAAGTGAAGGGAAATGCTTATGACCGTGTGAGTGATGAAGCCTCCAACATGTGAATGTCTTCAATACCCATACACAAGAAAGAGAGAAAGTGTTGGGGCTGTATAGGGGTTTGCCTCAGTCAAACCCCCGTTTTGGTGTTCCCACCTCCATAGACAACCAAGATAGATAGAGAGAAATGAAGTAAACACAAAAGCACTATAAAACAATGTTATGCTAATCGACCAAATAATAGAGGAGAGGAGTGAAAGCTTACCACCTCCACCCAAAGTGCTCAAGGCTAGTGGGGGAGAAAATGAGAGGAACTCAATCCTCTGTTGCAATGGTGTTTGTTCCACACTTGCTGTATTGAAGTGATGGAGTGTTGATGTTGCTACTATGGAATGTAAAGTGTTTGTGAAGAAGCTGCTTAGAGCTTATGAAGAGATTGTAGAGGATGTAGAAAGGATGTGAAGAGATCAACCAACCATGAAATGAATGAAGGTGAGTGAATTTGAAGGAAAGGGGAAGAAAATGGCCATATTCGGGTCAATTCAGCCAAAGAGAGCATTACAAGTCGATTCCCAATGGGGATTGTAATGCCTCTACAAGCTCTAGACATGGGAATCTGTTAGGGATGTAAGTGCCCTGCATAGACGTTTTCATGCCGCACAGACGTCTATGCATTGCATGAGAGTCCTCGACAAAAATGCCTCCACCGACACTCAAAATAGGTACCAAGTGCAATGTGAACAATGAGCTTATGTGGGATTAAGACTCCACCTTTGGTTTTCTAAAGTGGAAAAGGGTAAAAGGGGAATTTTCATTAGGGGTGAAAATTCACGCCTATATAGGAAGAAACTATTAAAAAATAGAAATGTATCTACAAAGTGGTTATGATGAAACTATCAACTTCCTCCCCAAGACCATTGACAAGCTGAGATGAGGTAGTGATGAAAAAATGGGATATTCTATAAATTCCATAGATAAATAATACCTATGAATTATAAACAAAGTTAAACAAATCAAAAACTACATGGTGTCCTCCACAAAGTGGAAGGTTAAAATTAAATTTTGATAGCAAATCTAAGGTAAATCCTAACATCTCAAGAACTAGATTCTCTATAAGGAATGAGCATGGAGATTTGATTTGGTTGTTTCCAAGAAACTTTAGATAGGCACCAATAGTTAAATATAATTTATGGCTTTACTAATAGGATTACAACTTTGTAAAATGAAAAATTTATCAAACATTGATATAGAAGGAGATTCCCAAATGTGCATCAAAGCAATAAAATATTAAAATATGATAAATTATAAACTAAAGAATATATTGGATTCAATCTGGTCAATTTTAGATGAAATGGATAGCACATCAATCATCCACTACTACTAAAAAGGAAATTGTACAACATAATTTTTAGCAAATAAATCCTATGAACATGAAGAAGAATAGATTATCACTAACAACAAGAATAGTTGGGAAGTTATTCCCTTGTGATCCTTACTCATCAAAATTTACATTCATCTTTCATGCTACTTAGTTGTCTACACTAAGGTATACTAAGTTGGTCTTCATTTCATGTTTGCAACTAGTCAAGATATTACGGTAACTCCTTTGGTTTCCTTAACAACAATAAAAGGTTTAGGATGTGATTTTTGTACCTTACCAAACACATATTTTAGTTTCCAAGATACCTTTACCTTACCATGATGAGGACTCCTTGATCCAACTTAAGAGGCTTTTCAAGATCAAAGAAGAGGAAATCGAGAATCCTATTAGGAAGGTAGTCAATAACAAAGTGTTCAAGGTTGGGCATATCCATGACAACCAAATATTGGAGTTATTTTTGGAGAACTTTATATTGGTTCTTGGAAAGAAACAATGGATAAATCTAACAATGGAAGGCTTCATCTATGATCATTTGAAACCAATTCCTTTATTTGTGATAACATCCTTCAACATGTAGCCAAATTTTGGGTGTCTTGCAGGTGAATTTGACATCTCCAAAGGAATTGTGAGGATACCAAGCAATAAATCTCTTTATTTTAAGAAGGAAACAAAAGGGAAAATATGGAAGTCTTTAAATTCTACATTATCCACTCTAGTTCCATATTATCTCCAGCTGAAGTCAAATGTGCCTTTGAATTATCTAAAGGTCTGTGTTTTCTCATACATTATTTCCAAGTTGTTAGTTGGAAATATTTTTAACCTAACACATTCTCCTCTTGATGTTTCTTTTACAATTAAATTGGAATTGTCTCCTATTTCCATCAAGATTCACATGTGATTCTTTGGAAGGATGCCAAATTTATTTTGAGATATACTAAGGGCACCTCACATTTCGGTATTCACTATACATCAAAAGACTCTAGGGTTGTCAACTTGAATGACTCTAATTAGGTTGGTGATGTTGATGATAGGGATTCTAATTTTGGTTGTCTTTTACCTTGGTTATGATCTATTACATAGTCTTTATAAAATTAATCTACTATTACATTATCATCCATTTAGGCAAAGTATCGAGGTGTTATTTTGACCAGCCAGGAGGTTCTTTTGCTTTAATAGTTATTGAATAAGTTTGGATTTATTCTTGATATTCCTGTCACTATATAGTGTGATAATCAAAGTTTCTTTCATATTTCTCACAATATAATAAAATATCAATAGACTAAGCATATAGATATCCACATGCATTTCATATGATAGCTCATACCAAGATGGTTTTCTCACCTTGGAGTATTTTCTTATAGAGGAATAGATTGCAAAAATCTTAACTAAACCCTTGGCATTGCTTCATTATCTTCAACTATGATCAATTCTTGGGGTGAATTTTTTTTCTTGGGATTTCTTCTTGAGTCCTCCTTCCTTCACTTATACATGTATTATTTCATAAATTTTTCTCTTTTAGAGAGGATTTTTCTACAACAATGTTTTCTCCTTTTCTTAGTTTTAAGAGGTATTTTTGTACATGGGTATCATTCAGCCTAGTTGTCAAGATCCATCTTTGATTATTATATATTATTTTACAACTCCCTAAGTTGCATTTAACAAGGGTGTTGTTAGGAACAAGGTACATTGTCTAGATAGTTACACTTTAGGACCTATTCACACCTTGTTAATTAAGCTTACTCAGGTCATTTGTTTTTTATCTCATTTCAAAGGATTAAGATTTTTTTCATGATCTTAGTTTTTCTTAATGTTTTATCCTTTCCTATATATCAAGGCCTTCTCATTTTATTGTAACATATTGTATTCATTTATCTCATGTATTATAGAAATTATTTAATTATCTCTCACTCTCGTGAAATGTTTTTTAGTTTTACTACTAGATTTATTGTACCTATGAATTCTTCCATAACCCCAACACAATGCCACTAATGTCCTAATAGAACATAAAAACTCTTTTTCCCATATCACAAGTGAATGATTATTTCATGTTGAACTTGCTTCTCCCTCTAATAGATTGATGGGGTCTAGAAGTAAAAAATTCACCACCTTATGTATTCCAACATTTAACTCAACATCTATTATATCCATATTTAGAACTTAGGGTTTGTTATTTTTTACTATATATAATTTACAAAGTTCTTTGTCCATTTATTTGAATCTCTACCACCTTTGATGCTCTTTTGTATCATTTTATTTATCTCCTTATTGATTCTCTTTCTTCATTTTTATTGGTTGATTCCTTTATCATGTTTTATTTTGCAATTACCATGGTTGAGTTAATGATAATTTGTGACATCAAAGATAATAATTGAACATAATAACCTTGCAAATATTATAATTGAGATCTCTCCCTTCTTTAATAATGACCTATCATCTTTACTCACCTCCAAATAACTTGCATGAGCTAATACCATCATTATCTAAAGTGGATGTTTAAAATATTTGATATGAGGATGAGGTCTTTACCTTATCTAAATCATGTTTGTCCTTTATAAATATCACATGAATTGAGGCATGCTATTATATCCTCTCATGTTATTATGATTTTGAATTATGTCATCTTACTTAATTTGACTTGTTCTTTTATCAGGCTATATATAAACACTTCAAGAGTTATTTCCAAAACCCTTATATGTGAGTTTTTATTTCATACTAATCTGGTTGAGTAAACTCTAGAATGTACAAGACTATGGAATAAACTTGCATATTTTAAAATCAAAATTTAATGCAATAAACTATTTATTTCATCTAAATTGGCATAAATACTAAATATAGTTATAACATATTTATTATGAAGTTTCATTATGGTTATTATGTTGTAAGTGTGTATGGTGCAATTTTATGATAATTAGTCTAGCAAGAAAATCCATCCATTAGCATTTTGGTTTATTTTTGTTAAAATCATCCAATAAGCATGGTTGCTATATGTATATTTTTATTTTGCTAGTTTATCAATAAATTATTTTTTGGGTTGAATGTAGGTTTGTTGCAGTGAGTAAAAAACTATGTTATGATAGTCATAGGATCACAGATGCTATCGTAGGGTCATCAAGTCCAATGAAGAACCACAAAGGTGATTTATGGATTACCACAAGGGTGAATAATTTACATTAAGGATGAATAAACTCTATAAGGGAAAACACTTATAAAAAGTCAAAAATTTATATTTTCGTTGATGCTTGAAAATGGAATTTGCTCCTATAAATTATCTAATAGTTTTCTAATATTTTTTACCTCCTTATAAGCAAGAATAATGCGTTGAGTAACAAGATTAACATAGTCACAAATTTCTAACTTAATAGCATCCTCTCTATCTAAAAATGAGTATATATATGGTAAATAACATTTGAGTTTATAATATATGTTTATTACCTTTATTAAACAAAAATAAATAATTTAATTAGTTCATAAATAATTAATGATATCTCTAAGGCTTGAGAATAGATGACTTCCTAAATAACATGATTATAATCTATATATAGTATGCTTGTATTTTAAAATTAACTAATGAGAAATGATCCTAGAATGGATGTGATATAATCATTATTATTTTAGCTTTGGCTTCATTTTATATGTTTAAAGAATTAATTTAGTAATTTAAGCTTATTCTTCAATTAATTGTTTATGTGTTTGGCTAGCTCATATCACCACATCAACTATCCTTGGTAGATTGAGATGATATCATTTGTGTAATTATAATTCATTTATATATCTTTTGCATATGTATAATATTTTGTGTACATATTGTTGTGTTTGAAAACACATTGATGTCTTCGTATGCATTGCACACTATGTGTATTACAATTGTTAAGGAAAAAATAGTTTGTTTTTACACCCTTACTTATTTTTGGGCATTACAAAAGACACATATTGTATATTTATACTCATTAATAATGAGAGAGAATAAAATATATAACATACTAATTGTCAACCCAAAAAATCAAATTAACTCATAAATTATAGTTGAGGGCATACAAAAATTGAATAATTAAAAAATAGGAATATTTAAAATATTGCACATGTATATTTACATAAACATATTGCACATTAAAAAAAATCATACCTAGAAGAAAATATATATTGTATACATACACATGTATGTATTATACACATATTTAGATTTATATACACATCCATAGATATATGTGTATACACACATATATGTATATGTATATATACATATATAATATATAGATAGATATATTATAGCAAATGAAATTTACAACATATTGAAACTGTCAAATCCAAAAAAAGATTAGAAAAATATCACAATATAAGAAAGAAGGAGGCCAAAATAAACTACATTTATTTGCTCTACATGTTACTTGTGATGAAGATTGTTGTAAGTGGGTATATAATTTTTTTAATCTTTTTTTAGATTTGATAGTTTAAAAATGTTGTACATTTTATTTTCTTATCAAATTCAAAATAATTGGACTAGAACAATAATAATATAGTACAAAAATTTAAAAAGAGACCAAAATAAATTGTATTTTTATATGTATATAAATAATGAAATCGACAATATGTGAAAAAAATTGTACTAGAAAAAATAATATTGCAATAAAATAAATTAAAAAGAGGCCAAAATAAATTGCACTCATTTGGTCTGCATATTGTTACTTACAATGATTGTTATAAATGGGTGTGATGACCTTACATGCTCTCGATGTCCTTCCTCATCCACCTACTCTCTCTTTTGAAATCTTTCCTCTGAATGAATTCTAATGTCTTGCATAAGGAGAGTATCTAAAGAAATAATTAAATCTAAGGTGAAATAGTACAAATCAATACTAATCCTAATAATTAATATCCCAAGCCCAATTAATTAATCCTAAACCTAGGTGATGTTACATGGTAATATACAAAGGAATAATGTCGGGATAAGAAAGGAGAAGTTGTTGACACAAAAGAATATGAATTTTATAATCAAATTTTGATGGGTTTAAGTAAGGATTATTAGGTTCCTCATTAGTTTTTATTGATTATTCATAATTAGCCAATACACTCATTGTGAGAGAATATGACATATAATTATTTTTCTCTATTAAATGATAACTATAACCCCTAAAAAATCCCATTTATAAATATATTACATTGATTTCTATAGTTTCTCTCTACTCTCTAGAATAAAAAGTCTATGGTTTCAACCTAATTTCTTCTACATAGAGCACATTCTACAAAGAGAATTCACGTGAGTTATCATCTATGTTTGAGTGGAAATGGTTTAAAAATTTGATATTATGGGAAAAATCATGTTATTGGAATGATAAAGTTATAGCTAGTATTTGGTAAAAAGTATTTGAGAGAAAAGCATTATAATATGGTACCTCCAAAAAAATCATAGATTCCTTAGCTCATTTGTTGTAATAGGTTTTATAAGAAAGTATATAGTACCCTTTGACAGGAATTTAAAAATAATACCACTAGAATCTTGTGTTGACATCGTTGAAAACAAGAAGAATCATCATAGTTAACATTACAATATTATAGGAAAAATGCATATTTTGTCTGTTGCTCTGCAAGGGATCCTTGTTTACTTCCTCTCCATGTTCAAGATCCCTAGATATATTGTTGGGAAGTTAAAAAAAAATCAAAGGAATTTCCTATGGTTGGGGACCAAGGAAAAGATTTTTTTTGCTCTGGTTAGATGGGATAAAGTTTGTAAACCTAAATTTTGTGGTGGGATTGGGATCAGGAATATCCTTTTCACCAATAAGGCCTTGATGTGGGTTGGGACCAACTGAGGAATAATAAGGATTGATGCAAGATTATGAATGCTAAGTATCTTCAAAATAGACCTTTGATTAATTCCCTCTCTGATGATCATCCTTCAGGTTCTTTGGCTTGGAAGAACATTTGTAGATTGCAGGGGTTACTCAGGACTGGGATGAGATGGAAGATTGGAAATGGTAACCATATCAGATTTTGGGAAGACCCTTGGTTATTAGACACCCCCCTTGTTCTCTCTAACTTAGAAACCTTATGAGGCCAACACAACTCTTCTTTAGCCTTTATATTAGTGATTACTTGCTTGGCCAACCTAGTTCCAGGAGGTGGAAAGATCTAACCCTTTTCTGCCCTTTATCTTTTGAGATGTGTTCTCTGGCTAAGTATCTATAGGACCTAATCTCCCTTACCAGATTACTTTTAATCAACATGGAGGATAATTTATACTGGACTAATGATCGACAGGGTAACCTTTCTATTAAGTTGACTTACAATCTACTATCGAACCAAGAGATTGAACATGGACTCTGGAAAATGTTTGGAACAAACACATGATCTCAAAAATAAACTTATTTTGGTGGAAAACTTGCCATAATAGAATCCTTACTCAAGATAATCTAAGAAAAAATGGATTCTAGATCCCTAATAGGTGCATATTATGCAAATGCAATGAAGAATCTGTGGATCACTTACTCTTGCACTACCCATTTGTTGTTAGTGTGTGGGAGCTGGCCATAGAGCATTTGAGGGTTTAGTGGTCTATGTGCAAGGACATAGAATCCTTTATTTTGGGTTGGTATGGGCCCATCCATCATCCCTTACCATAGGAGATCTAGAACTAGGTTCCCCCCATTATCTGTTGGTGCTTGTGGAAAGAGAGGAATAACAAGATATTCAAGAATATTGAGATGAGCCCTATGGAGGTTTTGGTATAGGTTCAAGGATAATTTCTGAAAACACCTCACTTTTTAAGGGGAAAACCTTGGACAAAGCCCATGTTGAGTGGGAAATTAAAATGGATAAATCTTGGCATTTGAATCTTGAGGCTAATTCTTTTGACAATTCTAGCTCCCAGGCTAGATGGGACACTATCTGGATTTTCCCAGATCATGGATGGCATGAACTCAATTTTGATGGTGCCGCTAAGGGCAACCTAGGAAGGGAAATTATGGGAGGCATAATCAGAGACTGGAAGGGTAAATTCATGGCTAATTACTTAGAGGGAATAGGGATTCAGTCCTACATGATTGCGGAAGCTAGGGTGTTGCTAAAGAGTGTTTAGTTGGCTGTCACAATGGGGATTGAGAATCTTCATATTGAGGGGGATTCTAAGTCTTTGATTGATGTTGTTAATATGGGAATATTGTTGGGATGAAGTACAAAGGACATATTGTTAGATTTTGTAGACACCCAAAATTGTCCATGTCATAACATTACCTAGTCGATACATGACTTTGTAAAATATCTTGTAATATTTTACCCTAGATCATTACATTATCCCATTTATTCCACTTAATCACCTTCCCAATTAATTTAATAAATCTCATTTATTTAATTAATTCCCCTTCACATGTCTCAAAATAGTTCAAATTAAATATTTGAATTAATCCCTCACTTTTACCACATTGCAACATGTGTCACTTGACTACAACTCTTCACATGCGCACATAATTTAAATAATTTTATTATTTAAATTAAGAGATTCCCACTCACATCCTATTTTTAGCCCCATTCATTGTGCATCATAGGCATCTTTTCTCTCCAAAATAAATAAAAGAATCCCACTTATTTCTTCACATCCTAATTTTAGCCTCATGTCATAACCCACTTAATGTGCACCATAGACACTAAAATCGACTTTTAATCCTAGCCATACACATCACACATTTGAATTTTAATCTTGGCCATCGAATCATATCAACTCTTTCCTATAAATCAAGCCTTTCACATGCCATTTGGGAGGATCTTCTTCTAGCATACTTACTCTGCCAAAATTTCTTTCAATATTCTTATCTATCTATCTATTTTTCTTCTATCATATCCATCTTATCATTATGCTGTGAAAATGAGCAATCAACATATCACCAATCAAACCTTCAAAATCTTGCATTCTCATGCACGTGGAGAAGAGCAATGGAGATTTTGTAGGTGATCAAAAGGATCTTTAATAGCAACAATATCAATCATACACAACAGATTGAAAAGAATTTTTTTTGGGTGCACTCATTCTATTATCTTTATCTCCCATTTAATCAATCAATCTTGTTTGCAAAACACTTCAATTTGGGGATTTAAAATGAACATCTTGTTTGCAATAACACGTTGAAATAGGGCTTAAAAAAAAAGAACCATTGTCTTCCCATCACACATTTTTTTCTTTGGGTTAAAAAGAATAAGTGTTTGAACTGTTTTACACATATTTTGATTTTCTAAAGGGAAATTAACAATTGCGAGTGTGAATCAAGTGTGTGTGTGATAAAAAACACCTCACTTGGTTTAATTTTGTCAAACCCTTCATAGGAGGCATGCTAGGAGATTTCATCACCCCTAGGGACGACCTCAATCAAGGTGTGAATCAAAAGACACGCTTCTTTGGGAATTAAAATCTTGTCACTCTTGGCTAAGCCCCAGAGAAATTTATACCTTTGGGAAGTGAAGGTGAAGGGTGGGTTACCCCTTTCTCCCGACTGTGAGACAGGATTTTTTTTTCAAATCATCCCTAGTAAACCTCGTACATCCTAGCTTAAGACCTAATTGGTCATACCAACTTGACTAACATTAGGCTTGTTGTTGTGTATTCAAATATTTGTTTAATCATAAAATTTAATCTTGAAAGACAAATTTATTATTGTGTTTGGTGTGTGTGTTCATGAACTTACACGTGAGATCTTGTGTTTGATATTTCCCAAGTCAAAATTTCAATAAACATTTTTCACATCATCTAATCTTTCCAAGACAAATCATCCTAGTCATTCACACAATCACATCATTTTAAATCATCATCTTAATCTTAATCAAATATTTTTCAAAAGTGACACCATGCCAACATTAGAAGACATAGCACAAAATCTCGTCCACATACTTCACATAGCTCAAACAAGCCAATCACTTTTAAACCAAAAAATCATTCAAGGAATCCATGACATGATCCAAAAATTTCAAACAAGCCAATCACCTCAAATGCAACATCTCATAGCACAAGCCCAATATCTCATAGCCACTTGTCAAACCCAACAAGAACATCATCCTCTATTCATTCAACACTAATCAATTTCACCTCATTCCTATGTGGCATCTCCCTCCATTCCATATCAATCTAATCCATCCACCTATCAAAACAATCTCACATCACCTTATCCCACCTCTTTCCATTTCAATGCCACATCATCATATCTATTCACTTCGCAACAAGAAAATGTGAGCCAAATTCCACCTTCACAACAAGATCAAAATCCTATAAGTCTTAATGCCACCTTTGACAAGGGAAATACCAATCTAGCTCATGCATCCTATAAATATATTATACCACCATCTAATCAAAGGCCTATCCTAAAGCCACCATGTCCTAGGCCAAATCCATTGGTCCCCATACATTCCAAACCATCAAACATTTCATTACCCACACCATCATCTAATCCTCCATCAAATCCATGCCCTAAGTTCAAACATTTCAAAAGTAAACCTATGACATTACCCAAATTCACTCATCCACCTACAAAGGATGTGACCCAAGGGCTACTAGCAAGGAATAAAACATCACCATGTCATCCAAACCATATGTTTGAACCTACCAAAGAGTCTTCAAACACCATGCCCATTCTTACAACCCCATCATGTAGTCTCCCCCTTGAGCCTATTCAAGAGTCTCCCCCATTGAACCCAAGTCAACCTCCATCATGTCTCCATGTTGTTGACCATCTAGAACATATCAATCCTATTCAAGAGTAATCCCATTCCACTTCCATTCAAGCAACCCAAGAGTTATATCAAGAGCCTAATCCTAAGCATGTGGAAACATCAAGCCCTAGTCCTAATCAAGATCAAATCACTTTCATCCAACCTATCCATAATATATATCTTTTCTATGATCAAGATGATATCCATAATGATCAAGAGATTATCCATGAGAAACTTGATCCTATACCCACCCATGAGCAAGATATCCAAAATCCTTCACCTAGTCATATCCATGATCCACCAACATCCACTTCCTTTGATGAGACATATGCCTCCCAAGTCAACATAGAAGATCAAAAAAATATCTTGGATCTTAGTGAACGCAATGTTAATGAAAATCCCAATAATCCTTCCACATCCACCATCAACTCCATTTAAAATCCATCATATCCACTTGGTATTTCCACCCTCATTCATGAATGTCCCTCCTTAGAACAACAACAACCATTATCTTCTACTGCTTCATTTTCCCCATCCAATAAGGAACTCGTCTAGTGTTCCACCTACACCTAGTCCCATTGTCCATCACATACTCCAAACATGAACTGCCAAGGTAAAGGTTTAGGCCTTCATGAACAAGGTATTTTGGAGCCCATCCATGTCAAAGTCCCTCCATGCTCATTTGGCCTTGGATACTCACCCCAAGAAAAAAAAGCTAAAGATGTTGACACTTCCTCCATCCATCCTAAGTCCTCTTTCTACCATAAATCCTATCATACGTCTAAAACATATGTTTCCATCCCTCTTCCATCATCCTACAAATGTTAAAAGCATGTGATCGTACACCTCCCACCATCAAATTTTCCACCATTGATTCCAAATCCTAATATCCCTCCATCTAATCTACCTTTGTTACTCCCAACACATAATATCGCCATTATACAATCCCCTTATCCATCCATCCATAAATCTTCTAAAAATCCTAATCATGACCAATCAATGCACACATTGTCTAAACATGAAGCTTCCACTCATTTCACCATACCCATGGGATTCAAAAGAAAAAAAAGCTATGCCTCTACCTATAAAGTAAAAATCCTAAGGGTCCTCATGCCTTAGGACACAAAAGCAAAGAATCAAAGAAAAATCCATCCAAAAAGCAATATAAGCCCATACCTTCAAAAGAAAAAAAAAATGGTTTGGGTACCTAAGAAACAAGAAAAAAAGTCAAGTGAGACATCTACATCTCAAAAATATCAACCATCCACTTCCACCTCACATTCCCACTCTATTCAAGAATCTCATATTTCATCCCACAAGCAAAATAAAAGCCATAAAAATACTAAGTCTATGTGGGTACCTAAAGCACTTCATCACCCATTTCCTAAGCAAACATTTCCATTACTTCCTACACCCCCTCCACATAAAAATCTTCAAAGTTTATCACAGTGTGTGCAACCATTGGTCATGGTTCCCTTCCATTTCATAACAATTCCACATACCTCCATCTCCTCACCCTTCACTCATTATCCTATATATCTCCTCCATCACCTTCCTATGGTCCATGCTTTTGGCTAAGCCTCCCATTCATCTCCCCTACATAATCCCTATCATAATCCACAATTTCCCTCCATAATCCACATCATAATCCATCATCTACCTACTCCATCTCCCTTTCATGTAATGCCTTACCAACATCTATGAGCATAATGAAATTTGACATGGTCCATGCGATGACATCCATCTCTAGTGGGACTATCACCTTTCATGGAACTAGACACTTGAGTCCCTCCTATCCCTATTCCCCTTCTCTTATCTAAAAATCAAAGAAGTCAAAAAAAAAAAATCAAAACATAACAAAAATCTAAAAAAAAATCAAAACATTTCAAAAAATCCAAAAATCTAAACATTTCAAAAAAAAAATCAAAAGATTTCAAAAATCCAAAAAATAAAACGTAACAAAAATAAATAAAAATCAAAACATTTCAAAAATCCAAAAAAGCAAAACATTCCCAAAATCCCCAAAAAAAATCAAGCATCCATAAAAAATCCAAGCAATAAAATAAAATAAAATAAAATCTTCAAATTCCACAAATCAATTCACCACTTCTTCAAATCAATCCTTCAAATCAATTTCTTCATCAAATTATCCAATCACATCACTTCTTCCAATCAAATCCATTCTTCTAATCAACCACATCACTTCTTCTAATCAAACCCATTCTTCTAATCAATCCAATCATTATCATCAAATCAAATCATTTATTCATCAATCCAATCAATCAAAAACATTCCAAGTAAATCATTTTTCAATTTAATTCATCAATCATCATCCAAATCTTCAAATCAATCATCTTCACTCATTCCAAGCAATAATCCAAATGTAAGTCAATCCTTAATCCATACTAACCAAGTTAATCAATCTTGCCAAATTATCCAATTGCATCAATGATCTTGATCCTAATCTTGTTGTAAACCCAATCGATCAATCATCCTTGTGTTGATCTAGGGATATATCATTCCATACAATGAAAACACTATCATCATCATCAGTCAATCAATTAATCATTAGTTTCATTTGTGCATGCTTTCTTTCTTGTTTGTGTGTGTTATCATTTTTATCTTGCATTTGCATCAAATCTGAGTCACTCCCAGATAATATTCATATCTTGTATCTAGACAAGGTTGTATTACGTTGAGGCACTTGACACATTGTCACCATGGTCTTTATACCTTGGTGCATAACGTCTAGTGCTATATCAAACATATGATTGCTCACTTTATTGCAGCATAACGTATTATTCTTTTTTTTTTCATTCACTTCCTATCTTGTATCATTCATCTTATCCCTCCTTTATCATTTCATTCATTTCGAGAGAATACCCATGTTTGTTCAACCGCCTATCCTCTCGAAGGGGCATCATCATTATCATATCCTACATCATCATCTCATTTCTTCATATCTTTGCATCATCACATTCTTCTATAATCCCTTTTCTTCATTCATCTTACTCCTCACTTCCTCAAGTGGCTAGGGCATCAATTTTTTTTCCTCTATCCATACCTTAGCTTCTTTGAAATGATGTTACTCGACATATCTCATCATCTCAAACATCATATCAAAGAGGGGAAAAATATCGACACCCAAAATTGTCCATGTCATAACATTACCTAGTTGATACATGACTTTGTAAAACATCTTGTAATATTTTACCCTAGATCATTACATTATCACACTTATCCCATTTATTCCACTTAATCACCTTCCCAATTAATTAAATAAATCTCACTTATTTAATTGATTCCCCTTCACATGTCTCAAAATAATTTAAATTAAATATTTGAATTAATCCCTCACTTTTACCACATTGCAACATGAGTCACTTGACTACAACTCTTCACATGATTCCCACTCACATCCTATTTTTAGCCCCATTCATTGTGCATCATAGGCATCTTTTCTCTCCAAAATAAATAAAAGAATCCCACTTATTTCTTCACATCCTAATTTTAGCCTCATGTCATAACCCACTTAATGTGTGTCATAGACACTAAAATCAACTTTTAATCCTATCCATACACATCATACATTTGAATTTTAATCTTGGCCATCGAATCATATCAACTCTTTACTATAAATCAAGCCTTTCACAGGCCATTTGGGAGGATCTTCTTCTAGCATCCTTACTCTGCCAACATTTCTTTCAATCTTCTTATCTATCTATCTATTTTTCTTCTATCATATCCATCTTATCATTATGCTGCGAAAATGAGCAATCAACATATCAAAATAATCAAACCTTCAAAATTTTGCATTCTCATGCAGGTGGAGAAGAGAAATGGAGATAAATCAAATCTATCTTGGAGATTGGTTTGATTTGCTTTCTTGTTTTTATTTTCATGCTAGTTTGTGCTCTATTATGCTTGTTAGGGTTTTTTATTATAATTTATTTATGCATTTTTCTCTAATATTTTTACCCTAACTACATATTTAAATCATTTGATGTCTAAGTTGAATATGAAGGTTCCTACCCACATTTTTCGGGAGGGTAATCAAGTTGTGGATGCTTTGGCTAATTTAGGCACCCATTGGAGAGTTCTAAGTATTGGAGGAACTTGGGGAACCTACTGCTAGGTATACAAGGTTTAATCCTTAAGGAGTAGGGCACATGTATTTGTCATGATGATACTTAATCTTGTGATTGCTATGGCATTTTGGGAGGTCCACATTATTGTCTATTGGGAGTTGTGGATGGGTTCAATTGCTGAGGTGTCAAACAAGTGGGAAAATTTGAATATTGGGGTAGAAATTGATATCAAAGAGCTAATTATGAGTAAAGGGGAGTACATTGAGGTTACGGCTAAGTCTGACCTGGCCTTACGTAATCTTTTGTTGACGTCTTTTCTCAGCTGTCGCATATCCTTGTGGATTTTTTTATTTCAAATTTAATGTGACAAAAATTTTTGATGTGAAGCTCACATGATTTTTCCTATATTTTTGGCTAATTTGGTTCTATTGAGAATAGACATGACTTTAGGGAATTCTAAATTTGGCCTCGTGGCCAACTTTCATCGGTACATGTGCAAAGGAAACGTGGTTGGAAAATCGATTAATTCCATCATTTTATTCATACCTCGTTGCAAGTGTTTGGAGATTATCATTAATGAGATTGTGAGGTTTCCTTTTGGGATTTAACTTTTCAAGCATGTGTTTGGTACATGATCTTGATTTCCTAAGGCATTCAAATTTGGCTTAAAAATTTTAGTGATTGGGTGACCTATCACTTTGTCAAAAATTCTAACCTTTTTCTCTCAAAAAGTTCTTGGTTTTTCAGTGTGTAGAGTGGTGATATGGGTGGTGATAGGGTGAGAATAGAGCGAGACAATTGTGGGGAATTTTGCAAGGACATGCTGGTTTGGAACATTTGTGTTGAAGGCGGTTTGGCACCATTGATGGAAAGCTTGGTGGGTCATGATATGAAGTTGTATGTGCAGTTTGTGAGTTCCTAGAAAGAAAGAAGGGTTACCATGGGTGGTATCTCCTTCAAGGTGAATGAAGAGGTGATTGCTCAGGTGATGGGGATTTCATGCACCGGTAAGAAGTACCCTAAGCACATAAAGGCTCAAGACAATGAAATCCTTGACAATTCCTTTGCGGGTAATGAAAAACCTGTTCACTCTTAGTCTGACTTTGAAAGAGAAGCTCTTCCATGGCCTTGGGACCAGGTCTGTCTCACTCATGAAGTATTTCACCCTTGAAGGTAGATATAAAACTTTCTTTTTCTATCATTTTCCTCTCCTAAATCACCTTCGCCATAAAATTTTGTTAAGCTTCCTATTTTTCTTACTGATTTGGAAAGCTTTGTTGAGAAGTGCATTGAAATTGCTACCCAAAACCCTGAGGATTCTCCTCCCCTACTACTCCACCAAGGCCTCTTCTTGAGGCTTTACCATTTCCACCTCACACTATGCCCGCCTAAACCAATTTCAACAGTCCGCGTTGAGGAAATTAAACCTCCTACTCGGGCCAATATCTCCTGAACTAAGTCTAAGGGTCCCAAATGAAAAATTCCTACTATGACTACTAATACCCCTAAGCCTAAACCGATTGCCAAAAAATTGAAGGCGAGTGTGGGGATTGCCCAGTCTAATGTTGTGGCTAGTCTTTGTAAGCTTAAGTCTACCCCTACCATGACTGACAACAAACCTAATGCAAAGAAGAAAGCGAAGGATGAGGGGAAGGGTTTGGTGGAGCCACTAACCACTGACAACAGAGGGAAGAATTTCATGGGAAAGGATTCCAAGGGGGATACCATGGTTACTGCTATGATGGAAATTGGGATTGAAAATACCATTATGAGATTTGGTGGATTGGAAAAAAATAATAAGAAGGTGCAAATTAGGAAATTTCTTTTGATGAGGAGCGATCTGACAACAAAGGTAAAAGGAATGAGGAATATTTTGAGGATGAGGAGAAGGAGTTTGTTGAAGGGCCTAGAAAAATTTTGGCCTTCAACAAAATGCTTAATGAGAACTCATCTTCCCAGTCCTCTGACCCTCAGGATGTTGAGTGTGTTGACATAGCGAAGACTATGGATAAAGAGGTGGATCACAATGTGCTATTGCAGCAGATGGCGAAGCTTGAGAGGAAGTTTAGTGGCTTGACTAGGTTCACTATCAAGTTGGTCCACTGTGTGACTAGCACCCCCTCTGTTGTACTTAAGGATGAGATGGAGAATGCTGAGGATGATGGTCCTGAATGGGTCAGGGAGGATGTTGTTAGCCTCCTCTCTTAGAATTGGGAAAATGCTAGTTAGTGTTTATGTCGACTATTGGTCCATTGTGTCTATGGTATTTTTTATTAGTGGTTTTTTGTGTTTTTTGGACTTGATATTTTTTTTCCCTTGAGGCTCAATGTGTAAAGGGTATGACACCTTGTAAATATTTCTTATCGTATCAAAAACATTAAAAAATTACAAATTTACACTAATACATCATATTTAGCTCAAATAAATTTAGAGCTAACTTTATTTACAAATTTGACTTAAGAATGATATTTTGTAGATTTAGTCACTCATGATATTGTATAAGAGGATAGTGCATAAAAGGCAAGGAATGATTACCCTCTTCTTATGATACATGCCTATCTCCAACACTTGCATAAACAAAATATAATAACACCTCTTATTCTTGTAAAGCATAAAATAACTTGAGAAATCTACTAAGATATTAGATTAACATATGAATCTAATTGCAGCATTGCTCATTGTAGACACCCCAAATTCATCACTAATTTTCATACTAATTTTATATAAATTAATTAAATAAGTTATTATTTAATTAATTACCTTCATAATTCATTATTAATTAATTCTCATTCTTCCCTAAGGTTGATAAAATCAATTAGCATTAGTCCCAAATTCCTTCAACTAAATCAATTAAATTGGTTTAGACTAATTAATCCTCTTAACATTTATTCTAAAAATTTAGTTTTAAATCATCCTCAATTCTCATCCTTTTAATCCTAGTAATTTTATCCACCTACATGAATTAATCCATGCTCCATGTGGGAGCATGGTAATGTTATGCCTTGCATAACCACCCTATTTTGTTTTTGGTTGGTCCCCCTTTATTGTTTTTGTCTTTGGTGTCCTTGTTCAAGCCTTGTGGGTTGTCTTTTTTCTCCCAACTCTTTTTTTTCCTTGTTCTTTTGAGATCGACAATCAGGTCGTCACTGGCACTTGACACCTTTTCAAAAAGTGAGTTCCATTTTTCTTTCCAATTCTAATCTCTACGTTTTTTCTTGCTTTTGTTTTTATTCTATCGGGGTTCAAGTATCAAACCCAAACTGACACTTAGCACCTTTACTAGGTTTGAGTGTTGGCTTCTTGCCGATCTCACTCCCCATGCTTTGTCTTGTTGTTTTTGTCTTGGTTGGAGTTGGGTTTCGGATCAGAACTGTCACCTTGCACTTTCCAAAGGGTGAGTTCAAGTTTCCATCTTGATCCTGACCTCCACATCCTTGTGTTCTTTTTGGTCTGTCAGAATCAGGTTTTGGAATGAAACCAAAACCAAGAACCTTTTCGAGGTTCTTGTTCGTAGTTCCATCCTGATCCCATTTTCCGACTTTGCTTCTCTTTGTGTTTTAGAACCAGGATCAGAGCAAAAATGGAACCAAGAACCTTTTTGAGGTTCTTGTTCCTAGTTCCATCTTGATCTTGATTCCTGCATTCCTCTTGCTTTTTGCTTGTCGAGTTCGAATTTCGAAACTTTCCCAAAACTTTGCACTTGTTGAAGGTTGTAGTATCACATTCCTTCCTGATCTTGACTTTTTCCTATCTTTATTTTCACGATGGTTCATTTATTCTCTCTACCCCAATCTCGAGGACCAAAATCTTGCACATTAATGGCTACTTGTTCACACGTGCGAACGATTTTATATTCCCATCACTCAATTTTTTCTCATTATTGCTTGTGTATTTTGACAGAGTGAACCAGAGTGGAGCAAAGGGTTTGAGATTGAGGCCGACCCTGTTGGATTTGTCGCTAGAGGTTATTGAATTTTATCATTACATTTCTCACGGTAGGTGTTCTTGATTTCACATTCTACTTTTATTTATTTCTTGTATGTTGTTTACTCATCCTTTTCATTGGTTTGCACTTTTTTTATTTCTTGTTTTGGTGGTTTTTTGTTGCTCGTTTCTTGTTTTCCTTGAACCCTCTAGTTTGTTGGTGTTTCTTTTGTTTTGGGTTTTCTTTATTTTTATTTTTATTTTCTTTTGCTTCATGTTTTTGGCACGGGTTTCTTGTTCTTGTCGTGCCCTATTCTGGCTAGGGTTTTCATACTGTTTGGTTGACTATGTTCAAATTTTGAGAATTTAAAAAATCATCAACCGTTGCTAATTGTAATTCAAAAACCTTTGTTTTCCTACATCCAATTCTCGAAAGAAATGGAAAGAAGGTGAGATTTTTGAATCAATCTTTATGAGGGTTTTGAAACTATCTCGATCCCAATCCCAAAGTTATGTTTGAAAATGCTGGTAAATTTATTAAATTTCCTTCATGTTTGGTTTTGGTGTCGATCCTTATTTTTGATCTATGATTGGAATCAGAGTTTGGATCATAGACTTTCTATGTTCAAGGTTTTTTTTTTAAATATCAACTTTTTCCCTGATTTTGATCCATGCATTATTATCGAGATCAGACCTCAGAAGGGAACCACACCCTTGAAATAGTATTAATTTTTGGTGCTAGGTGATATCCCAATTCCAAATTTTGACAGACTGTTAGGATTGGAACTCAGAGAAAACTCATACCCGCTCATGTTTCAAAAGGTCCAATTCCAAAGTACATCCCGATTTTGACTTTTGATAACTCTTCAGGATCAGACTTTGGAAGTGAACCTAACTCTCGGCCCCGTGCTAAGTTCTGGTACCTTATACTATCCTGACTCTGACTTCCGACCTCTAGTCAAGATTGGAACTCAAAGTGAAACTTGAACTACTTCCATTTGCTAACTCCTAGTGTTGGATTTGATCCTGATCCTGACTTATGAAATTTTTTCTTCTAAGGTTCTGATGCAAAACATGAACCCAAACCTAATTCTCAATAGGTCTATTTGTAGACTCCAAGTGCTTAACCCAAACTTGATCTCAATGTCCGAAAAGTATTATAAGAAGGATTAGTAGTGGTCACATTCTAGGTGTGATCCTGATCTCGACTTCTAATAGTATAGATATATTATCTGGGAAAGCACTTCCTTCAAATCATAGGATTTTAATGTAAAATGTATATAATGTCTAACTTTGTCTATTGCTCTTATTGTCTAATGAATGTCATTATTTGTAGGTTTAATTAAATGTTTTCATCAAAAGAGGATATTGGCACTGAAGAAGTGCAAGAAGTGCATGAGGAGCAAGGAGGACATAGGGGATAGAGACCTAAGAAGTTGAAACTGGAACAACTGCCCCTCACTATGAAGTATAATTATCAAGGAAATCTAGTCCCTTCGAAGTTTGGGTTGGAAGTAATGGAGATAAAAAACACATTGGTTTGTGATATTGACCTACAACAGTTCGTTAAAGACACTTTTACAGAGGATGCTAGTCCAAGAGAAAATAAAATTGCTAACTCAGGGTTATCACACATAGCTTCATTTACCATTGTTGTACAATGCCTTGAGTTTATATTAGCAACCTCAAATGCTTATAAATCAACTCAAAGAAAATGAATTGATTCTTGGGGTAATGATATCATTGTTTTTTCATTGAGGATGATGAGACTACTGTTTGATTTTCCTCCTTATCCTTACCTTAGAATCATTACCAAGGCCTAAGCACTGACACAATATAAGAAAGATGTAGAGGGCAATAAGGGATATATCAATAAGAGATGGTTAAGAACTAAGAAGAATTATGTAAAGAAGCTTCCCACAAAGCTTAAGAGGTTTGATTTCTTGTTTGAGGTAGTGAAACTATTACACTATTATCCGGGGAATTTTGAAAGAGATACTCGCATGCCTTTGAGGATTAGATGTTCCCATTTATTCAGATCATTATTGATGGAAAAAATACTTGGACTAGGGACAAATGGTGTCAAATTCAATTCATGATCAAATTACTAAAGTGAAGGATACCAAAATATTCTATATGAGCTCCTATGTTACATATTGTGCTGCTAGGATGGGAAATTTCCCAGGATTGACTCTAGTGGGTGTGCTTGGAGAGGAAAATGGATAGAATAAGCTCTTGAAATACTATGATCAATTGGACTCAAGAAGGCAGAAAGACATTTCAAAAGATTAAATGATGCCTTCTTGTATGTGGTGATCAACTGGTTGACAGCAAATATAGGTTTCAAACTTTCTAAGGAAGCCATGG
The DNA here is from genome assembly GCA_007115665.2 of Sequoiadendron giganteum. Taxonomy (NCBI): domain Eukaryota; kingdom Viridiplantae; phylum Streptophyta; class Pinopsida; order Cupressales; family Cupressaceae; genus Sequoiadendron; species Sequoiadendron giganteum. The sequence continues at coordinate 339,791,224 of CM021105.1, read as the reverse complement.
GTTTTTTTGAGGAATGGGGAAGTTGGTTCATTCAGTACCCTAGAAGTACTTATATTAGGTTGTTTAGTTTTGATAAGGCTCCTTTCAAATTTTTGAGGTGTTGAAATGATAAGATGATATTAATGGAATTCTCCAAGCAGGTAGCTGAAGTAAATACTAAGTTCTAAGAGAAACACAAAGCATGATTCCATTATTTCCCTATGGAGTTAGGATTTTATTCGTGCCAATCAATAGTAGAAGCCAAGGCAGCAACATAAGATTTTCAGGCCTGCAATTTGAAGTTATATGAAGAAAGGAAGAACTATGATCCTAAAGGAAAGATGAATGAGATATATGCTTCATTGTTTCCTTACCATGAAGACCACCTTGAGGATTTTTGGGCCAACTTGCAAGACCAATTTTTTGGATGTTGTGGTTGTGTTGCTGATATGTGGTTGTCATTGATGTGAACACTATTAGCATTGATGATGCTTAAGGCTGTATATGTCAAGGATATTGAGAAAATTGTAAAAATAATATTACTGGCAGCCAATGAAGCTGAGAAGGTCAAAATGTTGGAAAGTCCTGTACATTGAAGATTTAAAGGTACACTTCAAAGGGTTTGTTTTTGAATCTTTCTAGTATGTTGTTCGAAAGTTTTAGAGGTTCTCATGAAGATTTGTGGAAGTTATGAAGATCTATGTTCCTACAGTTATTCAATTTTTGTAGATGGTGTTATTGGATGAAGCAGATGAAATTTTGGTAATTTCATGTGTTTTGCATGTACCTATGATGTTCATGGATGAGTCTAGATCATGCTCTATCCTTGCTATACATTCACATTGATTGGAGTTTTCATGATCGGATATTTTTTTGATGTGTGTTCGAGTTTTCATGTTCTTGGCCGACATGATGATAATTTATTATAGATCCATGAAGATTAGTATTTTACTATTTTTCATGCTTGAAGGTGTTAGTTTGGGTCCTCACTATGTTGTGACCGAATTTTGTTGGTGCGCATTGAAATTTACTCATGTATTGAGGCCGATAGTTGTAATTTATTCTTTATTTGTGGTTGACTGAATAGTTGATGTAAATTCGTGTAGCAGATATATATATGCATTTGTTTTCCTCATTTATAGGCAGTGCTCAGTGTGTAAAAGTGATGTAAATGTGTGAATAAAGGTTAGATCATTCAGAGCAGTGTGTGGAGGAGATTGAGAAAAGTGTGGAAGAGTTTGTAGAAGTTTTTGTGCACCTAACTGGAATTGTAATCAGGCTTTCGTAGAAGCTATTTTCTCAGTTCAACTTCATCAGATGGATTTAATTTGATTACTTTATGTAAGGAAGTGAGCCTTCCCTTTGTGTAGTGTGCTCTAGGTAGTGTCCCTGAATGCAAGTGCATTCCCTTTTATTCTTCTTTATACTTCTAACAGGGTATAATCTTGTGGACTAACATCCATCGTGGTTTTTCCCCTAAAAGGGTTTCCACGTATAAAATCTTGGTGTTCATGTGTCTCTGATGTGTTATTAATTTATTTTTGCACTGTTATTTATCAAATATAAGATCTAAGGTTGATTAATGTTGTATAAGTTTGATTTTGGTAACAATTGATTCACCCCCCTCAGTTGTCTATCCTTGTTTTGCCAACAATTGGTATCAAAGCTAGTTCCTTTGAAGAAGCCTGAAAGCTTAAGGTGATCTGAGATGGCATCATACAAGAAGGATAGTCTTAGATTCGATGGTACAAACTACTCTTTATGGAAAGTCATAATGGAGTTCCATTTGAAGTGCATTGGAGAAACTTTCTGGAAGATGACACAAAGTGCATATGCTATTCCTCAAAATGGTCCGTCCTTTGAAGATGATATCAAGCAAGAAAAATCTAATACCAGGGTAGTAGAAGAATTGTTGAGTGCTTTGATGGATTCAAAGATGACAAATGTGTTAGGATTGAAGACTGCATACCAGATCTGGAAAAAATTGGAAACATTGTATGAAGGAGATGTGCTAGTGAAGAGTGCTAAGCTAAAAAGTCTAAAAGGAAAGTGGGAAGACTTGAAGATGAGTGAAGATGAGAATATCCTCTCTTTTTCTCAAAAGATAAATGATTTGGTGATGAACATTAGATGTGCTAGTGTAACCTTGGATGATGAAGAAGTTGTGGCTAAGATACTTAGATCTATGCCTCCCTCCTACAAAACAAGAGCTCATGCTATTGAAGAAATTAGGACAATGACAAATATTACAAGAGACATGCTGATTGGAAAACTTTCTGCCTTTGAGTTAAGTGAATTTGGTGAATCGACTCCCAAGACTAAATTTGCATTCAAAGCTATAGTATCCGGAAAAATCCAATAGAGATATAATTCGGGTGAGAGTTCCAAAAGGACATTCAAATATGAAGATGAGATGAAAAATATTGAAGATGAAGAAAGAGAACTAGAAGAATTGGAAGCATTAATTGTGAAAAAAGAAGCCAGAGGTCATGGTAAGTACAAAGGAAAGTTACCTATTAAATGTTTTTCTTGCAATAAAATAGGTCATTTTGCATCTAGACGTCCTGAAATATTTTCCAAGTACAAACTTGAGAAGATTAGATTACAAAGGAAATTTTATTATGCTGAAGAAGGTGTAACTAATGAAGAATCTAATAAAGAAATCATAAATGAAGATGAATGGGTATTCATTGCTATCAAAGAAAATGGTCAAATGTCCATTGAATCTACTGGCAATGTGAATGTTGAGAAGAATCTTGCAGAAAAAATTGAAGAAAAGGATGAATGGGTAATTGACAGCGGATGATCACATCATATGAATGGTGACAAAAGCAAGTTTGTAATCTTGGAAGGCTATGATGGTGGTGTTGTAAGATTTGGAGACAAAACTTTTGGTGTGATTCGTGGCAAAGGCACTATATCTTTTGGTGGTAAGCATAATACTGATGATGTTATTTATGTAGAAGTCTTAAAGAATAACTTCTTGAGTGTTGGATAGATGGTAGACAAGGGTTACAATCTTCAATTCAAGGATGGTAATTGCAGAATAAGGGGAAGTTCTAGAAATATGATTGCTTCAGGTACAAAGAAAAAAGGTAATATCTTTCATTTGAGTGTTGCTAGTGAAAGTTGTTTAATTGCTCAGATTGATGTAAGCTGGTTATGGCATAGGAGGTTGTGTCATGTGAACTTTGATAAAAATGTTAAGATAAGCACTACTCAAGCAGTCAAATATCTTCCTAAGCTAGTAAATCCTATTGACACTATGTGTAAGGAATGTCAGATGGGAAAGAAGACAAGAAATTCTTTTCAGAGAAAACAGTATAGCTCTAATGGAGTGCTGGATTTGATACATACTGATCTATGTGGTCCATCTAGAATCAAAAGTCTACAAGGTGAAAGGTATTTTATGTTGCTCATTGATGATTATTCTAGAATGATATGGGTTGATTTATTAAGAGAAAAACATGAAGCATTAGAAAATTTCAAAAGTTTCAAAGCTATGGTAGAGAATGAGATAGTTCAGAAGATCAAATGTCTAAGATTAGACAGAGGTGGTGAATTCAATTCCTAGGAATTCAATTCTTTTTGTGAAGAGCATGGAATCCAAAGATAGTTATCTAATCCTTAGACCCCTCAAAAAAATGGAGTTGTTGAAAGAAAGAACATAACCATTCTAGACACTTCTAGAACCATGATGCTAGAAGAAAATGTTCCTCATTTCTAATGGAGAGAAGTTGTAAGTATTGTTGTGTATACCATTAATAGGGTGTATGTTAACAATAATTCTAGTAAGACAACTTTTGAGATATGGTTTGGTTATAAGCCTACTGTCACGTATTTAAAAAAAATTGGAAGAAAATGTTACATCAAGAGAGATGATGATATAGGCAAGTTTAATGCTAGAAGTTATGAAGGAATATTTTTGGGTTACTCTACTAAAAGTAAAGCTTACCAGTGCTTTAATAAGAGATTAAACAAAATGGTTGAAAGTGCAAATGTCAAAGTTGATGAAAATATTCTTAGACCATCCAGATATAGTGGATATGATTCAGATGATAGCACTAACAATGATGTTCAGACACAAAATCAACTTTAGATTGTTTTGGTGAACCAAGGGAGTCAAAAGACAAAAACTAGTAGAAGTGCAGAAGAAAGAACACAAGAAAAAGAAGTAAGAGAAAATCCTAAAACTCCCAAGTATGTGAGGAAAAATCATTTTGATAGCCAGATCATAGGAGATAAGAGAAAATGTGTGCAAACTAGAAGAAGAATTTTGGAAGAATATTGTCTAATTTCCAAAGCTGGGCCTAGCAATATCAATGAAGCATGCAAGGATGAACATTGGATGGAAGCCATGAAAGAAGAACTAATGTAGATAGAGAAGAATGATACATGGGATCTTGTTCCTAGACCTTAGAACAAAAATGTGATTGGAACCAAGTGGGTGTTCCGGAATAAATTGAATGAGCAAGGTGAAGTGGTCAGAAACAAAGCAAGACTGGTTTGCAAAGGGTACTCACAGATGGAAGGTATTGATTTTGAAGAAAAATTTTCCCCTGTTGCTAGAATTGAAGCGGTAAGATTATTTCTTGCTTATGATACTTTCAAGAATTACAAAGTTTATTAGATGGATGTAAAGTCAACATTTCTAAATGGTGAGCTAGAAGAAGAAGTCTATGTTGAACAACCAGATGGATTTCAACTGATTGAAAAAGAAAATATGGAATGCCAATTGAAGAAAGATCTATATGGACTTAAGGAAGCTCCTAGAGCTTGGTATGATATATTGGATAAATACTTGTTGAAACTTGGATTCAGTAAAGGTACTGCTGACAACAATCTATATTTCAAGTTGGATCCGAACAAAGAATTGATTATTGAAGTCTTTGTTGATGATATTGTTTTTGAAGGTGATGATGGTTCGTGTATAAAGTTTTCTAGTGAAATGGAAAGTGAATTTGAAATTTCAATGATAGGAGAGCTGAAATTATTTTTAGGGTTGCAAATCACTTAGTTAGATGATGGAATTTTCATATCTCAGTCTAAGTATGTGAAAGAGTTACTGAAAAAGCTTGGCATGGAAGATTCAAAGCCTGTTGGTACATCTATGATAACCAGATGCAAACTTACATAAAATGATGATTCTCCTAAAGAAAATCATATAAGATACAGGTCAATGATTGGTGGATTACTCTATTTGACTTAGACTAGGCTAGATATAAAGAATGTTGTATGCATGGTTGCTAGATTTCAAGCTAATCCTAAAGAGTCTCATGTGACTACTGTGAAAATATTTTTCAAATACTGTAAAGGGACAGTTGATCTTGGTCTTTGGTATCCTAAGGATGATGATCTTATTCTAAGTGCTTTCATTGATGCTGATTGGGCAGGAGATGTGGATGACAGGAAGAGTACTAGTGGTGGTGCATTCTTCCTAGGGAAGAAGTTGGTATCTTGGCTAAGCAAAAAGCATAACTCAGTTTCATCGTCTACTGCTGAGGTAGAATATATTATTGTTGCAAACAGTTGTACACGAGTATTATGGATGAAGTAAATGTTGAGAGATGTCAAAATTGAGTATGAAGAACCCATTGCCATATTTTGTGACAATTCAAATGCCATTAATATTTCCAAGAATCCAGTGTTGTATTCAAAGACAAATAATATATCCATCAAATATCACTTTTTGAGAGATAAAGTGAGTGACAAAGAAGTTATATTGGAGTACATACCTACCAAAGAGAAAATTCTAGATATCTTTACCAAGCCGTTGCCTAAGGATAATTTTAAGTACCTCAGAGGCAAGTTAGGGGTGATTTCCCCTCCTGATCAGAACTAAGATGCAGGTCTTTGCATCACTCTGTGAATTTATAGCCATATCCTATTCTGGATTGATGTTGTGGTAGATGCTACTCAGGGGGAGTAGTCAAATGATTCAAATTTGTGATCAAAGCATGTGTACCTTTTCCATTGATGTCAAAGGGGGAGAGAAAAAATGTGAAAAATGTGGGAGAGAAGTGCAATGAAGAGTGCACAATATCTAGGGGAGATTGTTGGAGAAGAGTTAGTTCGGTTGATGGTATTATTTTTCACATCATGTGTTTCCATCAATGCCAAAGGGGGAGATTGTTGGATGTTGTGGTTGTGTTCCTAATATGTGGTTGTCATTGATGTCAACACTATGATACTTAAGGTTGTATATGTCGAGGATATTGAGAAAATTGTAAAAATAATATTACTGGTAGCCAATGAAGCTGAGAAGGTTAGAATGTTGGAAAGTCTTGTACATTGAAGATCTGAAGGTGCGCTTCAAAGGGTTTGTTGCTGAAGCTTTTTAGTATGTTGTCCAAAATTTTCAGAGGTTCGCATGAAGATTTGTGGAAGTTATGAAGATCTGTGTTCCTACAGTTATTTAGTTTCTGTAGATGGTGTTCTTGGATGAAGCACATGAAATTCTGGTAATTTCATGTGTTGCACATGTACTTTTGATGTTCATGGATGAGTCTAGATCATTCTTTATCCTTGTTGTACATTCACATTGATCGGAGTGTTCATGATTGGAGATTTTTCTGATGTGTGTTCTAGTTTTCATGTTCTTGGCCGACATGATGATGTTAGCATGTTGTGGATCCATGAAGATTAATATTTTATTGTTTGGCATGCTTGGAGTTGTTTTTTTGGGTCCTCACTATGTGGTGACCGAATTGTGTTGGTGTGCATTGAAATTTACTCATGTATTGAGGCTGACATTTGTAATTTATTCTTTATTTGTAGCGGATATATATATATATGTGTGTGTGTGTGTGTGTGTGTGTGTGTGTGTGTGTTTCCCTCATTTAGAGGCAATGCTCAGTGTGTACAAGTGATGTACGTGTGTGAATAAAGGTCAGATCATTTAGAGCAAACTGTGGAGGAGATTGAGCAGAGTGGAAGATTTTGTAGAAATTTTTGTGCACCTAACTAGAACTGTAATCAGGCTTTTGTAGAAGCTATTTTCTTAGCTTAACTTCATGAAATAGATTTAATCTGATTAATATATGTAAGGAATCAAGCCTTCCCTTTGAGTAGTGTGCTCTAGGCAATGGACCTAAATGCAAGTGCATTCCGTTTTATTCTTCTTTATACTTCTAACAGGGTATAATCTTGTGGACTAACATCCACTGTGGTTTTTCCCCTAATAGGGTTTCCATGTATTAAATCTTGGTGTTCATGTGTCTCTGATGTGTTATTAATTTATGCTTGCACTGTTATTTATTAGATCTAATATCTAAGGTTGATTAATGTTGTATAAGTTTGATTTTGGTAACAACTGATTCGCCTCCCTTCTCAATTATCTATCCTTGTTTTTCCAATACAATTTGAGGTTAGAAAAAGAGGATGTGAAATATTGACCATTCCTCAAATGAGGGACTTTGGTATCAAGGAAGATATACCAGAATGGATTTCAGATGATGGAATTCTTCTTGATCCTTGGTATGAAATGAATCAAGTGGCTACAAAGGATTTGGATCCAATTAATGTTGGGAATAGGTGCCTCAACTTCTGGCTTGGACCTCTGAAAAGACTTGGCAGAATTCATCATCTTTCTCAGCCTCTACCACTCTACTACTGAGATTCTTTCATAGAGGCACAGTATGGTGGTTTGCCATCTTACCGTTGGCCTCTATCAGTCTATCCGCAGTTGGGTGATGTCACCGCCATATCACGGGGTCTATGTCTTAGGCTAGCGGTAGTGCGATTGATGGGCACAATTAGTGTGAAGCTTTACCTCACTACAACAAAGGTTGTTCATTGATGGCATGATAACACAATGAAGGGCGGTGGTCAGGTTGATGGTTATCACCTTACTGTGGGTGTCGCTCAGTGAAGTCACGGTGGCCACAGTAAACGAATGGCAGTCTACGAAGAACACTTACCTCCCTACTATGATGACCTTTTGGCCATGTCACGGTGGTGCGGTAAGATATGGTGGTTAGTCGGGATGGGTACCTCCTTACCGTGGAGATCTTGCATTTGGAGCACAGTAGCACGATGAAGCCCAATAGTCGACACAGGCGATCACTGCCATACCACGAGATGTCTCATGGGGCTTTTCGGTGGCATGGTAAAGGTAGAATACGGGCTGTCAAGGGCTTACCGCCACACCGCAAGGGTGCTAAGGTGGCCTTGCAGTTGGGCGGTGTCACTGCCATACCACAAAGGCTTAGTCTATGTTGAATGGTAGTGTGGTACACCACATTACTTTGAGGGATGGTCAACTGGCCTACAATGGCATGGTAAGAGAAGCTCGAAGCTCGGGTGGTTGTTTTGACTCATGGTCAAAGCGATGAGCGAATGAGAGGGTGACGTGTGGGAAGAAATCAATACCTGATTGGTCGATGTCTGGAGTGGTGAAGGCAGTAAATGCTAGACGTGTTTCGACTGGTGACATGATCTAATTAAGGCAAGGAAATTAATGCCTAGGCAGTCCAATGCAAAGAAGATCGATGAGAAGATCAGATTACTTGAATGGGTGATCGATGCATCATTAAGACTTGCGATTGGTTGGAATGTTAAATGTGATGTAAGACTCATACAGTTGATTACATTTTTTGATATAAGTCAATCAAAGGGTGACGATGAGAGAGTGAGACAGAGATGAGCTTGCCAAAATAGAATTGTATTGTATTCATTGTATACTTGTAGAAGTATTGTAATAGTGAGTGTATGAATATTCAAGTCTGTTGATGTGAGCTAACTATCAGAGAGTGAGGACTATGATCTTTGTATGAAATTTATTTTAATGTAATACAAAGTTTCTTCTCTTGGTGTGGTGGGTTTTTTCCCGAAAGGGTTTCCCCATGTAAATTTAGTGTTATTTGTGATTGCTTACTTCTGTTATCCGTTTTACTCTGTATGTGTTCATCTCAGTTGTTTTAAGAAGCTATAAAACTAGTCTTTTCTCTCCTCCTCTATTGTATTAGCGTTAAGAAAGCGATTCCACACCTTTATTTTCCTTTCAAGTGGTATCATAGCTTGGAAACTTGTGTTATCCTTGTTAGTAAGACTGGTTTATTGTGCTAATACTATTCCATTGGGAGTATTGTAAAGTTAGAACTCAGTTCTATTTGAGATGGTGAGTACATCAGTTACAGTAGAGATTAAAAAATTCAATGGTGGCAACTTTGAGTTATGGAAACTCGAAATAGAAGACTTGCTTGTGGATAGAGACCTTTGGATTGTTGTGTTTGGAACTATACCACAAAGTATGAAGTAAGAAGATTGGGACCTTGCAGATAGAAAAGTGAGAGGTTTGATAAGACTTAGTCTGGCCGATTCTATACTCCTGAACATCCATGAGGAGAATTCTATAGCCTCATTATGGAAGAAGCTTGGTGATATTTATCAGGGAAAGTCTTTGGTAAACAAGTTATTCCCGAGGAATAAGTTGTACTCCTTGAAGATGGAAGAAGCTACATCTATTGCAAACCATTTGAACTCGTTTAACATGAGTGTTGCTCAGTTGGCATTTGTGGGTGTAAATATTGAGGAGGACGATCATTGCATTCTCCTGTTATGTTCGTTACCTGACACTTGGGATCATCTTGTAATGGCTATTGGAAGTACGACCACTACTTTCAAGATGGAAGAAATTGTTACCTCATTGCTTTATGAAGAGATGTGGAGGAAGTCTTTAGAGATGGCTAAAGAGGCCCTTGTTGTTCAAGGTAGATCAAAGGAGAAAGGAAAGAAGAAGGACAAGAAGTCCAAATCTAAATCAATAGGGAGATCAAAGTCTTCGGGTAAAAAGTTCAAGGTAAAATGCTGGAACTATGGGTATTCTGGTCATATTTGAAAGGATTGTAAGGAGAAGAAGAAGAAGAAGAGTAATACTTTAGACAATGACTCTTCTCAAAGTGATGCAAATGTCTTCATTGCAGCCCTAGAGATTCAGGCATCAGATGATGGCTGGTAGGTTGACTCGGGTGCATCCTTTCACATGATGTCTCATAGAGAATGGTTCACTAAGTACGAGAAGTATGATGGTGGAAAGGTGTACCTGGCGAGTGATTCAACATTGGAGATTGTTGGCCATGGAAGAGTGAAAATACAATTCCTTGATGGTAGAATCAAAGGGATTGGTGGTGTACTGCACATACTAGGTTTGGCTCGTAACTTACTTTTTGTTAGTAAGTTGAATGATGTTGGTGTAGAAGTTTCTTTCTCAAGTAAAGGATGTAAGATGGCTAGAGGTGCAATGGTGTTGGCTAAGGTTGTATGTACTGGCACTCTATATAAGCTCGATGCATGTCCGTTCAATGCAACAACACCTCTGTAAAGTCAAGCAAAGTTGTTCCTGTAGAGGAACATGAAGATGCTTCTCTGGCTGCAAATTCTTTGGAGGTGAAACTCCCAACAAAGAAGACCATGTTTAGGCATCATAGACTCGGTCACATAGGTGAGAAAGGTTTAAACACCTTGAAAAATAAAAATCTTATTGAAGGGCTTGATGATTGTAACCTTGAGTTTGATTTTTGTGAACACTTTATTTATGGAAAGCAACACCATGTCTCATTTTATTCGAGTCCTCATAAATCTTCTGGTGTACTGGATTATGTTCATTCTTATGTGTTTGGTCTAGTTAATGTTCCTTTGTTATCAAAGTCTAGATATTATGTTTCTTTTATTGATGACTATTCGAGAAGGGAATTTATATACTTTCTTAAGAGTAAATCAGAAGTGTTCAATCGGTTTAAAGAATTCAAAACTTTGGTAGAGAACCAAACTGGAAAGAAAATTAAATGCTTGAGGATGGATAATGGCAGTGAGTTTTGTTCTACAAAATTTGAAAGATACTACATAGACCATGGGATTAAAAGGCATAAAACTACACCTTATACTCCACAATAAAATGGAGTTGCTGAAAGGTTGAACATAACGTCAATGGAGAAAGCGAGAAGTATGTTGAGCAGTGTTGGTTTAGAGCAGAAGTTATGGGCTGAGAGTGTGGCTACAATGTGTTACCTGGTAAATCATTCATATTGTTCTACTCTTGTTGAGAAGACACCTTTGGAAGTGTGGTCTAGTAAGAAGCCCTCTCTTAGACATATTCGTGTCTTTGGTTGTGAGGCATATGTATATGTGCCCAATGAGAAAATATCAAAGTTGGAGAACAAGGCTACCAAATGTATCTTTATCGGCTATGGCATTGGTGTGAAGGGATACAAGCTTTGGAATCTTGATACTAAGAAGGTTTTGTACAACAGAAGTGTAATATTTTGTGAGCCAAAACCTTCAGTAGCTAATCCACAACTCGAGATAGATAAAAGAGAAAAGAAGAATGATGTAGTTTAGATTCCTCAAACTCCAGAAAAAGAGGAACTAAATGGTGTACCTAAAATTGAGGAGAGTTCAAGCAACTCTGAGAGTTTCTGAAGATGAAGAAGCACAACCTCAGCCAGTAAGAAGGTCCACACATGAAAAATGATAACTTGATAGATATGGTTTCTCTATGTTAGATTCAAACTATGCCTATGCTTTGATTACTAGCACTAATGAGCCTAGGACTATAAAAGAAGTGATTAGCATGTTTGATTCAAATTCCTAGTTGGAAGCCATGAATGAAGAAATGGAATCATTAAAGAAAAATGAAACCTGGGATTTGGTATCTTTTCTTGAAGGGTGAAAGTCTGTTGGCTGTAAATAGGTATTCAAGAAGAAGATTGGTCTATATGGCAGTGTAGAAAAGTATAAGGCAAGGCTGGTTGTGAAAGGTTTTTCACAGATAGAGGGAATTGATTATGGAGAAATATTTTCCCCTGTAGCAAAGTTGACATCTATCAGATTTATGTTATCATTGGCAACAACATATGACTTAGAGATTGAGCAGATGGATGTGAAGACAACATTTCTCCATGAAGAGTTGGAAGAAGAAATTTATATGTCCCAGCCTGAGCACTTCATTGAAAAAGGTAAACAAAGTCTGGTCTATAAATTAAAGAAATCTATGTATGATTTGAAGCAGTCTCCTAGAATGTGGTACCAGAAATTTGACACTTTTGTGTTGTCTATGGGATTTGTGAAATCAAAATCTGATCATTGTGTTTATTATAAATCTGAAAATGATCATGTGCTTATTATTACTCTGTATGTGGATGATATGTTATTCATTGGAAATAGTAAGTCTATGATTTCTGATCTTAAATCTCAGTTGTCTACAAAGTTCGAAATGAAAGCTTTGGGTGTAGCAAGGTATTCTAGGAATGGAGATAACCAGGAATAGAACAAGCATAAAGCTTTGGGTAAGTCAGAGTAAATATGTCAATACAGTCTTGGAGAGATTTGGTATGAATGATTGCAAGCAGCTAGTTGTTTCAGTTATGTAGGGAATAAAACTATCTGTTGAAGATTGTCCAAAGTCTGCTACTGAGATGGGGGACATGACCAAGGTACCTTATGCTAGTGTTCTTCATAGTTTAATGTGCACAATGGTCTGTACAAGACTAGACATTACCCAAGCAATGGGAGTTCTCAGTCGATTTATGGCAAATCCAGGAAGGACGCATTGGGATGCTGTGAAGAGAGTGTTCAGATATTTGAAGGGGACTTCAAAATATGCTCTGTGTTACCATGGGAGTTCGGTTACATCACAAAAAACACTCAGCATTCATGGATATGTTGATTCTGATTGGGCAGGGGGCATTGACAGCAGAAGATCCACTAGTGGATACACTTTCATCCTAAATGGTGGCGCAGTCAGTTGGATGAGCAAGCAACTAGTTGTAGTTGCTTTATCCACTATAGAGGCTGAATACATGGCAGAAACAAATGCCTGCAAAGAAGCAATTTGGCTAAGTCGATTGTGCTCTGATATTGGTTTCAATGCAGGGCAGATCACAATTTGTTGTGATATTCAGAGTACCATTTTTTTGGCAAAGAACCTGACTTTCCATGCCAGGACAAAGCACATTGATGTGCAGTATCACTTCATGAGGGATATGGTGGAAGATGGAAATATTTTTTTGGAAATGGTTGAAACTTTGAAGAATGTTGCAGATGCGTTAACAAAGCCAGTGAGCACGAACAAGTTTATATGGTGCACAAATTCAATGGGCCTTGGGGCCTATGATCGTCAATAATTTTTCCAAAGTCTAGAGGAAGCCAGGAAGTCTTCGTCAAGTGGGATCTTGTTGGGAACAGGTGCCTCAACTTTTGGCTTGGACCTCTCTAAAGACTTCATGAAATTCATCATCTTTCTTAGCCTCTACTTCTCTACCACTTAGAGTCTTTCATAGAGGTGCGGTATGGCAGTTTACCGCCTTACCGCGGGCCTCTATCAGTCTGTCTACGGTTGGACGGTGTCATCGCCATACCGTGGGGTCTCTATCTCAGGCTGGCAGTAGTGCGATTGACGGGCATAGTCAATGTGAAGCTTTACCTGCCTACCATGAAGGTTGTTCATTGATGGTGCAACAACATGGTGAAGGGTGGCGGTCAGGTTGACGGTTACCGCCTTACCATGGGTGTCACTCAGTGAAGCTATAGTGGTTGTGGTAAATGGTTGGAAATCTGCAAAGAGCGCTTACTGCCCTACTGCAATGGCCTTTTGGCCATGTCGCGGTGTCATGGTAAGCCATGGTGATCAGTCGGGATGGTTACCTCCTTATCGCAGAGGTCTTGCAGTCAAAGTGCAGTAGCACGGTGAATCCTGACACTCGGCACAGGCGGTCACCACCATACCACGGGATGTCTCATGGGGCTCGATGGTGGCACGATAAAGGTAGAAGATGGGCTGTCAAGGGCTTACTGCCACACTGTGAGGGTGTTAGGGCGGCCTTGTGGTTGGGTGGTGTCACTACCATACTATGAAGGCTTAGTCTGTGCCGAGCAGTAGCGCGGTACACCGCATTACCATGAGGGGTGGTTGACTAGCCTATGGTGGCACGATAAGAGAATCTCAAAGCTCGGGTGGCTGTTTTGACTCATGGTCAAAGCGATGAGCGAATGAGAAGGTGACGCATGGCAAGAAATCAATACCTGATTGGTTTATGTCTGGGGTGGTGAAGGTCAGTAAATGCTAGATGTGTCTTGACTGGTGACAAGATCCGATCAAGGCAAGAAAATTAATGCCTAGGTAGCCCAATGTAGAGAAGATCAATCAGAAGATCGGATTACTTGATTGGGTGATCGATGCATATTCAGACCTGCGATTGGTTGGAGTGTTAAATGCGATGTAAGACTTGTACAGTTGATTATATTTTTTGATATAAGTCAATCAAAGGGTGACGGTGAGAGAGTGAGACAGAGACGAACATGACATAATAGAATTGTATTGTATTCATTGTATACTTGTAGAATTATTATAATAGTGAGTCTATGAATACTCAAGTCTGTCGTTGTGAGATAGCTATCAGAGAGTGAGGACTGTGATCTTTGTATGAAATTTATTTTATTGTAATACAAAGTGTCTTCTCTTGGTGTGGTGTGTTTTTTCCCGAAAGGGTTTTCCCACGTAAATCTAGTGTTATCTGTGATTGCTTACTTTTGTTATCTCTTTTACTCTGTATGTGTTCATCTCAATTGTTTTAAGAATCTTTAAAACTGGTCTTTGCACTCCTTTATTGTATTAGCGTTAGGAAAGTGATTTTGCACCTCTATTTTCCTTTCAATTAATTGGATGGAGAAAGAAGAAACAAAAACTAATAAAATTTCATAGGTAGTTTTTGAGAGGAGTCTAAAACGGATTAATCTTCATCTCAAATATCCAAGGGTTAAGGTCTCAAGAAAGAAGAAATATTCTAGCAATGAGCCCACTTATTCAACTTAAACAAGGCAATACAAACAGTTGAAGAAAGGTACCAGACAGATAGAAGAACCTGCCCTAGCAATAGAATAAATCACAATGAAGAAGATTATTGAATCCTTGGAATAGGCTAAAGTCACTTATCAAGTTGTTGTTGCTGGGGTTGTTGCAGGTCTTGGTGTTAAACCCTTAGCTACTGTGTACCTTGGAGAGGAAACTACCCATGGATGTCCTTCTATTGTTCCTCTACAAACTAAGGATTCCCCTCCCATTGTACCTTTAACTATAGAATTTTCCCTAGTGATTGATGTAATAGAATCGCCTATACCCTCTAATTTTGAGGAAACTCCCCTTCAAGAAGACTTGCCTAAGAAAAAGGGAGAAGATGAAGAATATTTTGAGGAAGAGTCTGAGGTAGGAGATTTTGAGTTCGAGGAGGGGAACCTTTGGAATGAGGCAAAAATGAGCTATGTTTTGATTGAGGAGGAACAAAAAGAGATACTAGAAAGTGCTCAAAAGCTATCTTGTGAGGAAGAGGAAGCTGCAGAAGCACAAAAAAGGATAAAAAAGACAAATTAGAATAAGAGGAAGCTCATGCAATGAAGCTAGAATAGAAAAAATAAAGGGATGAAGAAGAAGCTAGACAAAAAGAATTAGACATGAAGAAGTTAGAAGAGATAAAATCTCAAAGTGAGAAGATAAAGCAAGAGAAACCATTGAAAGAGAAATATAAGAAACATAATACTTCTTCAAATCAAATGGTAGAGACAGTTTCTCCTACACCTCCCTCATCAACACCTTCAAGCACCCAGTAGGTAACACCTCAACCTACCACTCACATTGTTAAAGTTGAACTTGGAGAAAAAGCAACAAGTTTAGGTTTAGATAGTGACTTGGGATGATATGGTGAAAGAGGTTGATAAGGTAAAGCCCAAGAAGAATCCCTGAGATATTCATTCCACAAAGCTTACTAATGACAGGGACTTGATGGTACACATTGTAACTTCGGTGGCTAACAAATATGATAAGGAGTTGCAAGCCTCGAATTACCAAATTAGTATTGTTAATTTGGGTAAGCAAATGAGGACACTAGAAATGAACCTTATTAACATTGTAGCCACCTTGACAAAATTAAGGATGATTAAAGACAAGCAGGCCAAGGATGAGCTTAAGGCTCAGGTGGGACAGATGAAAATATTTTGGAAGGAACTCAACACCTCTACTTTTGAATAGCCAACACCATAAAAAATTATTGTATTAATGATTTGAAAGGAAGTAGATGAGTTGAGCACCATGAAAAGGAAAGTTACCTGGTTTGACAGTTGGTTTGATGATTTCAAGAAGGAAATTGAGAAGACTTTGGAGGAAGGGTATAAATAATATGAGGAATCCCTTATCCTTCTCAAGGAAGTAGAAGATAAGACAAATGAATGGTGGGAACAGGAGGAAAAGTACAAGAAGTACTTGAAATGATTAAAGACTATTGATAGAAAGCCTAGGGAAATGTTGATCTAGTTAGGAAGCTGAGGTGACAAGGATCCTAAATACCTCAAGAAATCTATTAGAATCACTACCTTCAAGTTTGAAGTACTTATTGAACATAGGAAAAATCTCCTCAAGTCTCAATATGACATAAGGCTTCATACATGTATATTTGATGAAATTGTTACACAGGTCACTACTAAAGATATACTCCAAAATAGATAGTGGAATTTGTTGCAAGAAATAAAGGATAATTGGGGTAAACACTTAGAACAACTAATAAAAGAAGCTGATAGAGCTAAAGGAACTCTCTTGGAAAAATTGATGAATATTAAGTTTGAAACTTGATAGGCTACAAAAGATATCAGCTAGTTGCAAGAAACAATTGTTATGGTTGTTGGGGAATTCAAAGAAGCTAAATTCAAGGTCAAATGGATCGATGGGTCTGATGAAGAGTATTTGAAGGTGTTTTTTTAGTAATTATGATGAGTTCCATGGGTTTCCAAAAGAGATTTGAAAATGAGAGGGAGAATATTCTATCTTTGTGAAAGGGATAAAGTCAAACAATGTCAACCATTTCCAGGCACACTGTGGACAACAGTTACATCCATATCATTTTTTTGGAAGGAAGTTGACTCCAGGTTACTTTTGATAGGCTAGGAAGAGGAAACATTTCTTCAATATGAACAATAGTCAACTCCATATCAATTTTGACTATGTAAGAATGGGGTGTACTTCCCCAGTTTCAGTAATTTCAGTAAAATGAAGACTCTTACTCAATTGGAAGCACCCCCTATAATTGTGGATATGGGCCCCAATTGATGGATTGTGATTTTTGAAAGGAGAAATTAATGTTTAATTCTATCTATAAGTTTAGAATTTCTCCTCATTGTAAAGGTCAGAAAATTGAAGTCAAATTGGAAAATTGTAAAGGTCATAAAATTGATCTATGAATTCTATGATGAGCTTGTGATGTTATTGAAAAATAATTTTTTTTTAAAATGATGATGAATGGTGTTACATATATTAAATCTGCATTGTGGATGAATGTGGTTGCATGAACCTTTTGTGAATAATTTCATTCTACGGTTTTGATTAATTAGGAAATGTTCGTTACAGAAATTGCATGTCTAAATTTAAGGAAATGTTTGTTCACATATTATTGTTCCAAAGACTTGATCTATCTTTTTTTGTTTATTTGAAAACCTCCTATTAGAATGATTCATAATATCTAGTTTGTACCATTATAATAGCAAAGTCCCCTTGAATATTATAGTTGCATGAATCACTGAATGATGACAACACAATTGAGAACCAACTACCGAGGCCTTGGCAGATAGGTGGTTTAATATTAGCTATCTTTTTCAGGATAAATATAATAGAGATATTATATTTAATGTTGCTATGTTATTTTGACCATCAATAGAATTGGTGCTAGAAGGAGGTCCCAAAGGAACAAACTGGAGTGAATTGGTTCATTTTCACTGGATAGGTTTGAACAAGTTCTAAAATTTTCTCTCAATCTAGAGCCATTAGTTGAACTCTAATCTTCTACTCGACCCAGAATGTGTAGGACTCCAATCTCGCCACCATTAACAACACCACTCACTCCACCTAAATTTCCATTGATACCACAAACGATACTACCCAACCCACCACCACTAATGGCATTCTTTGTGAATAATCCCTCGCCACTGGGAACAATTCCCAATGGTATACATGAGATGTCCAAAAATCTAGAGAAGTTTTTTCCTCAGTACACCCATGGGGAATCTCAAAGTGGAGAAGAGAACATTCAAGAATTTAAATATGTGTGCACTCGGGCTCAGATAATACATCACGATGTGGCATGTATATTTTTTCCTTACTCATTGGGAGATATGGCTTACAACCGGTACCTTAATCTTCCTACCAGATCCATTCTCAATTGGACCAATTTGGAGGATGCCTTCATCATCAATTCTAGGTCTATGTAGACCCGACCATCCTATATCACAATTTTTCCATGATTGGGAAGGATCCACATGAACCCTTACCTCTATTCAACACAGAGTTCTAGAGAATGTACATGTGAATACACAAACCATACATAGTAGTTGAGAATATCACCATTCAAGAATACCTTAAGGACATAGACCCATTGATAGTTTTATTCATACAAATAACTTACACTCCCACATAAATAGATTCATTGTCCAAAGTATACCACCTAGCCATCAAACTGCAATAGCATGTAAGTTCCCAACTAGGTGGTATGGAATTAACACTACCTACCTTGGGGTATCCTGGAATGCCCAATTAGATGAATATAATTAACAATGCTTTGGCTAGTGGAACCCCACTGTTCAACACAATCCCAAAGATGTCTAATTCGGCCTATGGACCCTTGGCTGAAATACATCCTCCACCTGTGTTACCATGGGTCAATAGTGGAACCTTAAATTCCTCCCAACAACAACAAAATTATTAAAATCATGTGGGAGGATCAAATACAACAATGAACTTTCCAACCGCCACAATTGCAAAAAATGAGCGGATTGCTCATTTGTCAATAGAGTTGAAAACTCTGAAGAAAACCTTGTCTCAAGTGACGAATGAGATGACCCAGTTCAAATTGAACCCCCTCAAAACAAAAAAAAAACCAGTACTAAAATTAGGGAGGGTATTCCAATCAAAATAATTACTCCAACCAAAGCACCAACCAAAATCAGTGAACCTTCTAGAACCAAAACTTCCAAAACCATAACTATTAGAATAGAATAGAGGATACAACCAAAGACCCAACAACATAAAATGGGACACTAGACCAAACAATGGAGGAATTCCTCATAATTATCAGGCCAATGAAGATAAAATACATACTAAAAATGTTGCAGATTTAAACTTCATGACTAACTGGTGCAGATTACATGATACTGCTACACATTCTAAGGTTAATTTCCCAAAGGTAGAAAAAAATGGTTAAGATGGTTCAGGTAGATACCACCATGGCCTTTGAGACCTATGATGACTTTCAGTTCTTGTTCCCAGATGAAAACAAGCCCAAAATTGATACATGCGACACCCAAGCTTTTCAAGAAAAAGGCAACCACTTTATGAGGAATCCCTTTACCATGTCTGCTCCTCCATCCAACAACATGGTACCCCCAAATCCAAGGGAAGATAACAATCCACCTCCACCCAAAGGGCCACTTGAGATTCCAAATAGAGGTAATTTTGCTTTCTTCCCTAAACAACAATATAATAATAACATGGAATATGATTTGATTTCAAAAATGCAGAAGAAAAAAACCTCCCTATCATTCTTTAACTTTCTAAAGTGGTGTCCTACCAAATGTGACCTTGTGTTGAATGATTTGAATGAGGTAGATTAGTCAAAGGAAAAAACAAAATGACTCCAGTTGTTGAGGCGAATGCAACCTTATATAGGGGAAAGGTAGGAACAACATTGTTCTTGTTAAGTTTGAGGATCTTTGGGAAGAACCTACATAACATCCTGTTAGATTATAGATCCTCGGGTAATTTTATGCCATTTTCCATTTTTAATAAATTAGGCTTGACACCAGTTCAAACTCATAAAAAGGTTATACATTTGGATAAAACTAAAGTGAACATTGTAGGGGAATCGAAAAATGTGCACATACACATTGGATCAGATCCAAGGATTCAAAGTTACATGGATATTCAAAATTTTCACATTCCTAAAATGTATGGCATGTTGTTAAGAAAGGATTTGATAAAGATCATTGGGGGCATCTTTCATTGTACTTCTCGCACATGTGGCTACCATGGAAAGGCATGGCAAGTCAAATCAAGATAGAGAGTGAACCTCGCCCAAAGCACATGATCACATAGTATGACCACCCTAATGAGGTAGCTTATTTAGAAACTTAAATAGGTGTTTATAGAAGGGACGAGGCCATGACCTTTTTGATTCTTGATTCTAATCAAGTGCAACCCTTTGAAAATAATGATTCAATGACTACCATCAACCAAGAAGTGTTAATTCATAAACTACACCAAGACAAACTGGTCTTGGGAGAGGAGGCATATTATTGGAGCTTGTTACTCCCAAAATTGGTGTAGGGTTCACTATTAGAGTCATTCTAAATTAATGTTCCAATGTTGTTTAGATACCTTGAATCACGTTTATTAATTAGTGGATACCCAAAACAAAAAGTTTACCACCATCCCAAATCAGTTTTTGTTGAAAACTAATGTTGCATCTATTTTGATAGGAACGAGCAATACATAAGGAAGTATATTACCATTCACCAACCAACCCTTTGTCCTACATAATTATACAACCCAAAGTTAGAGAATCTTAGTAGAGGTTAGATACCCCTACACCTACTCATCTTTTAATTCAAAAGAAATACTTAGAGGAAAGGTGAGTTGCAAAAGGGATAATTGTAAGGAGTTGTAGGAGATAGTTTTTGCACCTATTTAATTTGAATAAAGTACCTAATAGTCCTTAAGTACAAAAATCCCCTGACCTTAGCATCCCAAACCAGTTAGATCCACCACCTGCTTCCCTTAAGAAACTTCTTCGGACTGACCTAAAGAAAGAAATTCTAGCCCAAGATCAACTATGGACCCTCAAATTTGACGGTTCTAAATCCAAAATAGGGAGTGGTGTTGGAGTAGAACTAACCAACCCGAAAGTAAAAACTTACTTTTCTTCTTATAGGTTACATTTTGGGTGTACTAAGAATGTTGTAGAGTATGAGGCACTGGCTAGGGGAATGATGTTTTCACATTAGAAGAAAGTAACAACCCTTAGAGTGATGGGAGATTTTGAAGTGATCGTCAAATAGGTTCGTAGCTAGTACATGTGCCACAAAAAAATATTGATTGCATACAAAAACAGGGTATGGAATCTAATTGAAGATTTTGAGGCTTTTGGCATTAAGTTGATTCTCTGATAAGACAACCAAATTGTAGATGCACTGGCTGTAGTAGCTAGTACCCTGGAACCTATGCAAGATTCCAAGCTAAAGAGGTTTTATGTGGAGTTAGTGTCAATTCTATCCATTCTTGATAATGTTCAAAATATTCAAGTTTTCGATGACAATCAACACATCCATGTATTTTTGGAAAGTTCAAACATCTTTGAAGGACAAACCATTGGCGTGTCTAATAGAGAGGATATTGGTATCTAGAGGATTGTGATATAGAGGGCATAATTAATTTGAAAAATAATAGTATCCACAAGGGAATGGTAGCACTAGAAAGGATCTTTGATTCTAATCCTCAGGCCCACGAGAAACTACCTACAGATACTGATGGGGGAAAGTATGAAACATACAACTTGGTAGATTCAGGCCCAAAGAGAAATGTATTCATTGGGAAGACTTGTCTAAAGGACATCTGAGATAAAATCTTGAAGGTGTTGAAAGAAGAAATCACAACAATTGCTTGGGGATATGAGGACTTAGAAACATTTGACACTTTGGTGATAACTCATACTATCCCTTTAAATCCTCAAAAAAATCCATTCCATCAGAAGCAATGCCCAGTTAATGCCTTAATTGAACCATTGATCCTTAAAGAGGTGCAAAAATTATTGTCAACCAAAATCATTTTTCTTGTAAGGAATTCAACTTGGGTTGCAAATCTAGTGCTTGTGCACAAAACGAATGGGGAAATCAGGCTATGTGTCAATTTCAAAAATTTGAACAAGGCTTCAGAAAAGGACAATTACCCTCTTCCTTCCCTCAACAAAGTCTTACAAATAGTCAATGACTCACAAATGATGTCCTTCCTAGATGGTTATTCTAGATGTAACCAAGTGTTAGTCAATTATGAGGATAGAATGAAGCCCACTTTCATGACCAAGTGGGGAACATTTTCCTACTGAAGGATGCCATTCAGTCTCATTAAAACTGGAGCCACCTTTCAGCGTGTGATGGATGTGGATTTTAAGGATATGGTAGGTAAATGTACCATTATTTATATGGATGATTTGACCATCTTTTCCAAGAATAGGGAGGACCACATTGTTGATTTATCAAAGGTTCTCAGAAAATGTATAAAGTATGGTGTCTCCCTGAACCCAAAGAAATGTGTGTTCGAGGTATCAGAAGGGAAACTGTTGGGTCATATAATTTTAGAAAGATGCATTTCAATAGACCCTGATAGAGTGGAATCTATCCTGAAGCTACCTATGCCAAGCAACAAGAAAGAGATGAGATCTTTCTTCAAAAATATAAACTTCATAAGGAAGTTCATAATTAGGTTTGCAAAAAACTATCAAGCCCCTTAATGAGATGATGAATAAGGATGTGAAGATTGAATGGAGTAATGATGTCAAGGCTTCCTTTTCACAAATCAAATAATCGATCTTAGAAGCACCATTGTTAACTAGCCCCAATTATTTATAGCCTTTATATATTTATTCTTTTGTATCTGACCATTCATGTGTTGCTATTTTGACACAACAAAAAGGTGAAGGGGATGAACAACCAATAGCCTTCATGATTTTCCCATTCAAAAATGATGAGATCAGATACACACCATTGGAGAAGAAAGCCTTCACATTGGTAAGGGCTGTTAAAAAATTCCACCATTACATCCTATGCAGCCAAATCACCGCCATCATTCCAGACCCAACCATGAAGTCCCTTCTTGTGCAGAGTGAATTGGGGGAGAGAAGGGGAAAGAGGATGGTGATCCTAAAAGACTTTGACCTCAAAATTCACCCTATAAATTTGGTCCAAGGATAGGGCTTGTCCAGAGCAATGGCTGATGTTGAATCCAAGATCACTTATCAATAGTATATGGTGTAGTCATTCATAGGAGATCTATGGTATTATGTTTTGATTTTTCTATTACTCAATAAAAAGTGTCTTGATGGGATGAATATGATGTAGAGAAGGGCACTAAGATTGAAGAGTTCTCACTATATGATCAAAGGAGGAGCCTTGTACATAAATAACTTTGAAGGTTTTTTTTTTTATATGGATCAGTAGCAAGCAAAGTATACCATTGGTGAATTTCATGGCAGACATGGTACCGATCATAGTTCAACCAATGCAATGGCACATCATTTCTTGATATCAGGCTACTATTGGCCTCATGTGTTTTGATATTCTCATCAACATGTTAGGACATGGCATACATGTCAAACTTCAACATCCAAAGAGTGCAACCTGATGATGCCCTTGCAACTTATATATGAGGTAAGACTATTTTCCCAATGGGTGTTGGATTTTTTTGGGGTAATTAATCAAAATTATTCTATAGTTCATAGGTTTATCTTGACTGCAATGGATTACTACACATGGTGGATCGAGGATCAAGCTTACAAAAACTACACCACCGATGTGGTTATTGAATTCCTCAATGAACATATATCATCACCACGTTTGGGGTACCATTTTCTCTGGTATGTGATAACGGCCCAACCTTTCTTTTGTACAATTCATTCAATGGGAGTTCAAATATAAGATTGTTTTGAAGTACTTTTCCAACTATTATCTACGGGGAAATGGGGTAGTTGAGTCTACTAATAAGAATTTGTTGGAAGTAATGAAAAAGTTGTTAGAAAGTAATCCTAGGGACTGGAACACATAGTTGAAGTTTGACTTATAGGTAGATAGGACTGGAATTAAATCTATCCTAGGAAACTCACCATTTAAATTAGTTTATGGACAAGACCCGGTCTTTCCTATCAATCTGCAAATACCTGTTTTATAGTTTATGCAAGATTTCTATTCTAATAATAATAGGATAGAGGTCAAATTAACTAATTTACTTAATCTAGAAGAATAGAGGGATGCTTCCCTATAACAATTTTCCAAACATCAGGTTGTGGTCAAATGTTGGTTTGATAAGAGAGCCAAAATCAAGGCCTTTAGGATATCAAACATTGTGTTGCTATGGGATAAGGCCAAAGAGAGGAAGGGTGATCACCATAAGGTTGATAGACTTTGGTTAGGACCATACCAAATCTTTGAGATCATTGGCAAGAATGTTTTTTGACTTAGCACCTTAATGAGAGAACCTGTTCCATTTCTAGTCAATGAGTAGTTTCTCTAGTATTACTTTGGCCTGTGAAGGCCTGAACATCCATCCTTTGTATATATGTAGTTTAGTTGTTTTCTTATTTTTTTTGTTTTGTTTGTTTGGTTTCCTTTGTTTTTTGTTTTTTTGTTTCTTTGTTTGTTGTCTTTCGTTGTTTTCTTTTTGTTTCTAGGGCCTTTCATTTTTATCATTTTGAAATAATGGGTAGTTTTTCAAAGAATACTAAGGATATCATGATAGAGAAATTGATTTAGGTATTTTTAAGTATATATGTCATTCTTTTTCATTTCAAAACTTATATTTTATGTACATATTAATGATAGTTTGAAAGGTTAGAGAAAAAAGGTATAGTCTAAGTGATCTTATAAACCACAGTTGGATCTTACACGTATTAGATACAATCATTTATTTCCTTGAAGCTCTATCTATCTTAGGATGATTATATTCTTGATTCAGGTGAAAAATCTAAGTCCCAACGCTATCATGAGGTCCACCATAGTTCTCAAACTAATTTTTAGATTACTATGTCTGAGTATTGAGGAAAAAGATAAGAAAATAACTACTTCAAGGAAAGCCAATAAAAAGAAAAGAAAAGGAGAAAAGCAAAAAAATTACAAGTAAACTCAGTATTATAAGGGTGATTCAAGTATCTTTACTAGGGCTATGGATGCCTAGATGGTAGTAGAGTAATGATTTGAGAGAACTAAATGTATCTTTGTTGGGCTATAAACACCTAGCTGGTAGTGGAGAAATGCCCAAAATATCATTACATGACAGCTAAAGTGAACCACCACATGTAGCTTGAATCTAAATACAGTTGTTTCAAGGATAGCTAAATTATTTAAGGAGGGGATGTACCATGAATGCACACACTCAGATTCAAAGTGGTTATATTGATTCATAATTTGAGATTTCAACTCAACCTTGTTTGTTGTAGGTAATCATGCTCAAGGTAAAATATTCATAAACCAAAGGTTTTGGGTGAACAAATTCATTAATATCTTGAAAATGGGTAAACCATTTTCCCAATGAAGTCACCAATTGTTACACCCTACATAACCACCCCATTTTTTTTTGGTCAAAATGGGTCCCCCTTTTTTGTATTTGTCTTTGGTTTCCTTGTTTGAGATTTCTTTCCAAAAAGTGAGTTCAAGTTTTCTTTCCAATTTCTATCCCTGTTTTTTTCCTTGCTTTTGTTTTTGTTCTATCAGGGTTTGAGTATTAGACCAAAACTGACACTTAACACATTTACTAGGTTTTAGTGTTGGCTTCTTCTCGATCCCATTCCATGTGCTTTGTCTTGTTGTTTTTGTCTTGGTTGGAGTGGGGTTTTGGATCGAAACTATCACCTTTCACTTTCCAAAGGGTGATTTCCAATTTTCATCCCAATCCCAACCTTTGTGTCCTTGTGCTCTTTTTGGTCTTTCGAAATAAGGTTTTGGAATGAAATCGGAACCAAGAACCTTTATGAGGTTCTTGTTCCAAGTTCTATCCCTATCCCATTTTATGACTCTGTTTATCTTTGTGTTTCAGAACCAACATTAGATTAGAACTAGAACTAAGAACCTTTCCAAGGTTCTTGTTCCTAGTTCCATCCCAATACTGATTCTCATGTTCCTCTTGCTTTTTGCTTGTTGGGTTCAGATTTTGGAACTTTGCATTTGTTGAAGGTTTCAATGTCGTGTTCCTTCTTAATCTTGACTTTCACCTATCTTTGTTTTCATGATGGTTCATTTATGATCTCCACCCTGATCCCAAGGCCTGAACTGTTGTATATTAATGGCTACCTTTTTGCATGCATGAACCATTTAATACTCTCATAGCTCCTTGATTTTCATTCATTATTGCTTGTGTATTTTGACAGAGTAAAGGGTTTGAGATTGAGGTCGAGTTTGCTGGATTTTTCACTAGAGGTTGTTGGATTTTTCCATTTCAATTATTGAGGTAGGTGTTCTTGTTTTTGCATTCTTCTTTTCTTTCTTTCATGTTTGTTGTTTTCTCATCCTTTTAGCTGGTTTGTGCTTTTTCTTTCGTTTCTTGTTTTAGTGGATTTTTGTTGCTTGTTTCTTGTTTTCATCAAACCCTTTTGTTTGTTGGCATTTCTTTTATTTTGTGTTTTCTTTGTTTTTGTTTTTCTTGTCTTTTCCTTCATGTTTTGGGTCAAGTTTTTTGTTCCCGTCATGCCCTAGTTTGGCTAGGGTTTCCATACCGCTTGATTGATTGTGTTCAGATTTTGAGAATTTTAAAAATCGTCGATAGTTACAAATTGTGAGTTGAAACCATATATTTTCTTGCATCAAATTCTTGAAAGAAATGGAAATAAGGTTAGATTTTTGAATTAGTCTTTATGAGAGTTCTAAAACTATCCCAAACTCAATCCTAAAGGTATGTTTTAAAATGTTGTTAAATTTATTAAATTGCCTGATTATTTGGTTTTGGTACCAATCCCGATTTTTGATCTTTGATCAAAATCAGAGTTCCAATCAGAGCCTTTCTATGTTCAAGGTTTTTGTTAAAATATCAACGTTTTCCCTAATTCTGATCTTCGCATTATTATCGAGATCAAACTTCGAAAGGGAACCAAACCCTTGACATAGTATTAAGTTCTGGTACTAGTTGATATCTTAATTCTAAATTCTGATAGAGTGTCAAGATCAAAACTCAGAGTAGACTCATACCCACTCATGTTTTGAAAGGTCCAGTTCTATATTACATCCAGATTCGGGCTTCCGATAACTCTTTGAGATCAAACTTTGAAAGTGAACCTAACTTCCGGTGCCATGCTAAGTTCTAGTACCTTATACTATCTCAACTTTGACTTTTGACCTCTGGTCAGGATCGAAACTCGGAGTGAAAATTGAACTACTTCCATTTGCTAACTCCCAGTTTTGGATCCAATCTTGATCTCGACTTCCGAAATGTTTTCTTCTAAGGTTTTGATGCAAAACATGAACCTGATCCTAATTCTTGATAGGTCTATTTTTGGACTCCAAGTGCTTAACCCAAACCCGATCCTGATGTATGACAAGTATTATAAGAAGGGTTAGTAATCACAATCAAGGTGTGATCTTGATCATGACTTCCGAAAGTACAAACATATTATCTAGGAAATCAATCTCTTTAGATCATAGGCTTTCAATGTAAAATGTATATGATGTCTAACTTTTTCTTTACTCATATTGTATAATGAATGCCATTATTTGTAGGTTTAATTAATTTTTTTCATTAGAAGAGGATACTAAAACTGAAGAAGTGCAAGAAGTGCAAAGGAAAAAGGAGGACAAAGGGGACAGAGACCTAAAAATTTGAAACTAGAAAAGATGCCCCTCACTATGAAGTACATATATCAAAGAAATCTAGTCCCCTTGAAGTTCGGTTCAAAAGTAATGGAGATAACAAACACATTGGTTGGTCATATTGAACTGCAATAGTTTGTTAAAGATACTTTTGTAGAGGATTCCAATCCAAGAGAAAAGAAAATTGCTAACTCAGGGTTAGCACACATATCTTCATTTCTCATTGTTGTACACTACCCTGAATTTATATTAGCAGCTACAAATGCCTATAATTCAACTTAAAGAAAATGAATTGATTCTTGGGGCAATGATATCATTGATTTTTCACTGGGGATGATGAGACTACTGTTTGATTTTCCTCCTTATCCTAACCTCAGAATCATGACCAAGACCCAAGCACTGACACAATATAAGAAAGATGTAGAGGGCAATAAGGCATATATCAATAAGAGATCGTTAAAAACTAAGAAGTCTGTAATGAAGCTGCCAACAAAGCTTAAGAGCTCTGATTTCTTAGCTGAGGTAGGTGAAATTATTACTCTATTATACAAGGAATTTGGAAAGAGATACACACATTCCTTTAAGGATTGGATGTTCTCATTTATTTAGATCATTATTGATGGAAAAAAATACTTGGATTGGGGACAAATGGTGTCAAATGCAATTCACGATCAAATTACTTAAGTGAAGGATATCAAAACATTCTATATGAGCTCCTATGTTATATATTGTGCTACTAGGATGGGAAATTTCCAAGGATTAACTCCAATGGGTGTGCTTGAAGAGGAAAATGGATAGAATAAGGTCTAGAAATACTATGTTCAATTGGAGCTCAAGAAGGTAGAAAGACATTTCAAAAGAGTAAACGATTCCTTCTTATATGTGGTGATCAATCAACTAATTGGAGATGTAGGTTTTAGATTGTCTAAGGAAGCCATGTATTTTGTGGAAAAATGAGGAATTTGGTCCATTCAATACCCCAAAAGTACTTATATTAGGTTACTTGATTTTTATAAGGCTCCTTTCAAATTTCCAAGGTATTGTAATGATAAGATGATATTAATGGAATTCTCCAAGCAGGCAGCTAAAGTAAATACTAAGTTCTCAGAGAAACACAAAGCACACTACCATTCTTTCCCTATGGAGTTAGGATTTTATTTATGCCAATCAACAGTAGCAACCAAGGCAGCAACGAAAGAGTTTTAGGTCTGCAATCTGAAGTTTTATGAAGAAAGGAAGAACTATGATCCTAAAGGAAAGATGAATGAGATATATGATTCAATGTTTCCTTACCATGAAGACCACCTTGAGGATTTTTGGGCCAACTTGCAAGACCAATTTGAGGTTAGAAAAAGAGGATATGAAAGATTGACCATTCCTCAAATGAGGATATTTTGTATCAAGGAAGATATATTAGAGGGAATTTTAGATGATGGAATTCTTCTTGATCCTTGGTATGAAATGAATCAAGTAGCTACAAAGGATTTGGATCTAATTAATTGGATGGAGAAATGGAGTCTAAAATGGATTAATCTTTGTCTCAAACAACCAAGGGTTAAGGTCTCAAGAAAGAAGAAAGATTCTAGTAGTGAGCATTCTTCTTCAACTGAAACAAGGAAATACAGAAGGTTGAAGAAGGGTACCAGGCAAATAGAAAAACCTACCCAACAACAAAATAAATCACAATAAAAAAGGTTACAGAAGCCTTGGAATAGGGTAAAGTCACTTATCAAGTTGCCACTACAGGGGTTGTTGCAAGTCTTGGTTAAACCCTTAGGTATTGTGTACCTTAGAGAGGAAACTTCCCATGGAGATCCTTCTACTATTCCTCTACAAACTAAGGATACCCCTCCTATTGTACCTTCAATTACAAAAGTTTCCCCAATGATTGATGTAATGAAATCACCTATACCCTCTAATTTTGAGGAGAATCCCCTTTGAGAAGACTTGCCTAAGAAAAAGGGAGAAGATGAAGAATATTTTGAGGAAGAGCCTGAGGTAGGAGATGCTGAGTTTGAGGAGAACCTTTGGAATGTGGCAGAAATGAGCCATGTTTTGACTGAGGAGGAATTGAAAGAGATCAAAAATTTCTCAAAATATAGCTACTGAGGAGCTAGCTCGTGAGGAAGAGGAAGTTGTTGAAGCAAAAAAGAAAGCTAAACAAAAAACGTAGCATTAGAGGAAGCTCATGCAATGGAGCTAGAACAAAAAATAGGGATGAATAAGAAGTTGCACAAAAAGAGTTAGAGATGAAGAAGTTAGAAGAGATAAAATCTCAAACTGAGAAGATAGAGTAACTGAAATTGTCCAAAGAGAAAGATGAGCAACAAAAGAATTCTTCAGAGAAAATGGTAGAGACAGTTCCTCATACACCTCCCTTGTCAACACCTCTAAGAACCCAACAAGTAACACCTCAGTCTATCACTCTTCCATGGTTAAAGTTGAACCTGGAGAAAAGGAAGAAAGTCCAGGTTCAACCGATGACTTGGGATGATATGGTGAAAGAGATTGATAAGGTAAATCCCAAGAAGAAGCCCCAAACTATTCATTCCACAAATCTCACTGATGATGAGGACTTGGTGGTAGACATTGCAACTCCAGTGGTTGAAAAATATGATAGGGAGTTGCAAGCCTCACATTACCAAATTAGTACTATTAATTTTGGTAAGAAAATGAGGACACAACAAATGAACCTTATTGACATTGTAGCCACCTTGACAAAATCAAGGATGATCAAAGACAAGCATACCAAGGATGAGCTTAAGGCTCAGGTAGGACAGATGAAAATATTTTTGAAGGAACTCACCACCTCTACTTTGGAACAACCAACACCATTAAAGGTTCCTATATTAATGAGCCAGAAGCAGGTAGATGAGTTGAGAACCATGAAAAAGAAAGCTACCTGATTTGACAGTTGGTTTGATGATTTCAAGAAGGAAATCAAGAAGATTTTGGAAGAAGGGTATAAAAAATATGAGGAAACCCTTACCCTTCTCAAGGAAGTAGAAGAGAAGACAAAGGAATGGTGGGAAGAGGAGGAGAATTATAGGAAGTACTTGAAAGGATTGAAGACTATTGATATAAAGCCCAGGGAAATGTTGATTGAGTCAAGAATCTTAGGTGACAAGGATCTTGAATACCTCAAGAAAGCTATTAGAATCACTAAATTTAGGTTTGAAGTACTTATTGAACACAAGACAATTTTCCTCAAGGCTCTATATGACATAAGGTACAGGCATATTCAAGGGAATTTTTACACAAGTCACCACTAAAGATTTACCCAAAAATGGATAGTAGAATTCATTGCAAGAAATAAAGGATAATTAGGGTAAATGGTTAGAATAGATGATAAAAGAAGGTGATGGACTTGAAGGAACTCTCTTGGACAAATTGATGAATATTAAGTTTGAAACTTGATGGTTTGCAAAAGATATTAGCCAGCTACAAGAAACAGTTGTTGTAGTTGTAGGGGAATTCAAAGAAGCTAAATTTAAGGTGGAATTGATTGATGGGCCTGATGAAGAGGTTCTAAAGGTGTTTTTAGATAATTATGATGAATTCCATGGGTTTCCAAAAGAGATTGGAAAATGAGAGAAAGAATATTCTATCTTTCTGAAAGGGATAAAGTCAAACAATGTCAACCATTTCCAAGCACCCTATGGACAACAGTTAACTCTAGATCAATTTTTTTTCAAGCAGTTCACTCCAGGTTACTTTTGACAGGCTAGGAAGAGGACACATTTCTTTAGTATGAACAACAGTCAACTCTAGATCAAATTTGACTATGTAAGAATGAGGTGTACTTCCCTAGTTTCAGCAGTTTCAGCAAAATGAAGACTCTTCCTCAACTAGAAGTGCCCCCTATAATTGTTAATCTAGGCCTCGATTGATAGATTTCGATTTTTGAAAGGAAAAATTAGTGTTTAATTCTTTCTATAAGTTTATAATTTATCCTCATTGTAAAGGCCAGAAAATTGAAATCAAATTGGTTGCCTAAGACAAGACATTTTTATTTTTATAGATTTTATGCAAATAGTTAAACATTTTTTATAGTTTTAATGCAAGTGGTTAAAATTCAAAAAAAAATTAGTTTAATGGTGATGACAATAGATAATGGTTTTCCATATGCCAGTGGATCTTGTTGTGCGTAAATGTTTCTTAAATTGGTGAAAATCAATAAAAAGATACCAAATTCAAAACTATCTATTGCATTATCTATGGATGTTATTTTCTTATTGTTTATTGATTTATAAATTTTGTGATGAGCTTGTGATGTTTTATTTTATTTTATTTTACATATATTAAATATACACTGTGGATGAATGTGATTGCATGAACCTTTTGTGAATTATTTCATTCTATAGTTTTGACTAATTAGTAAATGCTCATTACATAAATTGCATGTCTGAATTTAAGGAAATGTTTGCTCACATATTGTTGTTCCAAAGCCTTGATCTATCTTTTTCTATTTATTTGAAAACCACCTATTAGAATGCTTCGTAATATCTAGTTTGTACCATTATATCAGCAAATTCCCCTTGAATATTACAGTTGCATGAATCATTGAATGATGATAGCATAATTGAGAACCAACTACCGAGACCTTGGAAGATAGGCGGTTTAAAATTAGCTATCTTTTTCAGGAGAAATAGAATAGATGTATTTTGTTTAATGTTGTTTTGTTATTTTGACCATCAAGAAGTAACTTTCCCCACTCCTTCCTCACACATATGTGACTATAATAGCTTGAAGGTATATTAGCCATCCACCTTGTCCCTCAAATTATCACACATGTGCAAGCATACATTCTATAAAATTCCACCTCTCATGCTCACACATGTGAGAATTTCCAATCCATCAAGCAATCTTGTGTCACTAAAAATAGTTTCTTGTCGTATCTAGTTTTCTCCTTGTTGTTTTTGTTGTAGGATTTTATGGTAAAATTTTGAAGAATTTATATATGTTCAAGGCCATTTGATTACTTCTCCTTAAAGAAGAGCCAAAAGGGTATCCACATTTCAAGTTTGAGGAAGATCTGATGAAAATGGAGCAAGTTATGAAGTTGTGGAGTTTTAGCTTATGTTTGGATCTACAAAACTTTTGGCATGTCTTGATTCCCCCTGAAACCTCACTAATTTCCTTCAAAATTCCTTCTTCCATCGACCACTAATGCATGTTGAACATGCAAATTTTGACCCCTACTAGACTTGTGGAACTTCCTTTCTCTATTAGACTTTATTTGATTCCCCATCGCATCTTTTCCAAATCCTAAGGATCCTCAATTTCCTTTAGTTTTGTATTGGCACAAAATTCTCCACATATTTGATAGTTGCAGAACACTTACCCTATTATGGATCCCATTGTTTTCCCTGCAATATATTGATGGTCTATTATTCCTTGTAGAACTTGTAGTAAAACATCCTTATTATTCCAGATTCACATCCAGTTACCCTTCAAAATATTGTAATCATCTTGGTGACCCTCAAATACCCATAATTCCTCTTCTCACCTAATTTCTTGCAATATTTCCTAATATAAAAATTCTCTTTAATTTTGGATCCATCCATTACCCCCTTGAATTTCCATAATATCCATTTGAATATGATTTTCCCATAATTTTTGACAAAGAGGAGCTTTCCTTGAATCCATCCTGATACTCCTTGAAATCTTGTAATTGTCCCTTAGGCATATTTTTAGCATACAAAATCTTAAGTGAGACTTTTATGAAGATTGGACATATCCAAGACCCCCTTAAAATTCCTTAATCATGTCAAAAAAACTATTATTTTCTGCAAAGTGATGAATCGTAAAACAATTTGTGTTATATGGATATACCTACATACCCCTTGGATCTATACAATTTCCTTTAGAATGCCAAGAAAATAAAAGTAGGTGATTATAAAAAACTTTCATGTGTATCTCTAGAGCCAATGAACGATTGCCACATATCTCATCATTTCAATTCATAGTGTGGTTACCACCTTTTTCAAGTTCTCTACAAATTTGGGATTTGAGTTCTTTTGGATGACTTCTTCTACATGTGTTGGGGTTTGCAAAGGGTTTTAGAATGAGGTTTTGGAAAAACTTATGGTTCAGTTCATGAATGGTGTAAGGATTGGAAGCTAGGTCATATATGAAGGAAAATATGAATGTATATTAAAGTATTCCTAATGTAATGGATAGGTTGTATTTCAATAAATAATCATTTTAATATGGTGTTTTAAAATGTGTTTTATTATTTTATTTGCATGATTAGGAAATCTAATTAGACCCCTTGGTCATACTCCATCAAATTGTATCAAAGAAAGTTGTTCACTATCCTCTAATAGAGATAAAGTTTGGTAGAATGGCACATAGTTCCTCCACTAAGAAAAAGTGGGTACAAGAAGTGTTAAGATGTGCATCTTCCAAAAAATTGTTTGGTAGAGGGTAGGTGTGTGAGTAAGGGTTTTATTTAAGGTGTGAGAAACATGTAACTATAGAGCGCATAAGCTCTAAATTTTATGTGTTATAACTATACGTAGGTGGGTGTAGATCATAGAAGTTGAGATTGTGGAGGAATTTGTTGCATGAAGAAGCATTTAGAAGTTATAATAAATTCTCATTGAAAAAAGAATTTACAAAAAGAAGAAAGAAGTGGATAGAAAAAAATATCACTAGAAGAGTTTAGGCATAAAATTTGTCTCAAGAAAACCCTAGAATTGTTTTTTCAAACAAGGAGATTTTGTAATTATAGAGGCTAGAAAAGGAGGCACGAGAAGCTAAAAAGGTATATTTGTTTTAAGAAACTCTATTGAAATATTGTGAGGGATTTGTTGTAGGAAGAATCTATAACTGCAAAGGGTTAATACCCTAGAGATAGGATAATTTGTTGCAAGTGGAATATTGTAACTATAAAAGTGAGTGCAAGATTCCCTAGAGGGTATGCAGAAGATTGTAAAACTATGAATATTTTGTTGCAAGTAGAGTCGTATAATTGCAAATGGTTGATACCTTAGAATTGGAGATTATTATTGCAAGTGAAACTTGTGATTGCAGAGGGACATGTGAGTCTCTAAATAATCTATAGAAGAAAAGAAAGTTGTCTTCAAAAAGGACAAGAACTCTTCATCAAAGATAAGAAACTAGAAAAACATTATCTTCTCATTATCTTTGATGTTCTTTCCCTCTTCACCAAGGTACGCATCCTTGACTCAATTGAGCTCATTAAGCAAAAAACAAATCATGAAGTTGCTTCCTTGGTTGAGTTATGTCTTAGATCTATGTTTTTCTCCTTTCAAGGTGTTGTGTATGAACAAGTGGACAATGTGACTATGGGTTCCCCTCTTTCACATATTGTGGCCAATCTTTACATGGATCATTTTGAAGACACTTCCATCCATTCATTCCCCTTCAAACCAAAGTGGTGGAAACACTATGTTGATGACACCAACATTTTTTGGTCTCATGGTCATGAGAAACTAGAAGAATTCCACACTCAAATAGTATATCCCCTTGCATCTCATTCACCAAAGAAATTGATACCAATAACCAACTTCCCTTCCTTGATGTTCTTCTCATCAAAAAAGAAGACGAGTCCTTATCTCGCACTGTATTTCATAAATCTACCCATACGGACCTTTACCTTCACTCAACCTCTCACCATCACCCAAGCCAAAAAGTTGGGGTTATCAAAACTCTAGCTACGAGATCTTTTGTGATTTGTGATGATGAGCACATTGAACAAGAGTTAGCCAACCTCTCCCTGGTTTTCACATCAAATGGTTACAAAAAAAACACATTAGCAGGGCAATTAATCTAGCCAAAGCTAGGTGCATCCTCAAACCTGAGACCCAATTTCCTCATGGCTCTTCCCAAACTATCCTCCCTTATGTTGAGGGTGTTTCCAATAAAATTACCAAGATCCTCCTCAAAAAGGGTCTCAATTACACTTTCAATCCCATCATCACATTAAGAAGCCACATCTCATCCCCCAAAGACCCTCAAGACTTTTTCATCAACTCTGGTGTCTACAAAGTGATGTGCTCTTGTGGTATCCCTTACATTAGAGAAACATTCCACTCCATAAACACAAGAATAAAAGAACATTGTGCTAACATAAGACATGATTGGGTCCTTAAATCGACCCTTGTTGAGCACTCGTCCAATACGAAGCATCACATTGCTTTAGAAAACACCACAATATTTTCCAAAGAAGACAACCTTTTCAAGAGAAAGCTCAAAGATTCCATTGAAATTAACAATCACCCCCACAACCTCAATCGAGATGGGGGTTGGAATTTAAGTTTCTCTTGGAAAACCCTTTTAAATAGTCAGTAAGATCTTGCCCCTTGACCATCTCTATAATATTCCTTCTTTTGGTTCTTTTGGTTTCCTTCTCTTGGGCCCCTTCCCTTCCTTTGTTTCCTCCTTTCGCCTTTCTCTTCCTTGGTCTCCACATGTCCCCTCCCTTCTCCCTTTGTTCTCCTTTCTCCCTTGACTTCTCGTTCGTTGTCTTTTTTGGTCCTCTTTTTTCCTTTTTATATTGTAGTCTTCTTTGTTTGACCCTTCTCTCGTTCCTCTTTTTGGCTCTTCCTCAGTCCTTGTTCCCTTTTATTTAATTTTGTTGGTTTTTAGTTTTATAGTGCTTTCTAGGTATTTTTGTTCTTGTTTGAATCTCTTTTCTTTCTTTTTTTATTTTTTGCTTATTTGTTTGGTGTTTTATTTTTTCTTTCCTTTTTCTCTTTTCATACCTAATTCTAATTCTTTTTATATTTTTTTGATTATTTATTTTGATTCATTATAACTCAAATTCATTTTTTTAAATTTTTATAATATATATTAATATTATTATTTGTCTCATATTATAAATATTGGGTTTGATTTATTTTCTTTTTTATCATTGTGTGTTTTTGGTTTTTTATGTCTTTCTTCACTCTTTAATCTTGATTTCTTTATTAAGTTTTTTATAGCATTTCTCTTTTTTTGTCTTTTTATTTATTTTCAATTGTTTATTTCTTTTTGATTCAATATAGATCAAATTTATTATTGCATTATAATAATATATATAAATATTATTATATATATTATATTATAAATATTGAGTTTGCTTTATATATTATTTAATTAATTATTATTTTTTGTTATGTTTTTTCAAACTTATTTTGTTCTGTTTCTTTTTTTTTTAATTTTTTAGTGAGAACCTTATCAAATATTAATATGTGGATTTGAAGGACCTCATATTAGTATATATCAGTATTTGATAAGATTCTTTCTTCTTTTATTTGTATTTTTTGTCTTGATTTCCTTTCTCTTATATTGAATTGTTTATTTATTATTTTTATCAATTGGTGTTTTGGTTCTTTATTTTCTTCTGCTCTCCTTTTTCTTGATTTATTTATTAATTTTTTTTAGAATTTCCCTCTATTTTTATATATTATTTGTCTTGTCCTTGAATCTAATTTTGGGGCTCAATGCCCTCTAACCCTCCCTTCTCCCTCTCTTTTTTCTATCCAAGTCTGCTAATATTTTTCACTCTACTCTCTATCTATTTTTGCATCTTGATGATAGATCATGGATTTTGATCTGAAACGTTGATGCTCAAAACCAACACACAGTTTAAATCCAAAAATATCAACAATATAATACTATGGACTGTGGAAACAAAATGTTGATAAAGGACAAGAAGGGTCATGAAGAGTCCAGTGAGAACCTAATTTTTTAGAAGAACAACAAGAAAGAAGGTATGGAGAAATTATTTTTGAACTATTGAAAAGAATCCAAGAAATAATGGATGCATTGTAAATTACTCAGAGGAGAGGAATGTTAGGATTTGGTGTTGTACACCATTGCATAAAATGTTATATTATGATGTAATTAAATAATTATTTAGTTGGTGTGCACCTAGGAGGTTTGTTTAGCCTTACTAAGTAATTATTTGGGGCCACTTGTAAATCGCATTATAACATTGGGTTATTATTATATGTGTGGGAGACATAGGAAAATGATTTAATATATGGGAAATTATTTAATAATGTGAAAACTTAGTACCCAATATTAAATGAGGAGTTAATGGTTTTGTGTTCACGTGGTTTTGTGGCACATGGTTTTATCTTACCACTTAGTTGTATTTGTGTGAGCTTGTGTCTATAAAATAAAATACATGTTTAGTGGTTAAGGTTGGTTGGGTGAGTGGGTTGTCAAATTATTGAGTCCTTTATGAGTGCATATGTGAAGCATGGCATGGGATGTGTGAGCTTGAACATGTAGGATGCATTGGAGAGGCTTTATGTTTCAGAAATATTCATTGTAACTGTGTAAGTGCATGTATTTCTTATTTGTTGAATAATAGATGGAGTATGGATACTTTTGGAGGCTAGGTTTTTCCCTCTTGAGGGTTTTTCAAAGGTATTTCTGGTGTTATCTTGTGGCTTGTCTATTTTATCTATGGATTCATTTATTTTATAAGCGTGTATTCATATTTTTCTCTCATGGGGTTATGTAGGAACTGGACTAAATGAACTGTGTATTGATGTGTTATTTTCTAACAAGTGTTATCAGAGCTTTCATGGTTATAAGAGGTGTGGTCTCTCAAGTTTTATTATAACCCTTGTTTGAGTAGATTTGGTGAAAATTTGAATCCATGGCAATGTAAGAAAGCTATGAGTTATTTGTAATGGCATGAATTTTCACCCCTTGCAAATTCCACATTTACATACCTCCTACCTTAGACAAATTAAATTTGATGATGCTATTCCACATTATTCATTCGCTTCCCATCCACTTGGTATTTTTTTTTGTGTTGGTGGAGGATATTTTTTTGGGGATGCTAGCATGGCACACAAACATTTGTGCGACACACTACCATCTTGACGAGATTCTTACCTTTGAGATCCATATAGGCATTATAATTATCCATTGGCGACAAAGAGTAACATCTTTTCTCCCTTGAACAACCTCAAACAACTCCTTAGCCTCCAATTTCATCTTCAAATGTCAATCTCCTTCATTATTTCACACTTCTTAATCATTCAAACATTGGACAACTCTTTCTTCACTCTCTTCATAGTATACTCACAACATTCTCACCTCCATTGAAGTTGTAAGTTGGTGTTTTGTGGACTCAATCTCCTTTTTGTTGTGACAACGTTGACATTTGCAAGCTTGTGAGATCACTCCTCCCATTTTCCTTGAGTGCATTTGGTGAAGTGATATTGTTCCATTTTCCATTCAATTAGCATTATTGCATTATTTTTGTAGCATATTTTTATTTAGCATAGTGATTAGTACTTTCACTTTAATATCTCTCTTTATCATATTTCTCTATCATTTCTATACTAGTTGTCTGTGGAGGTGGAAACACCAAAGCAGGAGACTGACTCTGATAGTCCTCTATACACATCCCCAACATTTTTGTGTCTTGTATGTGTAGGTTTCTCATCAAGTGAAGAGTCTAAAGATATCAACTCATGGGTAGGAAGATGTGCTTTCCTTACCCTTATTTGTCATTTTGTAGTTAGACTTAATCTTAGAATTTTCTCAATACTCTTGTTATTCAATTATTTTCCATTTTTTTATTATGTTAAATCACATCTATTAGGTTGTTAGTAGGCTTTTTTTTTTTCAAATTATACTTTATGCTTTCTATCCATACAAACACCAGCACCCCATTGAGACACCATTACACCATGTTGTAGTCCTCTGGCAGTGAGTTGGTAAAGTCACAGTTTGAACTCTAGAAACTTGCTCACATGACTTCTTGAGACTCAAGTTGGAAAAAGGAAAGTAATAGATCAGTTGTCCTTCCTT
The DNA here is from genome assembly GCA_007115665.2 of Sequoiadendron giganteum. Classification (NCBI taxonomy): domain Eukaryota; kingdom Viridiplantae; phylum Streptophyta; class Pinopsida; order Cupressales; family Cupressaceae; genus Sequoiadendron; species Sequoiadendron giganteum. The sequence continues at coordinate 339,751,870 of CM021105.1, read as the reverse complement.
TTAACCCCTTTAAACATTAAATCTATCTTAAACAATCCATTAGCATAAGGTGGATTAGGGCAGCTGATTGTTCTAGACCCTCCCATGACCTGGGGTCCTAAGTAGTTTGTCCCCCTCAATGCGAACTATGTTTGTTTTTGTTACGTAGTGTTGAAGGAGTCTTCTCTCGTGCTCTAGGTGTGTTGTAGGTGATTATGTTGTAGGGCGCCTAGCCATGCAATCCAATCTACAACTCCTAGAAGCATAGTTAGAAGAGTCCCTAAATGTTGTGAAGCAAAATCTAGAATAGGTCACTATCTAATTGTTAAACCCTCAGGGGATTCTGAGAAAGTCCTTTTTAGTGTACATAGAAGATGGATTCTTTCATGCATCTTCCCATCATATATGTGCAGCCTACGAATGGGTCTACTACTATAATCTTTACCTCAGAAGACTTACCGATGAACACTAATATAGAACCCTCTCCTTTGTACATTCCCTCTCATATCAATGGAAATATAATAAATAGCACTCTTATTGATCCTACGTGTCAAGTTAATGTTATCATAGAGGAGATCACGCTAGTAAAATTTCTACATAAGGATGGGTATAATGAATCTAAAAGCACGATATGCACACATGATAGGATCTTCATCCCTCCCACCAGTTTTATCACCCTTTCAGTCTCAGTTGGACCTAGGACTCTGAATACCCTTTTCAACATTATCCCAAAGTCCAACTTGTTCAAAGTAAAGCTAAGTATTCCTTGGCTAGTTTCCATGAATGCAGTCCCTTCATTGATCCATCAGTGTCTAAAGTTCCCTCAAAAAGGTGTGGTGCATTTCATGCATGACATTCAATATTATTCAATGGTATTGTGTGGGGTTATTCACTAGATCATTTTTGGCCTACCCCGATAGGTTTTCTTCCCCAAGAATGGACCTGCTTTATCAAAATTATGTTAAGTATAAAACTAAGGGTAAGGTGCAGCTGAGAATAAACTACCCTGTAGCGTGGTAGCAGGCTGCTGCCTCTACCTCACAAAAGGGGAAGGAGAAGTCTGCTTGTGCTCAGGAGTCTTCTCCTTCTTTCTCTATAGTTCCACCTTCTCTTGGCTCCCATTTTGTTGTGGTTGCCTTGACTTTTTCTCCCTTGTAGCTCTTGGGGAGTCCAATGGTGCCCGCTTGGTGGAAGGCCAAGCATCAAGTGTTCTACCTTCTTGTCTTGCCCATGGTGCCTCAACTTGTCCTCTATGCTAATGGGAATGGTCCCCATGGAGTAGCCTCTATGTCTTAGTCATCATGGCCTCCTAATGCTCCTATTCCTAGGGTAGTGAATGGGAAGAGTCTCGCCATCAAGGCACTTGATTATGCTTCTCTTTTGGTTGTGGTGTTTGTTCCTACATGTATTCCTCTTATTTCTATCAAAGATTCACTCCCTCCAATGATAATGACTATGATGGATACTCTGATGACAGAAGAGGAGCCTCCTACTCCTCAAGTTTCAGCCTCTATCTCTTGAAGTTGAAGAAATCACCTTGTGAATGAGCGTAAGCATCAGAGGAAGGCTCTAGCCACTGCGTAAGTTGCTTCACAAAAGGAGGAAGGGGAGCTAGAATCTCCTATTTTAGAGTCTCCTACTATGTCCTCTTTCACCTCTTTCACCCCTTTTTCTTCAGTTCCCATCACCTCGATCTTGCTTTCAGCTCCCCCTACAAGCATGGATGATTTTCACCCTAAAAGGGTGTAAATTTTTATTTCTCCCTTGATTGATCCTCATCTATTGATGTCCCTTCTATATATCCCACCTTTTCCTAAGCCTGTGGATATGCTAAATACCTCAGTGGTGTCTATTGTAGTTTTATTTGCTTCTTCCTCGCCTTCCACTTCATTTGTGGGGATCTCGCATCCTCTGATGAAGCACTAGTTAGAGGATGACCCTACCTCTAACGGGGGTTGAAAGAAGGGATCACCTTCTTTGGAAGCTAGGTTATATTTGGCCTATGCCATCCTAGTGATGGAGGCAGCCCGATGTCCCCCAAGTTTGTCACTTCCCCTGAATCTTTTAGTGAGGTTAGTAGTGAATCTCAAGTGCCTCCTTCATTTCTCACTTAGTTGACACAAGGAAATTTGTTCAACTCATTGGATGGTGTCTTGGCTCTATCAGTGATTTTTGAAAAATCAATGATTTTTACCTCACAAGAGTTGAGTGAAGAAGACCTTGAGGGGCCCTCTTCATTGGCTCTTGTTGTAGGATAGTCAAAGGGTGCTCCCCTTGCTATCCTGCCCTTGCAAGATCATCCACCTTCCCCTTATAATGATTAGGAGGGCACCTCTTCTTTATCTGTAGATTAGATTTGTGTGTGTGTTGTGTTTCCCCCATGCTTGTTTTATATGTTCCTGAAGGACCCTTTTCACCCTTGTAGGGGCTTGGATACAAGAGTGTTTTATGTCATGAACTTCTTCTATTTTTTACATCATTCTTCCTTTGTTGTGTCTTTATTTTTGATAATTGGGGACAATGAAAAGTGTTGGGGGAATTTAGGCCTCCCTTCCATGTTGACCCAATTTTTTATTTTTTATTTTGTCTTCACATACCTTTCTTCACATGATTTGATATAGTAGGGGATTGATGGCAGTTCATATATATTATTATATTGTATCTATCTATCTATGTCTATGAGTAGTTATTACCTTGAAATATTAGATCCCCCTATCTATTGTCCTTTTGTCTTTGCTTATGTTGTATTTTTATCTTTCTCTCTTCTTTTCTTTCTTCATGATGTTGTGGTGCCTATGTGTTGTTCCTCATGTGTGTGATAATATTTCCATGATTACATATCGTCATGTATCATGGGCCACAACTTCACTCTTCTCTCTCTCTCTCTCTCCCTAGAATGTCACATGCCTTTGTGTCCAACACATACCATCCTAAGGGAGGCTATCATACTGTTTCAATTTTCATAAGGTGCATTCAATGGCCAACAAATCCCTCATTGAAAATCCCTTATTTTTCTAAAACTACATTTTTCAACAAGGAACCCTAACAAAAAACTTATTTTGTCACGGATTTGTAAAGAAAGAATATGAAAACTTTCCTTTGAGAAGGGAGTAATTTTTTTGTTTAAGTTTGAAAACTTTCCCTTGCGATGGATTATTCTTCCTTTCAAATTCCTTGATGCTAGAATTGTTTGTGAAAAATATCATTGCCTTTCAAATAGAGTGTCCCTTGAGTGGACCCCTTTGAAAGATCCTCCTTTAATTGTTGACTTTCTACCTGACTTTCTATTTGTCTATCTATGTGGCTTTTTTCTATCTAACATGTTTTTTCTATGGATTAACATGTTGCTTTGTAAGACCGAGCACCTATGAAGCTAATATTTCAACCAAGCTTGGAGGATCGAGCACCTCGATCTTGCCTTGTAGGACCAAGAACCTACAAGGGCCTATCAAACTCTATGGAGCCTTTCACATCTAGCCTCCCTCTGGACAAAGCACCTGTAGAGACTTTCATTCACCTTATGTAGGTCCAAGGACTTGCGATGCATTTGTTCAAATCTCCTCAGGATTGAGTACCTATGGAGTCATCTCCTCTTCCTGTGCTTTTGGGTTCATCAAATTATGATCGACTTCCTCAATGGTTTAGGTATACATTTATCAACTCTTACTCTACTTTACCATGCATTTTCTAACACTTATGCTCGCTAAAGTGGGGGAAAAATGTAATGGTTTGAATTTTCACCCCTTACAAATTCCACATTTACATACCTCCTACCTTATAAAAATTAAACATGATGATGTTATTCCACATCCTTCATTCACTTCCCATCCACTTAGAAATTGGTTTTTGTGTCGGTGGAGGATATTATGTTGGGGACGCTAATGCAATGTGCGGATGTCTATGTGACACGCTATCGTACTAACATGATTCCTACCTCTAGGATCCATAGAGGTGTTACAATTATCCATTGGCAATGAAGAGTAACATCTCTTCTCCCTTGACCGACCTTGAATGAATCCTTTGCCTCCAATTTCATCTTCAAGTATCAATCTCCTTCATTCTTTCACGCTTCCTGATCATTCAGACGTTGGAAAACTCTTTCTTCACTCTCTTCATAGTATTCTCACAACATTCTCACCTCCATTGAAGCTGAAAGTTGGTGTTTTATAGACTCAATCTCTTCGTTGTTGTGAAAACATCAACATTTGCAAGATTTTGATCTCACTCCTCCCATTTTCCTTGAGTGCATGTGGTCGAAGGTGATATTATTCCATTCACTTAACATTATTGGATTGTTTTCATAGCATATTGTTGTTTAGCATAGTTATTAGTACTTTCACTTCAATATCTCTCTTTATAATATTTATTTATTGTTGCAATACTCGTTGTTTGTGGAGGTGGAAACACCAAAGTGGGGGACTGACTACAAAAGTCCTCTATACACAACCCCGACATTTTTTTTCTTGTGTGAGTAGGTTTCTCGTCGAGTGAAGACTTTGAAGATATCAACTCGTGGGTAGGAAGGTGCACTTTCCTTACCCTTATTTGTCATTTCATAGCTAGACTTAATCTTAGTATTTTCTCAATAATCTTATTATTAAGTTATTTTCCATTTATGTTATGTTAAATCAAATCTATTAGGTTGTTAGTAGGTTTCTATTGATTTTAGACTGTAATTTATGCTTTATGTCCACCAAAGTCCCACTGAGACACCAACACATCGTGTTATTTTCTGTGTCCCACACTGTATTCCTCTAGCAATGAGTTGCTTAAGTCACGGTCTGAACTCTAGAAACGTGCTCACTTGACTTCTTAAGACTCCTAGGTTGGTAGAAGGAAAGTGACAAATTAGTTTCCCTTCCTTTTCACCCCTTCAAACATTAAACCTATCTTAAACAATCCCTTAGCGTAGGGTAGATCAGGGCAGTTGATTGTTCTAGACCCTCTCATGATCTAGGGTCCTAAGAATTTGGTCCCCCTCTTCTACGGTATTACAAGGATAGAACACATGTGTAGGTGTTGTTTTGCAAATTTGAACTTTTGGGGTTTGAAAATTTGTTGGTTTTATTGCATATCTGGGGTTTGAGAAATTTGGGTCAAAACGGTTTCTTGGATTGTGCTTTCATATGACATTTTTGTAGGGTAAAATTCATAAATGACCTCTTGAGATAAAACAAACCTCACTATTGGATATAGGATGGCTGAGAAACAAAGATTCATATAATATTTTCCCTATTTTGGTCACTTGAAAAGTGCAATTTTTTTATCCCCATAGCCTTGTCATATGATCATACAACTTGACTATAGAGGAAAACTATTAAAGAAATAAATATATTTTAAAAAACTTGTGATTTTTTTTTTTGAAATTTTGAAAAAATATTAATAATTTGGGGGGTAGGGGGGATGTACAGACCCCCCATACCCCTAACATCCACCTATCGAGATAACAAGTCGGATGATATTTCCAGCCATTAGCAAGGGCTTATCCCCCCAACTCCCAACCGTCTAGCCTGCAAGGGGTCTATAAAACTTTAACCATCTTATTTTTTAAAACAAAATTTAAACCTTTTTAAATCTCACCACTGCTTTGGCTACTGCCATTGATGGGGCGCCATTGGTGGCTCAGTTTGAGGGCCACCCACTAGTCACCTTATAGGAAGATTGGAGCAATTTTTTTCAAACAAGCATAACTTTCACCCAAGAAATTCAATATTACAATGAGATGATTTGCCTTATAAAGGCAAAGTATGCAACCCTAATGTTGACCTAAAAATAGCTCAACCTAAGTAAAGTTATGCAAGTGTAATTAAATATTAATTACACTAACACCCCCCCATAAGTGCAACTTAGGGAGACTAGATAAGCATACACCTAAAACTAAGATGAATGCAAGAAATCATGAATGGGTCCTGGCAACTAGGCCTGATCAGGTACCCATGCACAAATGCAATAATGAGGTAGAGAAGGAAAACCCAGTGGGACAACCCCCCCTACAATGAGATGAATGCTCCAAAGAAGCACTGGAAGAACACTGTGGAGTAACACTGGAACCACAATCTGGCAAGCAAGGAAAGATACTTCTGTCTACAAGAAACCATATCAGAATCATAAAAATGTGACAGTAGACCCGATGCCACGGAACACTCGAAAACACCAAACTGGAACAACCCTGGAATCCATAGAGCAAAAGTAGATGATATGATGATGATAGAATCTGGAAGCCGTGAATCCCGATGTCGATGCCAAACTAAGACTGAAACTCTTCCATGGGAAAAAGTACCATACAGACTCGGGAACAATAACCACAAATTTAGTGGCCCTCAAACTGAGATGGATCTGATGCAAATCACTAACCATAGGCTCTCAATCTAAAGTGTGAACCAAAATGAATCCGGTATGTGTCAAGCTAAGACAAAATATGGCCAATAAGAAACCAAGAAACCAGATTACAACCCATGCGAGTTTCCATCAAAACATGATGAAGATTATTATGCAGGAAACCCCCTCGATGGAACTTTATATCAGTTCATTTATTACAATCCCCAATGACTGCAAAAGGAGAGAATGTCTAACATGCATAAAAAAAAATAAAAAATAGACCTCAGATCTGTGTAGAGGACTAAACCATCTTTCCAATTCCACAAGAATGGCGAAAAAAGGATCACCGAGTCAAAAGATATGCCCTCTGGAGTGAAAAACAGAAGTTATGAGTTCAAGGACCTGCAAAATAAATCTAGAGAAAAATCTAAAAAACTAAAAAATTGAATAGATTGGCACCGGAATCAGCTTTCCAACGGTATCTCGTTTGCAAAAAACGGACACCGTACGCAAAAGTTATGCCCGATTTTGTCAAAAGTGCTCCAAAATGGCCAATAAGGCCTGCAGGCAGCCCAGGGGGCTAAAAAAAATGGCCCCTGGTACTGCATGTGACCAAGGGCTGGCGGACAGGGGCTGGGGTGGAGCCCTTGGTCGCCCATATGACCACGAGCATGCAGAGGAAGCGGCCGGGGGCTGGGCACATAGCGCCCGGTCCCCCATACGACCTACACTGGTGCTGAGCGGGCCCGCGGGGCTGAGGCGAGGGGAGTGGCGGATGGAGCGGCGCCACCGGGCTGAGCGGCTGGAGGGTGGCCGCCCGGTGGCCGCTCGGTGGCAGAACCTTCTAAACTAGAGGCATGACAAATGATGAGCGTTTCTAGTTTTTTCCTCGATTTTCATGAAGAAAAATGCCTCGAAATGCGTGCTGGGGAGGTCGTACGGCTTTCCTGGCAAAAAAAATTTGCCTTCCGGATCAACTTCGCCAAAATCAATGAAACGAAAGGTGATCTTAGGGTTTTTGGCCACTGCAAACGCAATGGTGACCTCCATTTCTGCTCAAAATGCTTAAAAAAAATGGCGACCTCCAGAGCTTGCAAAAAAATACCAAAACTGAAACCCTCACAGATCTGGAAAATCATGACCAAAATCTGCAAAATAAAAGCCAAACCTGACTTTTTCCAGCGCTCTGAATCCATTGGTGAAGCCTGATCTGATCCAAGATGCTGCATAAATGAACTCAAGGCATAAAATCCTCGAGGAACCCCGAATGAACTCTGCAATGGTTTTCTCTAGAATTTGAGAAGGGGCTGCATGTTAAGGCTCTGATACCATGTAGGATTTGATAAATGCAAATCCACAGCTCGCCAAGAACACCTACATGCAAAATACCTAATGCTGAATGGAGACCAAAGAGACAGAAGCAAGGGTTTGGAAAATCTCAGCGGAGTGAGAGCAGAATTATTATTTCCCAAAAAGATTTATTACAATAATTACAAAAGCGGCATATAAGGTGAGAAACCCTAAAGTCGGAGAAAGCTAGGTTTGTGCAATTAATAATTAATAAACATATTAATTATTATGCACCTACAAATGACAAGCTTAAGTGAATAGAATAATAGTTAGCATTAATAATTAAACCAAAGTGATTTAATTATAAAGGCAAATGAACTATTACTCTAACAATGATGTCATTGTTGGGTTCCTAATTCTATGGCTGGAGCTTTGAAATTGGTCTTGTTGGTTCTCTTGGTATTAAGTACATTGATCATGTGCTTGAGAGATTCATGATAGTGCGGTGTTATATTTCAAGCTTAGCATGGATTTATCATTGGTAGATGTTCAAGGATACTTGGAGACTTTGGTGAGGCTGGAGTTCTCTTCAGATTAGAGACATTTTCTCAAGATGATTACTCTTTAGAGGTTTCAATAGGAATACTGAAGAGCCTTCTTTTGGATGTAGATGTGAGTTCATTTTGGACTTATAAAGGAGATTCTTCTTGGAGTGAGTCATGATGACTTGGTTATCTTGGAGGAGCATTCTCATTCACCACTCTTGGTCTACTCGGTGGTTTATAATTTGAAAGATACTTTCTCATGTTCTTATTTTAAATGTGTTATGTTTTTTTCTTTGGTTTCTCATGGGAATGAGTCTTGAGCCATGGTGATTGATTTTGGGAGACTTATTTAAGGAATTTTTAGCAAGATTTTGTATTTCTTTATCTTTTATAGACATGGATCTTGAGCTATGGATAGTTGGTTCTGAAGGATTCATTTTGAGGGATGTTTAGCATGGTTATCTCCATGTACATGTGATTTTATTTATGTTATCATCTATTTATGAGGATTTTTAGGATATGATTATTGGGTTGATTTCTTGATTTGGGAATGGATACTTTAAGTTTGGTTTCCTTGGTTAGATAGGCTTACATCCATGTTAATATTTCATGATTCATATGTTACATTTGATCTATGAGATTGAGTGATTGGGTGTTGTTGAGGCTTCTCATTTGGGGTTGTAAGGAGATCACACTTGATACAATAGAACACTTTGAGGTGTTGCTAGGACATGTTATGTATTATAGGTTTTCTCTCTTCATTATATGGTTCCTTCTTGTAGGTTCATGTTCATATGATTTGGGAGGATTGTGGTGACATGTTGTGAAAGTGTATCCATCTATTTTGGTTTCATATGTGAATAATTGTGATTGTCCTTAGTACTTCATGTTTTGATCATTTATCACACCTTGGTATAGTGTTGATTGGTATACTTGATATGCCTTGATATTTTTCATATTTTATATTACCCATGTAGTGGGAGTTTTTGGATATGTATGTTCTTAATTGAAAAGTTTGATACAGGGAGCTTGTTTGAGGTTTATGGGTTGTATATGTTGTTGGAATGAGTTTACTAATGTTGATAACTAGGAGGTAGGGATGGTTGGATGCATTAGAATGTTTTGTGGATTCCATTTCAATCATGAGGGTTTTTTCTTTTGATAACAACTAGGAACCTTTGTTATTACTTGGATTTGATGCTTGTGTTCTTTGGATTGTTGTATCTTCACCTTGGTTTGTTCCTTTTATTTCATAAGTGGCATTTTGTATGATGAGAGGAGTTATATCTTGAGATGGTGGTTACTTTTGTTTTATTACATGTATCTTGATGGAGTACGAGAGCATTCTTTGAGATTTGGGCGATTTCATGTATGACTATGATGATGTATTTCATTGATCGACACTTATGCAATGTATACAACAAGTGTGAGAATGTTATGATTTGGTGTTGTACACCATTGCATAAAAATTTATATTATAATATTATAATTAAATAATTATTTAGTTGTGTTACACCTAGGAGGTTTGTTTAGCTACACCAAGTAATTATTTGGGGCCACTTCTAAGTTGTATTTTAACCTTGGTTTATTATTTAATGCATGGGAGATATAGGATAATTAATATTTGGGGAATTATTTAACAATGTGAAATCTTAGTACCTAATATTAAATGAGGGGTCAAAGGTTTTGTGTTCACATGGTTTTATCTTACCACTTGGTTGTATTTGTGTGAGCTTGTCTCTATAAAATCAAACACATGTTTAGTGGTTAAGGTTGGCTGAGTGAGTAGGTTGTCATATTATTGTGTCTTTTTTGAGGAGTAAATACATGAGGCATGTGATGTATTGATTCATGCTTGGATACATGGATGATGTATGGGAGAGGATTGATTTTTTAGAAGTATGCATTGTAACTCTATAAGTGCGTATATTTTTTATTTGTTGAATAATAGATGGAGTATGGATTCTTTTGGAGGTTGGGTTTTACCCTCTTGAGGGTTTCCTAGGGTATATCTTATGTTATCTTGTGGATTTTCTATTTGATCTATGAATTTGGCTATTTTTCAATCTTGTGTGCATGATTTTATCTCATGGGGTTATGTAGGAAATGGATTAAATGAACTAGGCTGATGCATTGTTTCTTAATAAGGAAAGGTTGTAGATAAAATAAAATTTGATAAAAATTTAAATAGCTTGATAGAAAATGAAAGGTATGATGTTGAAAGGCATGAATAAAGGATAGGTTTTTATCCTAAAGAATAATAATACTACAATGAGTATGATGAAATGGGGGAGCCTAATAGGAATGAATTCCTCTTGGAAGAAGATAAAGAATGGAGGAATGGAGAAGAGATAGTAAAGAGAAGAGGAGAAGAAATGGGTCAAATTTAAATCCCATATTTTAGCTAATGTTGATTTGGTTGAAGGAGGGAGAGAGAGAGAGAGAAAGAAAAAGATAAATCCTCAAGCAAAGGGATAGTGGAGAGGAAAGAAATTAAGCATATTATGTGCAATTGAGGAAAGAGGAAATATTCATAAAATAATATAATGAAAAGGAGAATACACTGGTAGAGGAGTAGCAAAGAAGTGAAGAAAATTGGGAAAATAGAGAAAGCATTAGGAGAATGGAATTTTAGGGTGATATATTTGATGAGAAAATTGATGAAGATGGGGAAATTTTTTTTTGACAAAGGAGCTAAGAGAGATAAAAATTGAGAGAATTATTATTTTATGAACCTAAGGAGATGATAAAGATACAAAAGGAGGAATATGAATCTCATATTATTGTGAATACAAGTAGAAAGATGTCATTTTTATGGAATTGAAGATGAAAATATCCTCATACCAAAGGATATAGTAGAAATGATGAAGAGTATGAGATGATAGTTGAGATATGTCTTTTTGAAGGCATAAAAGTAGAGGATAATAAGATAGTATGTACAAAAGGAGTTTCAAAAACAATAATAGAAGAGAAGAAAGAGGTTATAGAGGTCATGAATTTTTTTTTTAATTTTGTAAAGATAATTTTGATGTTAACTCACCTAAAAAAGGGAGGGAGAGATTTGTGAACAAGGAGTGGAGAAGTGCAACAAAGAAAAGCATGAAGGTGTTGGAGAAAAAGATATAATAAAGTACAAAAAATATTGGAGATGAGGGAGATGAGAATTAAGTTGAGATTAAGGATGGAGAGGCTGCAACAATAGAGGATAATAGAATTGGATATGTTGCAAAAAATGATGGTAAAGTACATGTTATAGTAGTAGAGAAGGACAATGGGAAAAAAGAGGTAATATTTAATCATTTTTATGTTATTGATATTGATGAAAAGTTATGTGTAGATGAGATGGGGAGGATAGAAGAAGACAAGGATGTAATAGAGTGTGTAATGACTACCCCTAATTTTTTTTTGTTTAAAGAATAAGACATGAATGTAGTATGTGCTTTTTTTGAGTCCCATTCAACATGATTGTGGAATGCATTGAAATCATAGCATAGAAAAGAGAATAGACAGTATAATTTGTATCATATCATATTAAACCATTTAAAAACATATTGGCTTCAAAAATAATGAAAATCAAACTTAAGGAAATTCATATCAAACTTGTTCACAATCATTAAAGGAACAATTTCAATTCATTCAATGAGCAATAATGCATACAAACTCCTCATGGAGAGCGCCAAATGCAATTTCCATCAAACCCCAATTTAATCTTTCATATTTCTATCATTTTTATCAACCAAAACCCCCTTTTTGAAGTTGTTGCAAGTCATTTACATACTTATTATATTTCAATCACTAAATACCAAAACCCAAGGGCATGATTCCCTAAAAGGGTGATCTAACTTGTAAATTCAGTTCTTCACCAAACAATGTAAACGAGTACTCTAAATGGGGTGCCCAACAAAGAGAAATCCATAGGATCATTACCTAGAATGATATTCCTTCCACAAATAGAGTTATGAACATTTTTGTGTTTCCAACTACTTAGAAAATATGTATTTCTAGAGTTCTCAAAACCTTTATATCAAACCTCTAAAAGTGAATTAAAAAGACTCTAATCACACTCCAAAATGATATAAATCATGCACCAAGCCAAAACCTTTAGACCCATATCAAAAAACTGTAAATATCTTCATTATATCAATGCCAAAATGCTCAACCATCAAGCCAAAACACTAAAAATATTCAATCCAAGCACCAACCAACTAGGGTAGATCTTTCAACACTAAAATCAGCAACTAGAGATGAGGGTTTCATCCTTAATCGGTAATATAAAAATTCTAGAAACACTCTAGTAGAGTCTCCTTATGTTGTCAAAGTCTACAATGCCCAAATGAGAGCTCCAAAGGGAGTAAATAGAGAAAGAGGAGGACATTATGGAAACACAATTTCAAACTCACCTTTTCACTCCAAAATCCCATTCCCCTTTCTAGCTCTCCAAAAATTACATTAAACTTAACCTTTTTCAAATTTCATGAAATTCTCTCCAAAGGGGGCATCCACCTTTTGAGGCAAATATTAAGCCTTAAAAATACGAAATATAATCTTCTTTATAAGTGTCAACATGAGATAACATTGTCCCCTCTTTAAAAAAAAAAATTACTCTACTAGGCCAAGGGGGTCTCTTATAACCCACACTCCTTCTCACTTAGTTAAAATAACAACCTTATAAAATTAAGTGGAAAATAAACAAATATTGATTCTGATCACCGAGAGAACTCACCCCTGCCAAAAATAGAAATTGCTAAAAATAGTAACTTTTCCCATCAAGGCCAAAAAAATTACCCAAAAAACCCTAGAAAAGTTCATTGGTAATATCAATATACTCCTATGAACATGTAGACATAGATTTTGAAAGATAGCACCAACTGCCCAATAAGGAAACCCTAAAAATGGCATTATAGACCTCCCTTCCCAAAGATTGCTTATTCTCAAGCAATGCCATCACAACTCAAGAAACAATAAACTGATCCACATTAAAACCAAGTAATATCCTAGGGTTCCATGTCAACCTAGGAGGTTTGTGGCTCCATCTACTCAAAGCATTATCAAGTTGCACATTTGTGCAAGAGACCTCCTAAAAATTAGTGGTAATAAGAGCAATTAGATATTGCACATACTCAATTAACTCCTAAGATAATTTCTCTTTGAGAGAGCCCAATCGATGCACCATAAGAGTAAAATCCTAAAATTCATCACTAGTTCCCTAATCCCTAATAACTGCTAAACTAAAAACCAATGTGATCCCAAGGTCCCAGTTCAATCTCAAAAAAGAGCCACCATGTTGATGTTGTGCCACTTTGATCATAACAGTCAAACTATCATGCCCAAACTACACTCCCCTATCCTAGAATCCCAAAAAGTAAACATCATCAAGGTCCATACTAAAATACCTAAAAGGATTGAAATCAATTCCGTGAAATATATCATGCCAAGGCAACTCAAAGAAGACCATATCAGAAAACTCATTGCCAATCATGATCTTTGGCAACAAAAAATACACCTTGCTCAACCATAAAACATAAAATCCAACATCACACCTTATGATGCCACAAATATGAAGCAAGTAAATCATTACCACATCTCTAAAATCTTCCAACCAATAAATGCCTTTGTTGTCGTAAACTAAAATCATAATATTGACACTTAACCTCTAAGTGTCAAACAAAGGGTTTTGAACACACCAACACACAAACCACTGCAATCATTAAGACATCCTCTGAAATTATACATATCGCCTCCATGAAGTAACTACAATGATCAAAACTCACCAAAGTGGAAGCAATAAGTAAATAAACTATATTTGAAAAAACACTCATAATTAGCTATCCAAAATCCTACCAAAGCTCAAAATCAATTTGCTCATCAAAATATGTCACCATAACCAACAAAAAAATGTAAGGTCGGTGGTAATACAACTGAAATCATATTGAAAATATAGGAGAGATGAGTATGAAAGTAGCAACATAATCATCTCCTATAATCAAACCACCTCTACCATCTAGCTTCAACCATGGACTACTCAATTTTTGGACTAAAGGAACCATCCAACTCATATGTGGATCCAAATCTGAAGCCATGTACAAGCTAATCAGAAAGTGGGTAGTAGTACTAATACTGGAAGTTGACCCACTACTCCAATCCTGAAATAACACCTCATGGCTAGAAACTACACCTGGGTCCCAAATATTGTAATCAAATCCACTCTCATCACTTAAATTGGTTAGGTCTCTATCATCCAACTCAAAAATTGGATTATCATGAGTCAAATTAGCATCCCACTCAAATAAAGAATTATCAACAAATTGAAGATTATCCTCTACTCCAAAATTAGACCAATCCTTCTACTGATCCAAACTCCTACTTTATGAATTTTTAGGAAAATGTGGAAGATCATACTCCTCCTAAATGAAATCACTCCTTTATTACCTATTTTATCTCCTTGGCCTTTTCTCTATTTTCTTGCTCTTCGAACTTTTTGGCCTTATAGAGTTGTTCATTTTCTTCAAGAAGTGCTTCTTAGACACTTTCCAAATCAAGATTCATTGAATTAAGATAAATGGTGAGCTTGCTAACTTCTCCCCTTAATCGCTTATTCATGGACAAGGTCTCATATGTAAGCTTAGTGGAAACATCTCTATGATGCATTATTTGTAAGAAAACTATTTTTATTCCCTCCATAGTTCCTTTTATCATGTGCAAATCAATAAGGGAAACAACTTGTTCAAAATGATTTATTTTTCCCTATAAAATGTAACTCTCCATTAGACTCTTAATGCCATGAAATATAGGTAAAGTTTGCACTTCAGTTTTAGCTAATACCAATAATTGTCTTTTCTAGTCACGATCAAACAAAGACAATGAATTGTTGTTATGTTGCATGTTAAAATAAAAATTAGACTTGTACCTATCATCAAAGTCTCTAAGGCTATCCCAAATCACTTGTGTCTCTCCCTTATCATCCCCAATAGTGGATTTTGAATCCAAATCAACCAGGAAACAAGGTCTCTACTCAAGATCAACTACCTGCAATGTGAAATTAGATTTCTTTTCAAGAT